>JARBWK010000004.1:136835187-137270187 GCA_030556195.1 Anolis apletophallus | reverse complement strand
AGATGCTTTCATGCAGGGAACAATCATCTGGTAGATCCTCTATAAAGTAAGACATACTTTTATAAATTGCAGTTGAAGAAATTGTATAGAATGATGCTTGGTGTCTCCAGAGGAAAAAGGCATTTTCCTACATACTCTGGGGGGAGGGGGGAATTCTAAATCATGCCAGGCATTTGAACCTTGCTGGAAAGCCAGGTGTCAACAGGAAAAATGTGGAAGAAGTTGGAAAGAGGTCAAGATAGAACCAGAGTTTATAAATCTCAGAGTCTGGCTTGAAAATTGAAAGTTTTCGCTGTCTTGGGGAATATAATCTTGAAGTGAGGGGTCAGAATGAAATCTGATTCGGCAAGGTAACTTGCTTTTAAGTCTCCTACAACATCTGCAACATCCCTCTTTTGACAATATGCAGCAATAGCTTCTGACACAATAAATATCACCTCTATCCATATCGGTACCACTAGAATTCTCTCTTATAGTCACAATATCTAATATCTGGAAATCATGGCTATTCCAACTAAAATTGGGAAGCGAAAGGCCCCCTCTTTCTATCCGATCACACAGGACCTTGTGCTTTATTCGCGCTTTCTTACCGCTCCACACAAACTTAAGGATGTCAGATCTCCAAGTTTTGAAGCAGTGATTGGATCTGATAACAGGGATATTCTGGAAAAGAAACATTAACTTGGGGAGAACGTTCATTTTAATGACCGCAATCCTCCCCAAAAGGTTGAGGTTCAGAAATCTCCATTTTTCAAACTTACTTTTAATATTTGACCAGGTTCGATCGTAATTATTCTTTAACAGCTGGTTGTTCTTAGCTGTGAGGTAAATCCCCAGGTATTAAATTTTTCTGGTCGCCTCAAAGGCGGAGATTTTCTGTAGAAGGCATCTTCTTTCTTTAGTGATATTTTTTGTCAGGAATTTAGTTTTTTCTTTATTAAGCTTTAATCCTGCCACTTCTCCATAATCTGCTATCGTCCTGATCCATCTGTTAACATTTTCCAGGGGTTTTGCTATAATGCATGCGATGTCATCCGCATACGCCTTTACCTTCAGGTGTACTTTCCTTGTCCGGAGGCCTATTAAGAGCTCATCTGTTCTGATTGCCTCCAAAAGTGGTTCCAGTAACATAATATATAACAGTGGGGAGAGCAGACACCCCTGCCTGGTCCCTTTTTCTATTGCCATTGTTCCAACAAATTCCCCATTGATTATTAAGTTTGCCTTTTGGTTTGAGTAAATTGCACGGATTGCATTTTCGAAAGCGAAGCCCATATCCTTCTCCCTTAATAGATAACTCAAAAAGTCCCAATTTGCGTTATCAAACGCCTTCTCGGCATCCACGAACAGCAGGCCAACTTCTTCTTGCGGGTTTTTCTCATAATACTCGATGACGTTAAGCATCGCTCTTATATTATCCTTTAGGTATCTGTCTGGTAAGAAACCCGCTTGGTCAGTATGGATTATGACTTGGAGGAGTGCCTTCAGCCTGTTCGCAATTACTGAGGCGTAGATCTTATAGTCATTATTTAGGAGGGATATAGGGCGATAGTTTTTCGCTGCCCGAGGGTCCGTGCCTTCCTTGTGGATTACTATAATATTCGCCATCTTCCAGGACTCTGGGATGGTCGCATTTTTGAGTGCGTTATTCATAAGGACTTTAAGGTGGGGTGTTACTTCCTCCTGGAACAGCTTATAATACAATGCAGTCAGACCATCTGGCCCTGGCGCCTTATTTCTGGGGAGTCGCTTTATGGCAGACTTTATTTCTTTTTCCGTTATTGTGCGATTTAATACTTCTCGCTGTTCGTCACTTAGCTTTTCCATTTTTTGCCTCGACAGGTAAGCCGACACCTCCTCAAGCTCTATATTCTCTTTTTTTGTAGAGCTCTTTATAAAATTCATTGAATCGATGCCCTATTTCTTCTTGGGTAGAGACCTGTATGTCATCGTGGAACAGTTGGGTGATGCATTGTTTCTGCCTTCTCTGGTTTAATTTCCTTGCTAGGAATTTCCCTGGTTTGTTGGCATTAACTAAGTAATTCATTTTTAGCCTTTTCAGATTTCTTGCCATCTGCTCCATTTGCCAAGAGTTCAACTCCTTCTTGAGCCTTTCAATCTCCCATTTGATTTTTTAATTGCTCGGCTGCCCTTTAGCAGGGTTTCCTTCAGCCTTAGTTCCTCCAGCATGGAGTTCTGTGTCAGTGATCTTTGTTTGTTTTTCCACGCACCTTGATGAAATGACCTCTCATGACGGCCTTACTTGTGTCCCACAAAGTTTCCTCGGATACTTGTCCTCCCTCATTTAATTCGAAATATTCTTTAATCCGTTTCCTGTTGGACTCGATTTTTTCAGCCGTTCTGAGTAGATTCTCATTGAGGGGAGAATAACTTCTGAAGAGACATCATCAACATACTCGTATCTTGAGCAAACACAGGTTCCCCTACATTTGTGACTGTAGAGAGACATAAAGAATGGATACCCCACCAAGAAATATGCTTTTCCCCAGCAATAATTCATCACTCATCAGTCAGCTCCCCATCCCCTGTTCACAGCCCCAATATTCTTCCTTTTATACCCCCAGGCAAAAGCAAAGAATTTTAATGAGACTTTTTTTGGATCAGCATACATGCCCTTTGGTCGATGAGAAGGACGGTCACTCATTGTGTAGGCCTATATCCAAGGATAATTAACTTTCTGGCCAAAATAAGAATTTTTATTGGGGTTTTTTTTCTCTCGGCATTACTTCGCGAATGAAAATTCAGGAAGGACTCATCCCATGCTTCCCACAAGCGCGTTGATGACCAAAAAGGCCAATCTGATTTCGGAGGTTGGATGTGTCCTTCGAGCCTATGCAATGGATTTTTCTGGTGGAGCGCAGCGTGCACAGAACTGGCCTCACCCTTTAAACCCTTTAAACCAAAGGTTTGTCTGCCAGGGCCTAGCAAGCTGGGACAGTGGCAGCAAGGTCCTCAAGTTGTAGGTTTGGTTCAAATTTCCTTCTCTTAGATGGTTGACCTTACAGGGTTAGACGAGCACCATCTGCCCGGGTTTGAAATTAGAATTTCCCTTCTCTTAGGATGGTTGCCAAAGGGCTAGAGAGCCCATCCTGCCCTTTGATGCTCTTTTTCAGACCCTTCAGTTGTAATCTGT
Organism: Anolis apletophallus; assembly: GCA_030556195.1. Classification (NCBI taxonomy): domain Eukaryota; kingdom Metazoa; phylum Chordata; class Lepidosauria; order Squamata; family Anolidae; genus Anolis; species Anolis apletophallus. Next base: position 137,267,033 of record JARBWK010000004.1, on the reverse strand, counting down.
CTGGCGTGGGAGGCCCTATCGGTGACTATTATGCCACCGCCAGCATAGCTCACAACTTTATTAGAGTACGCAAGCCTCTCCCCCACTGCAAGGGGGTGCCAATGGAGAGCATAATACTAATACATCATTAATAATATTAGCATTATATAACATGTTGTTGCTGGAGGAGGAGCTCTGATGCTGCAGGAGACAAGACAGAACTGTCTTCTCTGCTCCCTCCTTCACAGTGGCCCCAGAGCGGCCGTTGGTGGTGGAGGAAGGGCTCTGATGCTGCGGGAGACAAGATGGAACTGTCTTCTCTGCTCCCTCCTTCACTGTGGCCCCAGAGCGGGTTTTTTAAAACCATTGCTATATTATAAGAAAACTTGTGAAAAAACTGTTGCTATCACCTGTATTGTCAAAGTGTTGCTATCACAATTAATGTGTGTGTGTGAGCTACCACATAACCCCACATATATTTTTGGGATAAAGATATCTAAGGCAATATGTTGAAGATATTTCTTTTAATGACGTGCAATAAAGCCTATTGCCATCTGATACCTCAAACTGAGCTTCTATATTGAATTGCCATTTCTCTGGCTTGGAGGGTGGGGTAGAGCAGACAAGCAGAGCTCCCCTTTAACTTGGCCAAAACAATTGATAGGAGACCCTCCTTCCTTTCCCAACTGCCATTGCTGTGGCCTCCGAGAGAGGGAAGACAGCCAGCATCTGCAGGACTTTTTTCAATGGTGATCCTGTTTTATTTAGATTATAAGCTCGAAGTAAGGGAATTATCAAATTAATGATTTGCAAACCACCTTGGGAACTTTTTTGGCTGAAGGGTGGGTATGTATGTATGTATGTATGTGTATGTATGTATGAATAAACAAACACATATGTCACAAACTTTTTACAGTTAACATACAAGCAATGGTGAAAGTAGGAATGCTAAAGCACACTGTTCCTAGACAGGATTCAAGTTTTCATTTTGCTCTGAAAAAACATTCAAGTCCTACTTCCTGGTAGGTACTGAGTTACAAAGCGAACTGTGCAACCTGTTTCTGCCCATTGGTTGCAGGAAATAAATCACTTTGAGTGTGTTTAGCCAGTAAAAAAAAATCATACATTTATGATTGTGATTTGTGACCTGCCTCTCTCTCAATCCCAATGGTCTGTTCTCTAGAATACAATGGAGCAACTGAAGTGGGGGTGGGGGAGCTGAGGCAATGACCAAGGCTCAAAGCTGTAATACAATAAGGTTCCATGGAGTTTGTTCTTCATGACTTACTATGGACTTTATCACATCGGTCCATTGTCATGATTTGCCAGCCTCAGTGGTGAATCTGGATGGCATCAGGGCAGTATCTGGGCAATACTGGCACCCTGGCCACCAGCTGATGCTTTCCCATCCCATGTGGGAAAGTGTCTCCACTCCACTTAACCATGTTGTTCCTAATGTAACATGGAGTGGTTTCTGTGGTGGCGGTGTTGCTCCAGTTCGCCCACAGAGTTCCACTGGAAGTTGCCCTACATTGTATGATTGACAGCATGGGGCTCCATGGGTGAACTGGAGCAGAAGCATCCTTCCACCTCATGTAATAAGGTGATATTATGCATTTGTATTAGCTGGAAAAAGAATAGCTATGTTCCATTGCGTTCATTCACTGCCTGTTATGTGAGAAAAGGGGCTATAACTCCTTTAGGTCTTGTATGCTGCCTCTACTAAGTCTTATTTAAAATTGTACATCTCTGAAGCTTTCATCATGCCCATAGTATACAAATAACCTTTTCCACTTGTGCTCCTGTAGTCTGAATTCAAGGGAGAGAAGGCAAAGTGTCTGCTCCCTGGATAGCTGGATTTAACTATAGCTCTCGTGCCTCCCATTGGTGATGCAGGGTTGGGGGACGTGGGGGGAGGAAGGCTGATGGGCTCAGGGAATGATAAAAAAAAGACTTGCTCCTCATGTCCAGACATTGTGAACACGGAGACCATTTATGTAACTACTCTTCATTTGCTAATGTCTGAAATATTTGTTTTTGGGAAGAGAAATTTTGTTGCAATAATTTCTACCATGGAATATATGACCGTCAATCTAGTTTAGGAGAGCCACTACCATGGCTTCTTTCAGTTCATCATGGGAAATCAAGGTGGGTTTAAAAAATTCCAAAATGTCTTGTTAGACTATTAAGCCCACTTCAGAAAATGATCATTCCCTACAGAGAGCAATTGACAGCTGGATCAATTTAAACTCTTTCTACAGATAAACCCTAAGAGACTAACTCAGTTTAGATCTCCAAATAATGGTTACTGTTGTCTCTTTTAGTCTTAGTGGCCAAAAAAAATCATTTCATTACTACTGTGTGTAACTGCATGGACATTATTATTAATTTGTAATTCTGTAATTGGAATAAAGAAAGTTCAGTGAGGTTTTTTTATGTGAGGATTTTTCTTCTATGATGTGTTCATCAGTTTTATGGATTTGTCATATAATATGCATATACTTGTCCTCTTAAAATCCATTCACAGCAGGTCTTGCAATACCTGCACGGGAGCTATTACAGCATGTGCTCCTAACTTCATATTAGGATTAAGTGAAAAGAACACTGTTTGATTTCTCAGTGTATTAAATTGCCTTTGAAACTGAATGACTCTTGGGACTCTGACTTTGGAGGATTTTCTTTTAGCAAAATATTTTTTTAACATGGGCGCAATCCACCTGAAATGTCTCCTACACTAATCTCATTGGGGAGAAAAGGTGTACTGTAAGAAGGATAATATTTGAAACTGACAGCACAATCCTATATAGGGACTTCATCAGAGTACAGCATCTATCCACTTTAAATCCGGTTGCTACCTTCTGCAGAAGTCTGGGATTTGTAGTTGAAACTGCTCAGCCATTGGCCTCACTAAACTACAGACCCCAGAATTCTGCAGGAGGCAGTAACTAGATTTAAAGTGGGCAGAGGCTCTGCTGTGATGAAGTCCTATGTCTACTGAAAGGTAAATTCCAGTGAATTCAACAGACACTATTCTTAGGTGTTAAGGCTGCAGCATACATTTCCCTGTTTTGAGCTAAATGCGTTTAAATAAAATTAAAAGATAATTTCTGGATGTGCCACGCAAACTTTACATGATTGACTTATTTTAAAGATCTTCTCACATATGGAACCCATCATTTGACACAAATAAATACACTGTTTTATAGTGACAATAATTCTATACACTACCTTATAAAAAAAACCTAGCATTATGTGGATTTAATGTTGAGAGCAAAAATCAATATATGGGTAACTGAGAATTCGTCATTTGTTCAAAATAGTTCTGTCCCATCTTTTCTACAAAAGTGATCCAGGTGGCTCATACAATAAGACCCAAAATGCAATCAAATATAAATCACAGGTGTCATTTAATGATAAAATAACGTAAGAAAGTTTGAGTAAAAACTTGGAGAACAAATTGGAGAACAAACTTGGAGAAAGCCATTGGCAACTGTCTAAGAGAATAAACAGAGGTTTATAGTGCATGGGAAGAGTTCCGCAATCCAAGAATAGGGATCTCTAAGTCACAATCCAGACTCTGACAAAGAGAAGAGATCCCAGAGGATCGGAATTGGATAACAAGCTTATGTTGGAGTAGACAGACCATAAAGTAATCTCCAAAATCATGCAGAGCAAAGTCCCACACATACAATAATTTTAAAAACTTTTCTGAGCAATGAAACTTGGAGCTACAAGCGATGACTTGGGTATGAATGGAAAACTTGTATTTGAATTTCAATGCTGCCATTAACTCTTCAGAAAGTCATTCCAGCCCTATTCATACCTACAGATGTAATCCTTAGTTAAATTAGTTCTAAATTAGCAGAGCAATTTTAGCAATTTTCTTTCTGCTGCAAGAAAGCCTTCAAAAACTGCAGACTTTGAAGACAATTCACTGCTGAAGATTTATTGTGTAAAACAACCCCCACACACACTCACTTCATTCCATGTTGGAAGTAAGGATTAAACCTGGACTTTTGGGATAATAAAAGATGTCAACTGTGCTGCTAAAAACTAGGGTTATTGCATCAGGAAAATCCAAACCTGAGATGGAGGGATCAGCCCTAATGATATTATAAGGAGCAGCTCCTGGTGTTGACAGCTTGCATGATACCTTAAGCATCAAACACATTTGTACAGAATGTGTTATTCAAGTAAAACAACACCAAACCCAACAAATAAGGAATACACACATACACTAATGTACAATGTAATGTACTACTCCTTCCCAGAAATTCCTCCCCATTGCCTTGAGGACCAGAAAAAATGGATCTAGGCCTGAATTTGTTAGTATTTCTCTCTTTCCATGCCCAGAATACACTTGATGCCCACTTTTCTATTTGTTTCATATCTTATATGCAAAAAAGGGAATATTTTTGGTAAGTAGCAATTCAAAAAATTCTGGCGCTGTATTACTTTGCATCCTTATTTGGCCTTGAGCGTTTCCAAATAATGCCTCTGGCTGCTCTATAGTAGACTGTTTGTTAATGTCAGCAACAGGTCCTGCCATGCCTGCCTCTGATGATATTAGTATCCCCAAATGGTCCTTCCTGAACAGAATCAAGCAAATGTAGACTTGCTCCCCTTCCATCTATAAGCAGAGGAAAAGGTTATTTTACATCCAGGTTGTCTAACTGTGTTCTCTGTACCATGTTTCTCTCACAAAAACGCATATAATATCTGTGTTACAAAACATTACACACGGTGGGATTAAAACACATCCCAATGGTAACACTCAAGAGTTTGTTGGGACAATTTGCATACTAGTTGCTTTATCCATTAAACAAAAGTACAAGGCACTTGAGTCAAACTCAGGTACACTGTTTGTAGCTTTTTATGCAAAAACGTATTATCTGGTAGAGTATGTCTGTGAATTCTATGAAAAATATAACTCAGGAAAACTAACATCTCACTTGATAGGACAGTGGTTCCCAACCTGTGGTCCATGGACCACAAGTGGTCCACAAGAACTAAAATGTGGTCCGCAGCCTCACCATTACTACACCACTACAATAAGAGTGACTGGTCTTGGAAAACCCTCTTATATTTCTGAGGCACTCTACTCCTCCTCCCTCCCTCTGAGTGGAGGCTTTCCATGTGGCACCTGGAAGCAGGGTCTTCCTGGTATCTTTGTTTTTAGGTATGTTCCTGGGGTTATTTGGAATGCTGATTCAGAAAATTGCCTTGGATAGACCACATCAGCTCTAGATTATTAAATATGGTTTTCTGTGGGCGAGCAGATGGTGACTACTGGGTGGCATATCTTCTGTATCAGAAACAAGAGCTGATGTGGTCTATTCAATGCAATTCTCTGAATCAGCACCACAAATAACCAAACTGAATCTAAAGTTGACCAAAAACTAATTCCAACCTTTTTGATACTAATGATGGAGAGTGATCCCTCGTCAAAGTGGTCCCTGGTCAAAAACTGGTTGGGAACCACTGTGATAGGATAACCCTTAAATCTCACTGATTTTATTGAGAGTAGCTGATCACAGCTCAGCCATTAGTGAAAATTAAAATGAATTTCCTCAATGGAATATAGAAATTCTAAACAGGTAGACATGTGGAGGTAGAGATATCATAAAATGAATTTTGATGCACTCCAATCATTATGCCAGATCAGTTGCGAGGGCCAACAACAGACTACACTTTATGTTGTTTGCTACACATATACAAGCCCCTGCATAATCAATAGATGATTGAATACTTTGGGACCGAAGAATGTAAGTATCTTCATGGGCCACATCTATATTTGATCCCTGTCTACTCCCAACTGGCAAATCACATTCCAGAAAACACTTGACTGCAATTTACCTTTTTGGTATAATTTCTCACTAGCCTTTCTGCAAAGGAGGGGGGGGCACATACACAGAGTGACAAAAAACACAGATTGTACAGACAATTCCAAACAATTTTCTAGTTCACATGCACACACACAGGGCCTGGAGAGAGATTATATTCAGAAGCTATGTTGTAATCCTAGAAGTTTCACAGGAAGGAGAAATTTTCCATTTGGGATGCTAAATTTATGGACAATTTGGGTTTTGCATGAATTGGAAAATGCTATGGGATCCCATGGATGCACTTAAGGGCTTGGAGAGCCACATACAAGCCATAGACTCCACTTTTCCCATCTTCTGTATAATTGGATCTTGGAACATGTGGAGGCCAGGTGCAGTCAACTGTGATGTCCTGAGGGCTCCCAGTGTCATTTATTATTCAGCCACCAGTTGGAAAATATGTACAATGTTCTCAGTGCTCTACCTCCCAATGACCTAGCAACAGGTGAGATTCATCCATTTCATTCTTTTTAAAGTAATGCTTCTGTTAATATAAGAACCTGTTTCTATTTTGCTACAAGATGTTTTGCAGAAAGTCTCAGTGTATATTTTTCCCAAAAGGAGCAGCTTTAATTAGGAAGCAGAACAGCACAGGAGACAACAAATGGATCTCTTGCTTTATCACTTTGAAAATATTTTTCCTTCACTTCCATTCAAGATGATAAACTTCTCAAAGCTCTGTTATCCAGATAACATCCTCCTCCAGCATCCGTGCATGCACTTTCCACAGATGTTTCCCACCTCTCTAATGGAGAGTCCCTCTTGGATATCCCAGAAGAAAAAGAAAGGCCCAGTAAGTGAGAAGAGGTCAAACATGAGCCCAGCTATTTATTACATATACTGCAACCAGATGGAAGTAACTCATCCATCAAAGAGCTCAGTGTCCTCGTTGAATTAGCTTCTTATAAAACGCCTCCTGCTCTTCCCTCTGATCCACATGGTTCAACTTCCTTCCCCTCCATGCACTTTCGGAAAATGAACCCTCTCTAACCCCATCGCTGTGTTCTCCTTAAATCATCATCACCTATCATTCCATGGCTATATTTAAACTTTACTTTTATCAATACTCATCCTGTAGCTGTGGGGGGATATTAAAAGTGTACCAGGGCACAGAAGGGCGTTTCTGACACTTGCTCTTTCATTCATCAGCCCCCTCATAGGCCTGTTGGTGACAATGAAAAGATTTCACAATACCGGTGCAGCAGAAACTCATTCTCCTACTCATCCATCATGTTCAACCTAGCAGCAGTTCCACTGACCTAATCTGTAATGCCTCGGTGCTCACTGGAGATTTCTTAAAGGCACCCTTCATTGTTGTTAGTTACAAAGAATAAGTCTGTGCTATTAGATAAGGAGACTAAATGGTGTAAAGATTAATGCAATACTCCCTCATCACCATGGCCAGGGTGCAACCAGTTGGGTTGAAATGCAACTTCTGTTTTCAGAGTCTGCTTGAAAATGACATCTGATATCTCCCCACCCCGCCCCAACATCTCCAAATAATTTGTTTAAAACTTACTTTGAGGTAAATGGGATTTTAGTCCAAGGGCAACAAACCACCACAAATTTATCATTTCTGTCAGCTTCAGGTTTATATACTCAGACTGTTATGTTATAATATAATGTGTTTGTTATAGTATAATGAATGTATTAGTCTCTTTTCCAGATACAGAAGAATTACAAATAAACTGTACTGGATATGTTGATGGAGCAGAGGGTGTCTGATACTCCCACTCCCATTCAACCTCTCTAACAGAAATAACCAACATCTGTGAGAATCATAGACATTATAAGGAGCAGCGCAGAATGAGAATTTGACCACTGGAAGGAAAATGAAATAGGCAGCTGGATTTTACCATGACAATGTCATCTTAAAAGAACAATGATTATCCAGTTTACTCAACTTAAAATGGGAATTTAGTGAAAATTTGGATTTTATCTTTTTTTAAAAAAAAAAACCCTCAATGAATTAATGGAAATAATTATGAGCACTACTGATAAAAGAACATATGATCTGCTTCTCATTTACAGAATACACATGTGTTGGACAACCGATATGCATTTGTTTCAGACGTAAGTTGAAACCCAAATGAATTATAATTTTAGCTGTGCTAATTAAAAGAATGAATTGGTATTCAAAAGTGTGATTGGTGAATATATTTCCTAGCTATAATCTGTTTTGTTTTTATTTGGAACTCATTTGTTTTAACTGGAGACTTCGATCAACATCTACAGATCATGTTGCTGAGCAGAAAATCAACCAAATGGAAAACCTGTCCAAGCTGTATCAAAAACATTTTAACCACATCCTCAAAAGAAAAATCTCCAACAATCCCACTACTCTCCTGTTCACATTACTCTACACATCCAGCCATATTGACAATGACAAGCAGAAACATGGAATCTACAAAATCAGAAGATAGCTTGCTTTGGGGCATATCTTTCCTGCTTTATTGTAGCTGCTTAAGGCTTGCAAGCAGATACATCTCTTCTGTGATTTCCTGGCTTCATACTCTGCCCATCTGGTTACTGATGAGTTCTACCATTTGGTAGTTTTGTTTACCCTAGCTAATACTTAGACTGTGGGCTCTTCCAGACAGGTCCTATACCCAGGATCTGATCCCAGGTTTTTTGTTTATCCGAGATTAACTAGCAGTGGAGACTCATATAATCTGCTTTCCAGCAGAAAACCTGGGATCAGATCCTGGGATACAGGGCCTGTCTGAAAAGGCCCAGTGTCTATGTGCTTACAATAAGAGCCTTTATCATATCCATTTGAAATTTGTCAAGTCTTCTCCATTGGAAGGGTGACAAAAGATGTCAAAATGCTCACATCATTTGGAGGGAAAAAATAAATGTTATATATAAAGAAAACCACTACTAATGACCTTTAAAACAAGAACTTCTATTCAGGTCTGTCTAAAATCTGACAAGTCTGTTCTTTTGGAGATCTAGTAGAATACCAGAACATTGGATGCATTAAAAAGTGCTTAAATTCAAAATACTTTCACATTTTAAAGGCATTTAAATATCCAGGTCTTCAAAGTCCAAATTCCAAATGCCTTTAATACCCCCTCATATCTAAAATGTATCAAAGACAGCAGCAGAGATTAATAGGGTAAATAAGGATTTCTTTAGTGCTAAATGATATATGAACGATTTATGTCTCTTTTTGTATTTTTTTTGCAATATATTTATTAGATTTTCAGAGAATAGTACGTATACACACACACACACACACACACACAGACATATACATATACAGATGGTTTTCATGGAAAAGTAGGGGTAAGGAAAAAGAGGGGGTGGATTGGGTGGGGGCAAGGGAGGGGGGTGCAGTAGGGAAGGGGGAAGTAAGGACGGGCAAAGACAAAGGGAGGGTTTAAAAGGGTTGCTTCCCGAGAGGTTCCCCAAAAATAACATATTTATTTGTTTGTTTTTTGTTAACATACTGTACATAGACTTTTGTGAGACTCAGACTTATATTTCATTTAAGTCTATCAATATTTTATGTCCTTTATTTAGCATATACTTTGAGAAGTCTGACCAATCTGTTCTCTCTTTCTTATTATTCAGTTTTCAATATCCATTCATCCAAGTTCGGTGTGGACTTTTTCTTCCAGTGTCTGGCCAGCGTTATTCTGGCACATGCACTGAGGATAAAAAGCATTTTGTCTTGATTGGAGTTAAGCGCTTTATTGGTGATCCCTAGTAGGTAGTTCTGCAGTTCTAGTCCGAATTTGATTTTAAGTATTTTTTGAGTTTCAGCATGTATGTTTCTCCAAAATTTGTTAACTCATTTACAATACCACCATTTATGGATGAATGTTCCTGATTCCTTGTAGCATTTGAAGAAGCCGAATTTAGACCCTTCGGCTCCCTCCAACTACCGCCCGGTTTCCAACTTGCCATTTTTAGGCAAGGTGATTGAGAGGGCAGCAGCGGATCAGCTGCAGCGGTTCTTAGACGACACAGCTGGACTTGATCCCTTCCAGTCCGGCTTCCATATTGGGCATGGGATGGAGACCGTGCTTGTCGCCATTACAGACCAACTTCGCCGCCAGCTGGACCAGGGTGGATCAGCCCTGCTTGTTTTGTTAGATCTAACAGCAGCATTTGATACAGTAGACCACGCATTGTTGACCCACCATTTAGCCATGACTGGGGTGAGGGGGACTGCCCTTAAATGGGTGGCCTCCTTCCTCCAGGACCGGGGACAACGTGTGGAGAGGGGAGAGGAGGTCTCTGGGAGGCTCCCATTAACTTGTGGGGTCCCCCAGGGGGCCATCCTCTCTCCTTTATTATTCAACATTTACATGCGTCCCCTGGTCCAGCTGGCCCGCGACTTTGGTCTGGAGTGTTATCAGTACGCTGATGACACCCAGCTTCTGCTGAGAATGGATGGCAGGCCGGACACCGTACCCGATTGTTTCCACCACTGCCTTGAAGCCGTGACTGGATGGCTGCGTTCCAGCCGGTTGAAGGTGAATCCGTCAAAGACGGAGATCTTGTGGCCCGGTTGCCCTGGGCTGGATGAGTGCCGGTTGCCTACCCTGGATGGTGAGCAACTTAGCCCATCATCCCTCATTAAGAGTCTAGGTGTTCATCTAGACCCTTTGCTGTCCATGGAGACCCAGGTCTCCATGGTAAGCAAAGTATCATTTTTCCATCTGCGACAGGCTAGGCGACTGGCACCCTACCTGTCCAGGAAAGACCTGGCCACGGTGATCCAAGCGATGGTCATCTCGAGGCTGGACTACTGTAATGCCCTCTACGTGGGCCTTCCTTAGTCGACAATTCAGAAACTCAAGCTAGTGCAGAATGCCGCTGTTCGCTTACTGGTGGGAGCACCGGTAAGAGAGCACATTACTCCCATCCTACGGCAACTGCACTGGCTTCCTATCGTGTACCGAATTGCCTTCAAGGTGTTGGTTCTGACCTTTAAGGCCTTATACGGTCTAGGGCCTGTGTACCTGAGGGACCGCCTTACCCCGTATGTTCCCCCGAGATCACTATGCTCAGAGGAGCAGAACCTGTTAGAAATTCCATCAATCCGCTCCTGCCACCTGTCCACAACCAGGCAGCGTGCCTTTTCTGTTGCGGCCCCTACATTGTGGAATTCTCTTCCACCCGACACCCGTGCGATCCGAGAGCTTGTTCCCTTTAGGAGAGCGTGCAAGACTGCTCTCTTCGTACTCGTTTTTGGCTAATCCCGGAAATGTATTGTATGACCATGTGTTGAGTTTTAGAATTTGTAACCCTTGTGGTTTTTAACATTGTTGTATCTTGTTGTTTTTATCGAATGTTGCTGTGATCCGCCCCGAGCCTGCAGGGAGGAGCGGAATATAAAACCGAATAAATAAATAAATAAATAAATAAATAATAAATTTCCAGCATCTGTTTGATGCCTTTTTATCAAATTTTGCAATTTTTACTGGGTAAAGATGCCAGCGGAACTGCATCTTTGCCCAGTTTTCCGTTATTTCTGTTGCTGACGTATACTTCAATTTCCTTTGCCATATCTCCTCTCATTGCTGCAGTAGAATGGAATGACCCAGATCTTGGGCCCATCTGATATGGCAGTCTTTGACCTGTTCCTCCTCTGTACTCCATTTTAACAATATTTTGTATAGAATACTAATGTTCTTCTTTTTTTTCTTACTGCCGGCTCCCAGATCTCGTCCTCCATAAATCCAATCTTTTTGTCCATCTTATACCTTTCATGGATCTGGTGGTATTGAAACCATGTTAACATTGGATATTCTTTTCTTAGTGCTTCTAAAGATTTTAGATCCCATTTGTTAGTGTTTGATTTTATTAGTATTTGTTTATATGTTTGCCATTTGTTGTTGTCTGCTAGTTCTTTTTTATGATATGCCTCATCGGGGATGTCCATAGTGGGATTTGTCTAAAGAATCTTTGTTTGTATTTCTCCCATGTTTTAATCAATGCTGCCCTCACATAATGGTGGGTAAATTTTTTCCCCAATTTTCTTTTATCATAACAGAGGTAAGCGTGCCATTCGGCACACAGGTCGTGTCCCTCCAATGTTGCAGTTTGTGGGTTTTGCAGTAGCGCCAGTCTTTAATTGCAACCAGGTTGCAGGCCTTGTAATAAAGTCTAAAATCTGGCAACCCTAACCCCCCCCCCTTGTTTCTTTTAGTCCGACATTAGTCTTAGGCTTATTTTTTGTTTTTCCAAACAAACTTCCTTATTTCTGTATCCCACTTTTTGAAGAGGTAGTCATTCCTGATGATTGGGACTGCCTGGAATAAGAAGAGGAGTCTTGGTAACACAGTCTCTTTTGTATGTGAAAATAAAGGTTTGTAGGACATTTTTAGCTTGCCAAAATAATTGGAGTTTCTGTGCATTTTACAATGATTTTTCAAATTTCAGAACTTTTTTTGTAAACATATAACTTGTACAAACATTTTGGGGAAAACACAAAAACAACATATTTTTGTGCAAAATACAGAGTATTTCAAAAAGATGGACCTAGTTTGAAATCTCTCTTAACCTCCCATGAATGGTACTCTTAGTTTCAAATAATTGCTGCTAGATGCTTCTTCCGGTGAACAAACAGCCCCTAGCCTCAGTCATTCGCAAGATGGTTGCCCCAAAACAAAAGGCTGTAATGAAATATTCTCCATTTGCGGAGTTATTTTGAAGATTTGTTTATGACTCACAAAAGTTAGCTAAATTTGATAACTCATAAAACCATTGTTTACTTTTTGTGTAATTGCAACACATTGACATCATGAAATGCACTGTTTTGAAATTGGGTCCATCTTTTTGAAATAACTTGTACTATGTGTGTGTGCGCATGTGACATTTTGCTAAAAGCCCATGTTCAATAAATGTTTATGCCGTTTACCATGTTTACCTTATTTTGAGACACCCTTTCTAAGTGGGGAGGACAATACCTGCAACATGTTTTACCTTCCTTGTGCTGAATGGGGAAATTTCAGCTGTTGTGTTTAGTTTTCCCTACCCAGATGGATGGAAATGGGGCCAGGTCTGCAGAAGCAGCTAGCAGGCCGAAACAGAAATCTGGACTGGATTTGATCAAGGTCTGGAAGTTTCCCAATCCCGAATTTTAAACAGTTAAAGTGATTTTTGTTAATGTTTAAATTCTTATCCCTTTAGTATTCATATGTGGGCATATTTGTTTGAATGTTCATCTACACATGACTCCCATGCATGGTCCTTTGCTTTATACACTTTTCCATCTTTTCCTTTTTAACAGATAGTTTGTAATAAAGGAATGGTGGTAAATCTATGGAAATTTATGATGTAAATCAACTGTGTCAAATTCAAGGCACTTGGATCAAATCTGGTTCACCATGTAATTTTATGTGGCCCTCCAGATGCTGGACAACAACTCCTATATTCGTCATAATTAAACATGACTACAGTAACATCTGGAAGGCTGTAGTTTGTTCTGTTTAGAAAGGAGAGTGGGGTTTGTATTGAGATACCAGGCTTGTGGATATGATGTCCTTTAACTTTTCCCCAACCTCAGAGCCACAAGTGCTGTTGGGTTGCAATTCCTATTGTCCCCAGTCTGTAAGATGGATAATCAAAACTGATGGCCATTATCATTCAATAACATCTGGGGAACCAAATTAGATTAAAAAGTAAAGAGTATCAGCTACTATGTAAAAACATTATAGTTTTCGCTCTGTATCCACAGATTCTCCATCCATGGATGTCACTTTGAAAGCAGCCATAAAGCTGATGTGGTCCTGAATTAAAATGAATCAGACACCCCTGATATAAAGAAACCCCCATAAAATCCAGTGACTTAGGCAGAGAGAGGGCATGATGAAAATATTTAGAACCATGCAAAAAGTATATTTTGAACCATCATGCATATCATTGATACCACCTCCTTGATCTCAAATTGAAATGGCATCATTTGCTCCTTATTTTTACACAATTTACTTTTTATTAGTAGTAGTAGTAGTAGTAAGAGGAGGAGTCCTATTTTATTTGTTAACCGTCTCTCTTCACAGCTTGAGGCAACACTGCTAAAACACAGTATACTATAAGACTGGGTGGTAGGTGTGAGAGCAATCTCTTCAAAAAGCATGAACAAGGTCAAAGCTGTCTCCAACTAAATCTGTCCATTTATAATAACTGTTAACATCCCCATAATAAAATGGGGATGTAAACACAGCAGGCACAGGAAAGACAGGTCGGTGGCAAAGAGTGGCACAGTAACAGATGAAGATGTGGATGTTACAACACTGGAGACTCAGGCTTGTATTTCTGTCTCCCATGAAACGTGCAAGAGTGGTGGTTGTGCCACACAAAATTATAAGACTCGCATTGTTCTGGCAGAGGTCTCAGTTCAGTCCACATCTTGTCAACATCTATATGAAGAAGAGTTAGTAGAAGGATAGACTCCACAGTTAGGTTTTGGTGATGGACAGCTTAATCTGCCCTCTATAGCTGATCCATTTCACTTTGTGCCTAAGCTGTCGGTCCACAGAAGATTTCTGCATGAATGTGAGAACGGTCTTAATATAACTCAGAGTTCTTTAAATTAAGGCATTTAAGAGAAAGAAAAGAGAGAGAAAAGATGAGAAGTTAACCCCCCTCATTACAACAGTATTATTATAACTAAAACTTTAGACTAGTTCTAGAGGGATACTCCCCCCTCCCCCTTGAATTTCTTGATTATAGCATTGGATTCCAGAGACTGTATCTGCCTACAAAATTTTCTTCATTTAGATTCTGTGGAATCTCAAATATTTTCATTTCCTAATTGGGAACTGTTTGTATTTTTATTTTAACTTTTATTTTGATTTTAATTTAAATTATTATTTGCTGTATGTATCTTATTTGTTTACTGTATTCGTAGGGCTTGGCCTCATGCTAGCTGCCCTGAGTCCCAGAGGAGAGATGGTAGTGGGGTATAAATAAAGTTTAATAATACTACTAATAATAATAATAACCAGCACTCCCCGTGCAGATGAGGGGTAAATATCTTAATGTGATCTGATATAGCAATAGTATGGATGTCTGGCAATTTTTAGAGGATTATCGTCTAATCTGAAGGATTACTTAATCAAACTGAGTGTAATTATTGGGACCTATAGAAAGGAAAGCAGGGGTCTTTAGGTGATCTGTTAACTATTAGCACCATTGATCTTGGCTAATTTTATTTACTAGTGTTACAAGTGTTACTGGTTTTGGAGCCCCACTGTCAGTTCTCTAGTTGAGGAAGGAAGGGTGGGGAGAGGAGACATGGTGGTATAGAAAAAGAGGTAAGGAAGCAGCAGCTCACAGCACATGCTGAGTTCTGTATACTGCCAGCATAAAAGAAGAGGAGAAAGTGCAGGTGGCATGGCACTAGGAAGGAAGGAGGCACAAAGACTCCTAAGAAGGTGGTATGCCACAGGTATAATATAAAGAGTTTTAAATGTCAATTCTTACATACATGTCTGGGACATTTTCCTCTTTTCAAAAAGCCTGCTAACAAATGGAATGTGTGTGATTTTTTTGAAGTAGAGGATAAGTTTTAAAACTTTAATGTATTTAAAGTGCAATGTGCTCTGATGAGGTGAGGTGATTGGAATGAGGTATAGAGACATGGGAAATCCAGGTCCCTTACTGAGTCATAAAATGCATTGGGTGATTTTAGACAAGTGATTCTCTCCTAGCCTGACAAGTCTCACAGGGTTGTTCTGAGGCTAAATTAGGAAGAAGAGAATCATGCATACTATCATAAGAGGGAACATTAATATAATTTAAAATAATAAACATGATCCCAAGAGGGCTGAATCCTGTAAAAAAAAATCTAGGTCTTAAGCCTTGGATGTTTTTGCCCTGCCAGCCCTAAAGCATATTTCCCCAATTCTGGTTATAACAGAGCACTCTGTTTAATTCAGAAGTAAAATAAGAGGTTTTCAATCTCCTTCTTGAGCGCAAAGAGGAGAGGGGAGGATGGAGTGCACGAACCTTCAGCTGGTGCAGACTCATTCTTGTAATGGGAAACCATGGTTTCCCATTAACAACAGAGCAAGCCAACATCAATTGTTTGAGATTTCCTACTGAAACTACTGTTTAAATCACCACTTGTGGACATATCCTGTGTTCTGTGGGATTTGAAATATTAAATTATCTCAACACCTAGCAAAACAGCTTCCTCCTACCCACTTCTAACATGACCCCACTCATTGTTCCTTTTCAAACTGAACAGCAATTCTCCAACAAGACACTCCCACATTTTGTATGCAGGGTGTAATAGAGCCTCTATTGGATGAACTATGTAATTTAGACAATCAAAAGTCCCAAAAGTCATTAAAACTTGTATCAGTAAACTAGAAGTGCATTAAAAAAATAGTTGTAGATATATTAATTTCCCTATATTATTAGAAATGTATATGTTAAGAGTGTTTGATTCAAAGATCTCAGTTGTTTTTTAAAATATCAATACTGAGAAATCATTTATTGACTTTGCCTAGTAGTTAGAATTTATCTATAAAATTATGGAAATGAGAAATAAAATTATTTAAAGTGTTAATGGTGGGAGAAGATAAGAGATATAAAGGATATGGAAATATAAAGTTTCTGGTGGAGACAAAACTGTCAGAGTGTGATTTTCAGATTTTTCTGCAATTCAACCATTGTATAAGATGCTGTGTTGTGTAACCAGGCATTTATAGGGTTAAAACAGCAGAAGTGGAGTCCAGCACTGTTTTGACCTTCAGCGGTGTAAACATACTGATAAGGGAGACGCTGAGCTGCTTGAGTTCGTCTCCATGCTGATTCTGCTGTGAGGTGCATGGCTGCTGAATTGCTCTGTGTGAGAATGCTTTACTTTGCTCACTTAATCAATAAAAGAACTTTCTAAGTTCAGACCTGGCTTCGCTTCATCACTGGCGCACAGACAAAAACAAGGGTAAAGAAATGAAGATGTATTGGAGGGTTCTAGAAGACTATATGAAGAATACGAATTAATAATTATTGTAAAGATAAAGTAAATAAAAAAACAAAATAAGAAAAAAAATTAAGAGTTAAGAGTGAGAATGGAAGTCACTGTGTAAATGTGATGTCTCTTTGTTTTTTGTGTGTAATAGTGTGAGGTTAGGCTGTGTTGTAAAATGTCATTGTGTTGTTTGTTTTACTTGTTGTTTTATTGTAACCTGTGTTATGAAAAAAACATTTAATAAACATTGTTCCAAAGAAAAACAAAAAAGACTAGAATTTTAGCTCCCAGGAAAGGACAGCATAAACTAGATCCTCAAAGAACACTATGTGACAGATGCTTTCCAGCCTTTCTTCCAGATCTCCTTATCTCTTGGAAAAGAAAGAGACAGCATCAAAGGACAGAGCTGAGAAAATATTTAAGGCAAAATGGATATAATGACATGGTGAGCAACTTAACAGTGCTAGGATACTCCTGCCAGTACCACCAGACCACTGCTAAAACAACATATAATTCAAGAGCAGCATGAAGACTATATAATTTTATTTCACATCCACTTTAAGTTACTGTAAATTGACTAGGCAAACTTGCCCTACAACTTTTTTCAGGTATCTCTTGCCACAAAAGTCAGAAGCTTTAAATGCTGGATATTCATCTTTGATGTCTGGAGGTATTTTTCTGGAAAAGTTTTTACTCTGAAATGGCAACACTTGTGTGAGAATATTATGGTCATATTCAAAAATAGATGGAGGTCTGTTAACGGATTAGAATGTAATGGATTGGCCTACCTTAAAGGGTTGGCGTAAAAGACATTAGACAGGCCTGGATTGGAAAAGGGAAGGGAAGCGGGGGGGGGGGGGTGGAGTGATCAGGCAGCTTCATAGCTGAAAGTGCAGCCTGATTGGCTGAAGAAATTGGAGGGAAATGTTTAGCAACTGTAGATGGGTGGAGCTGAAGGGGAAATAAAGAGCTAAGGCAGCCATAATGGGAGTTTGGAATTAGAAGGGTTGGTTAGGAGTTTTGAAGGGGAAGGAAGGAGGGAAGAGTTTTGGGAACTACGGTATTGTTAAAAGATACCTCTTTGAGGAAAATAGTTAGGCCTCTATAGTGTTAGAAGGCTGGTGTGGAAAAGAGAGGATTCAAAGGGTTCAGAATAACCTGTTTGTCTTCCTGTTTGTGAATAAGCATTTGGACAGGTGTAAGGCAGCATGTTAAAAGGACAATCTGGAATGACAAGACGATCGACGAGACTGGTCTATGGTTTTAATTGATGGCTTTGAATAGTTTTTAATTATGTATTGTTTTTAACTTTGATATGTTTTTATTTGTGATTTTATTATTGCATCATGTATAATAGCCTCTTGGTGGGGCTTATTGTAAGCCGTCCTGATTCCCCCTTCAGGGGTTCAGAAGTTGACAGGGTATAAATATGGTAAATAAATCAATAAACATTGCTTTTAAGGAACTCAAGTAAAAGACCATTCCCTATACAAATAAAGCCTCTCAGTTTATTGAAACCATTATGCATCTTTATGGTTTAAGAATAAAATAAACAACATATTCTTGTTTTGTTTCACCTGAAGAGTTTGTGTGTCTTCTTAAACATTTTGGCAAGGAGGTGGCCTATGAAACAATAGAAGGTGACAGCAAAATAAATCTTATTAAATATTTGTTGGCAGCAAAGGAAAATATAAAATACAGTGATAGCATCCCACTGTCCTGCCTTGTGTGTGAGTGTCTCTTATCCCTCGCAGTCTTGCCATGCCATACCTGTTGCTACAAGTAATAGTAGTAGTAAGAAGCTCTCTTCATTTCAAAGTGTATCTCAGACCTCAAGATTCATTATTTCTGTACTGGGAACAATTAAGATAGAAAACTAGTTAAAATGGTCACTGAAGGTTCAAAGTTGAGTGAAGATTCTTCATCCAGTCATGAAGAAATTGGGAACTTTTTGGCAAATTATATTTTTCCCTCCAGTTTTACCCTAACTTATATTAACAGGGTACTGTGAGAATAAAATGGCGAAAGCCCATGTTTGTCAAATAAAACAGCAACTTAAAATCTGGTTATTTTGTTCTTTACTTTATTAAACATGAATTACTTTTTTTAAAAACCAAAACAGCTGAAATGAAAACATACGACTCACATAAATCCAATGAGGTGAAGAGTTAAGTTAACCAATAATTCAGCCACCACACAGCTTAATTAAAATGTGAAGTCTTCCACATAATGAATTTTGTGTGGCTATATTTAACATGCAGGACTCCATAACTGACTTCTGTTTTTTAGGCTTAGTTGATTTTTTAAAAAATGGTTCAAAACTCGTTTCGGGTGTAGGGGGCGCTGGTGGTTCAGATCTAAAGTCAATTCAGATTTTCACAGAAAAAAATGTTCAGAACTTTACAAAACTTCCAAGATTTCTGAATCCTTTGTTTATGGTTTCAATGTGTTATTTCCTGTTTCATTGGGTGGTCTTTACTTTGAAAGTAGTTGCTTTAGTCCAGAAGCCCGGGGGGGACAAGGGAAGAAATCCATCCACTCTGGTTAAAACTGCTTCTTTCACCCAAGACTGATGCAGGAGGGAAAGGAAACAAAGGGAATCCATCCACACTGGGTTAAAATGCTTCTCTGGCTTGAACCGAGGCCAGGGAACAGAAGTGGGGAAAAGCTGAATCATTTCTGACTCACTTACTGATTCATAAGAGAAATGGTGGAAAAGACTTTGGAAGGGCAAAAAGACTTCCTGTTTCCTTAAAAACTTCAAAATCACTTCAAAAAGAGAATCTTTCCAAATGTATTCCGAATTATGAAGATTCTGATCGAACCTAACCATGCCTACCTTTTTTATTAAATATATACACCAACCCTTTCACTTGGAAGCAGAGTTGATATTTCTACTTCATGTGCAAGAGCAATACTATATTGTGATTACCTTTAAAGTTCTGAATGGATGTGATTGGGAGAGGGAAAGGGAAAGACAGTTGAGCAGGGGTATACTAATAAGACACTCTTGAACATCATGCCAATATCCCTGTTGCATTCTGCTGGAAAGAGATAATCACCTTTGGAGCTGATGTCCTGGGACTACCTCGTACAGTGGGTAAATTGCCCCTTACCATGCTGGGGCTCATCTTCAGCAACAGCTGTAGATACACCCCATCAGATGCTGTAGGCCAAGCCCTGCCCCATCTGTGGTTTAAGTGGCAAGGAAGTGTTGCATTCTAGATTCCTCACCGCCATGGTAAGAAATCATGTTTTGGGTAGCTCCAATAGAGCTACTAGTGTTTTTCAGTGTTTTTCAGGCTTTTCCCCATTTGATGGAAGGAAAGGCAATATGGCAATGCGGCAACACAGCAATGCGCCTTGCCACACTTTCCTCTGTCTGATGGAGGAAGGGACAGGGTGCCAACATACCTTGTCCCAATGCCTCCATGTGAAAGGGGAAGGCGCCACAAGTGCCTTACAGTTTGCCAGTGATTTCTGGTGAAATGGGACAACTACATCACCAGATGTTGCTGGTCATATAGTGTTGTTCCTTGAGAAAACTGCCTCACTCTCTCAGCAATGTCATCATCACAAAACCTTCCATATACTGTGGTATGCAAAGGTATAAACACTCTTTCTCTTGATGGGATTTTGCTTACTGAAATTAACTTTGTTTCTTCCTTTTTTTTAAAGGCTATGTAAATGTTAACAGTATTCATATATAAAAAATATTGTTGACATGACATTCGAATGAAAACACTGTATATAATTGAAATTTAAAAGCAAATTAAAAATATATAAATTTAAAAAACCTCTTGTACAACAACCAAGATTGAATGTCTAAGTTGTTAAGGCACCTCTACATTGACCATGTAGGTCAATGTGAAATCAGAATAGAAGGAAGTGATTTCACTATATGGATGATCACATGTGCTTCCATGTAGTCTAGAGGGCTGGCCTCAAACCAGTTCCAGGACCCGGTGTATCCATGAAGGTGTGGTGGACCCAGTTGCAATGCACATGTACAGATTGCACATACATTTTGACATGTGATGTGGCTTACACTTAGGCATGCTGATGCACATTATTGGCTCTATTTTTATGATCCTCAACACTGTTTATCCTGGTTTAGAACCTTTAATGTATGCTGGAGTGCATCATCTAAACACTGCATTATCAAGTTGTCTTCAAGCTAAATTAAGAAGTTAGTGTGTATATGCCCCATGGCACCATGGGCACAATAAGTAGAAATGTGTGGTTTAAAATTTTATAATAATTCAAAAAAGTAGACAAATGGGTACTTGATATACACTCCCTTAAAAACCTATTGTTTGAAACACGCTCTCAAAGGACAAAGCAAAGTAGTCTTCTTTAAAAATAACATCTCAGGTTTACTAACAAACTTTTTGTATACATTCACCATACTTGTCCATAGTCCAGTGTCATTAAGTATATCGATATAGTCCAGACTGTATATCTGTACTCACTGAAGTCTGAAAGGAAACAAACTGCATCCACCTCCATTGAGGTCTAAAAGCATACTGTATAACAAAAATGGAGTCCTGTGTCTGCAGCACCTACCACACCAAAGAGGTACAGTCAAACTGGCAAACCAAAATGTACATACAATATAGGATAACAATTATACACATTTACAAATACCTAGTGGAGGTTTGGAAGGTTGCTATTTCTAACAGGTTTACCAATGGTAGAAGAGGAAAAGCCTGTGATATTTTATTCCAAAGGCCATTTTGTCAAGAGACTTACAGAAGAATGCTTCACATGTAAACAGAAACATAGCAGCAGGATAACTGGACCTTATCCATTTCATATTTGTAAATACTATTTTGTACTGACGAATCTCAGACTATCATATCACATCCACATGGTTAGTTAGCTGAAGTAATAGGACATATTCCATATGTAAAGTATCATTCATTCCACTTACTAGTCAAAGCAGATTCCTATTTTTAAATGTTCTGATTTCCAAGGCATTCAACAAAAATTGTTATATATACTAAAAATGAAGGGCTGCCATGTTAAAACTTAAATTTTAGTGTGAGATACCCATTGTCATCCACTGAAAAAATGTTTACCAGCTATATAACATTGAGATATTTCATTTTTAATTCATTTTTAAAGAAAGTATAAAGAGAAAACCATTTCAAAATTTTTCTTCAACACTTATCTCAAAAATGGGCCATTTGATTCATGAACATCTCTAATGTATATCATCAGTGACTGAAGGAGTTTTTATATGATTTTTGACAATTTAACAAGTCCTCCTGACAAATTAAATGGTTGTGTTGACAACTTAACTATACTGCCAATCAATATTTTCAATTACTTTCATTGTCATTCAGAAAAAATACAACACGAGGTCACACTGTGGTAAATCTAAGTAAGGGAAATAAAAAGATGCACAATCAGTTGTAGGAACAGAAAACTTAAAAACTTTGAACTGCAACATGCAATTTAAAGATTCTTTGTTTTCTTTGGGAGGTTTCCGGTAAAGGAGAAACACGACTAAATTTAGATCCTAGCAGCATCACTCACTCACTCCACAATATAGTTTCCTTCCTTCCTATAAGCAATTTGAAAGTCATTAAACTTGAGCTGCTGCCACAAAGGATTTCATTAAAAACAACTTCTTTATTGCATTACTTCCCGCTATAAAGCTTCATGTTCTTAGCTGCTATACAAGGATGGGACAAAACACATTACTTATACTGTAATTCTTTAAGAGCCTGCCCAGTCACTTTGAGAAATCTGAGTTAAACAAAGCTAAGTCAAAGGTTAGTTGACTTGTGCTGTCCAACAGGGCGGAAACGGATCAATAATATTTCCAGTGCTTCATTGTCACATAAACACTGCAGTCTAAATGTATATGATAATGCTGACATGTAAAAAAAACCCCAGTCCTTCTCTTTCATTAAGGAGTAAACCCAGGGGGGGGGGGGAGGAACACAGGTTACTGGGAAACATTACACATCACGGTAAAAAACAATGGGATTTCTAAAATATTGCTGAGCAAGTAAAGTGTGAGAATAGATTTGTCTATTTGTACATCAGTCAATCAAATTGGAAGGGAAAATGTGATCACATTATTTGGTATTATAGCACAATCCAGAAAAGGTGCTGTGTTGATTTCAATGGTAAAGACAAGAACATATGCTTATCTCACCCATTAAAAACCAGCCGCATTTGAACATGATTAAATTTGGTGAATAAATATCCTATTTTGTTCCATTTAGTAAGTTTCCTGCAATACATTGGTTTTAGGCAAACAAGACAGTAAGAGTATTTAGATATAATCTATTTATCATTGCTGGTAGACCAGGTAACTTTTTTTCATCCAATTTCACATACCCAGAATTTTCTTTTTCTGTAAACACCAAATGCAACAGATTTGCAAATAATCAAGTGGGATTTGAAACTGAAACATCCCTCCATAGTGCAAGAGCCAGATACTGGAACCATCCCAACCTTAGTCTACTGGAACCATCCCAATCTTAGTCTTATGTATAGTACACTCTGAATACAGTGTTCCCAAAATAATTCACCTTCAGGACGGACTGCGAGAAAGATGCATGGAGTGCTCCAGAAAGCCTATGAAAGAGTATCATCGTTGCCACTTTCCCCTAGCCACAAAAGGAGAGCTAGAAAACATTGTCTTTTTGGCTACCAGGACTCCCCTTGTCAACACAGTTACTGCCTATACTGGCTGTGGGATTCTGCTAGTTATAGTCTAAAAATAACAAGCTCTGCCTGCAAACTCTGCTTAAACAGTATTTGCTGTGGCAGCAAAACTACTATCAACAAAAGCAATGCTCAAGCAAGTGCTACTGGGAGGATACAGATACCTTGGTGACAATGACAGGTGGCCTACGGATGGTGGTTGGAGAAGCATATTCCACCGTTTCAATCCACACTGCCATATAATCCTGTATAGTATTTCAGATTATCTGCTTTGAACTGGATTATATGAGTCTATACTGCTGTGGAATCCAGTTCAAAGCACATAATCTGGATTCTATATGGCAGTGTAGATGGGGCCTTAGTTTATGGTGATAATAACAATGCATTAGAATGTTCTTATTTGCCTCTTCCCTCATCCAATCACTTCTTTCTTTTTTACCATTCTCAATCCAACTCTATTTCTTATTCTTTTACACATTGCTTAGATGCACCTGAGAAATACAGGGTGTCCCAAAATTCACCATTTATAGGGATACATAGGAAAAATGGGAATTCATAGCTAAAAGTACTTTTATGTATGGAGACTTTTGAGACGCTCTATATTAACAATAGCAACCATTTCACAATGTGTTTCTCTGTCTTCTGTTCCAGAGGATGCCTTCTACTCTCTTGAAAAAGATTATTTTGTTATGTTTGAGAACCTATACAGCTGAACTGAGTATCTGTGTGTACATGTGCACAGACATACATACACACGCACACATACATTTACTATTATGTCTTTGTAAGAACTCTTAACCTTATGTTCCAATATTAGAAATGAAGTTTACTCAGGGTGTAATATTTATTCTGAGGCCTTTCATAGAGATTTTATCACAAGATACTTTCACAAAACTATCACCCTATGCTCCCCAAAAGGAGCCAATCCTTTCATCTTTCTCAATAGCCCTATAAAGCAAGTCAGTGGGTGTATAAAGGAAGCATAGATTGGGATTATGCATACGGTGTTTCTCAACATCAATGCATTAAACAACAACTTGGCATAGGAGCCAGACAGTCAAATGCATGGTTCTTACGTGCAATCAGTACCTTGCAAAAGTGGGGAATATGGATTTGTCAAATGCCCCTGGGATAGACTTTGAAGTTATAGATCCTCCCCTAGTCCTCCTCTCTAAAACACACATGCACAGAGAAAGAAAGAAAGAAAGAAAGACTTATGACTAACTGATTTATTTTGGCATGAGCTTTTATGAATTGCAGTCCATTGAGGAAGTGATTGTTTTTAATCTACAGAAGCTCATGCATAAATAAATATGTCACTCTTGAAAAGGCCTCTTTGTTGATGTGCTGGAAAAGACTAACAGAGCAACTCCTTTGAAAAACATACACACTTACTTTCACTTACTGACCATCTGCACACTGCTTTATATAAAATAAGAGAAACAAATCATATTATTTCTGACTATCTGAGCAAAAGGCTAGAAGCTACTTGCTACAGATTGTTCTTCCTATTTATACATTTCTATCTTAGCTGATGAAGGTTAACTATAAAAGACTTTCCCTTGCTCGGTTTAACCATAATGAAAGCAGACTTAATAGAACACCGGGACATAAAACGATGACACAAACATCAAATCTTCCTAATAATAAGACTCTTCCTAGTTACTCGGATCAATAAGCTTCCAGAGCTAACGAAAAAGCCCCAGACACTTCAGCACAAAGTAAAATAAAATTTGTCTTATGAAAGACCTGCTTCCAGAAGTTAATTTGAAGAGACTGACTTCTTGAAGCAGATACCATTGCTTGTGTTGCTACAAAACCAATGGATTCTGCACAGTTCTGTTAACCATCAGCAATTATCTTCCTGTCAGAGCTAAAGGTAACAAATTTCCCCATATCCAGCAAGGCTATATCATCAACCGGACACCGGCATCATTTGACGGAAACTAAATCACCACACCAGCCAACAGCTCTGACAGACAAATGTGCTGCCTCGGAAAATCTAGGCCTATCACTCCAGCGGTGGGGTGGGATGCGGGTGGGGGAGTCGAGCCTCTCTCAGCTTTCTCAGAAGAGATTAAATGTCGAAGATTCTGTAAGTACAGTACAGAGGAAAATCCTAAATATGAGAATTATTAATGGACTTTAGACTGGTCTTTTTAATCTGTTGCCAGCACATGCTCATCTATTTTACCTTGATCTGCCTTGTTTCCTGATGGACAGAAAAGGCAGGAACTGTACATTATCCAGCCTTAATCAGAGCCAGCAGTGGAAGAACAATGTCGCCCTACTCATCATATGGATATCATTTTAGCACTCACTGTTCTTTTATAATGAAGATTGCGTAATAAAAGATACTACTAATGTGTCCTGTCCTTATACTCGACAATAACATCCAGTTCACAGTATCCTGCATAATGGAGGTATCAGTTTCCAACCTGCTCAAAAAACCAAATAAAGCATTATCAGATTGCAATTACAGTTGGGATGGAATTTCCTGTTAATCTGTGGTTAGAAGTTACATCCTTCTTAAAAGGGAGAGAGAGAAGGGGGAGAAATGCAGCACAATGGGTGAGCCCACAGCAACAAAGCAGGTAACTGAATACAGATATTTTTACTCATGAAATATTCAATATAAACAATAGGCATGAGAAAAAAGTTATGAAAATGAAATGATTCGGAAGAAATTCGTAAGAAATGCTACTTTTGAGTATTTCCGCATCTGGAACGCCAACCAGGAAGTGGACTTTCTTTATAGAACTGGGGCCAGGATTTTCTTAAGTGTCGTTATTAGGTCGTAAGGGGGGGGGGGGCACCCTCCTTCTCTCTCACCACCCTCCCGCCTCTCTTGCCAATAAGTATTATGGCAAGGCAAGCCCTAAACTCGCTCCTTCTTTCGGCTGGAAGCCTGAAAAATGTAAACAGAGGTTTACTCAGAAGTAAATCTGCAAAGGAGGGCACTTTGGATGAAGTGCCCCTTTGTGGATTTACTTCTGAGTAAACCTCTCTGTTTATATTTTTCCAGGCTTCCCTGCCTCTCCTGCCTGCCAGGATCTAAAGCATCAAAGAGTATTGGGGTGAGAAACCAACCTAATGTATAATAGAATGAATGCTACTGTAAGTGCCTAATATTATAAGTAATGCAACTGGTCATACCTACATTCCATGCACATGCAATAATACAGCAGTAATAACAATAACAAGAGGTAAAATGGGGGGGGGGATTTGCTGCAGAATCCGGGCTCATGGAGAAGATTCTGCAGCAAATCCCCCCCAAAGAATATGTATGTGTGTGCACCCAAGCAGCAAACGCTGGCTTTTCCCGGGCCCACAGAGAAGAGCCCGTTTGCACTGCATGAGGAGGGACCAGTCAGAATACTTCGGTTTGAATTTTACCTCTTCTTATACCCATTGTTATTACTGCTGTATTATTGCATGTGCATGGAATGTAGGTATGACCAGTTGGATTACTTATAATATTAGGCACTTACAGTAGCATTCATTCTATTATACATTAGGTTGGTTTCTCACAGGATCTAAAGCCTTGAAGAGGCTTCATGAGGGGCCAACTTCAGCCTCCAGGTGTTTTGGACTTCAACTCCCACCATTCCTCACAGCCCCAGGCCTCTTCCATTTCCTCCCAGCCTGGGCAAACTTGGGCCCTCGCTCCTCAGGATCGGGGTGAGAGAGGCAGCGAGGAGCGAGGGGGCTCCTCCTCCTTTTTTTGCTGCTTCCAAGAATAGAATACCCCATCCCTCCCTCCTTTGCTCCCTCCTTCCTATTTGGAGAGTCCCATCTAGAATTCAGTGTGATTTATTCAAGTTTTGGCCTACAACTCCCAGAAATCCCAGCCAGTTTACCAGCTGTTAGGATTTCTGGGAGTTGTAGGCCAAAACCATCTGGAATGGCGCATGCGCTGGCATACGAACTACTAACAAATTTCGTTAGTAATTAAGTTACATTTTAGAAATTTTGGAAATTTTTTTTTGTAAGTCTTTCTATTAGTAATCAATCAACCCCCCCATTAGATTTTCGATTTGCTATTTTTGGGTTCTAAACCATGCCTAATAAACAACATGAGAAATTTTGCAAAATTATTACTAAAATATCAGCAAATCAGTTTATCAGCAAATCAGCAAATATAGTTTATTGCTTTGCCAGTAACCAGTGGGAATTCCCCAAAATATCATATTTACTACAGACACTATTCTCTGTATGTGGCAAATATGGTAGAAAAGCTTTGATAGTTACCGAGATTGATATGAGATATCTTACCTCTCTAGTTTAGATCACTAATTATATAGATCAAGTTATATAGTCAAATGATACTAGGCTTGTACATTTTGGCTGAACCTCAATCCGTTTCTACTGGCTGAATTCCAGGAGATGCACGGATCCGTTTTCTTGCACCTCCCCAAAAAGAGTGGGTTGCTGAATAGCCATTTTTGGCCCGTAGCCAAATCTGGGAAGATCTGGCCCATTGGTGGGAATTGAGAACTTATGAGGCTTCTCTTTCTGTTCCTGGGATCCTTTCCTTTCTTCCTTTCAAAGGAGCCTGGGTTTGAAGAACGGGGTTAAGGAAGCATTCCTCCTGGGACCCTTTCCTTTCATCTTTTCAAGGGAGTCTGGGTTTGAAGAACGGAGTTAAGGAAACACCCTTTCCTATATTCCTGTGACCCTTTCCTATATTCCTTTCAAGGGAGTCTGGGTTTGAAGAACAAGATTAAAGAAGCATCCTTCCTGAGACCCTTTTCTTTCTTTCTTTCTTTCTTTCTTTCTTTCTTTCTTTCTTTCTTTCATGGAAATCTGAGTTTGAGCAATGGGGTTAAGGAAGCAGTGCGTAAGACACATCACGGCGTTCTTCTATTCCGAATGGCCCAACAGGTAGGGCTCACAGGGAAGCCCCATACAAGCAGCACAAGGCAGCATCTTCACACAATGTGTGATGGCAAATGGGGAGGAGGAGCCGTGATCAGCTGCCATGTGGTCCCATAATGGACAGAAAAATGTGATGGCAGAGTCCTTACTGTTATGGCCATCCAGCCAAGCCAAACAAGCTGGATAGTTAGAGTAGTTGAAGTAAGCTATAGACCAAATTTCCTAGCCAAAAACATTAAAAACAGTTTAAAGACGGAGTCTCATGGGGAACTGCCAGAGGTAATCTTGCATCGTATAATGGGCTATGTATTCCATCTGTAAACTGTTATTACAATGCATAAAATGGGGGGAGGCGCAGAACCTTTGTCTGGTGAGGTTTTTAGTCTGAAATGTTTAATATGAAAAAGTGTAAAAAGCCATATCAAGTGCTGTTTTTGCTCTTAAGGAATGTCTGCCTCACACTTGCCATATAATTTAGCCATAGGAACAGATGGGCAAAGTGTAGCCTCCAACGCATCCATTGTTGTGTGCCTAGTGATCATACCTCTCTGTGGGCTATATGGGGTTTTCCATCTTTCCATCCTAAACTGAAATGGGCTGACTCTGCCGCTGGTGGCTGTAGCTGATGATGGTGGGGATCTGTGCCTGGCCCATGTGATCCTGTACTCCTTTTGTGCTTTCTTTCAACATACAAAAGAGTCACCTGAACCCCCATAGCAAAGGCAAGGCACAGTGCAGACTGTAAGCCCCACAAACTTTTGGAAGCCCGTCAGGCTCTCCCAAACTTACGCTCCTAAAAAAAGTCACAGAAAACATGTATGTAGAAGTAGCAATTTTGAAAAGATCACATGTGCCACCCACACCCCATTTAACAATCTCCCATAAAGAGAACATCTTTAAAATTATTTGTCCATATTTTGTGTTTATCTATTTAGCATTTGAGTTTCTTTTGTGTCCTGTGGTAGGATCCATTCAGTTCTTGTGAACAGGACTCCTAGAGCTTACCTACTCTAGCCCAAGAAAGTTTGATGTATGGGAACCAAGAGAGACAGAGAGCATGTGAGTTGCATTCCTTAACATATTCCTCAGGACTATGAGCCTTATTGCCACATGAGACTCTAATATGTATATTTATGTTTGCCTCATGCAAACACCCAGACTTAAAGGTACCCCACATTTCTAATCCAGTTCCTGCAATAGACTTGTCACACTGTGGGGTTTTTTTAAAAAAAAAAAAAGAATTGTGAGGCTGTATTTAATTAAAAGCTGGTGATTAAAAAAGCACATTTGACCTATCACATGTTTATCATCATGGTCATTCATTGCTGAAATCCCATACTATTTTCCTTCAATTTAACCAAAATATAGCAACTAAAATCTGCTGCATGAACATTTTCCTTTCATATATATTATTGTTACAAACGTTTTAGTATATGTGTCATAATACACATGGAAAGCAGTCGCTATGGTGGTTCATGACTGGTTAGGCGGGCTACTAACTGCTTTTAAATTCATACAAGTCACTAACTAACAAATCAGCCAGTTCTTACTTCACAGAGATTAGAGGTTAAGCATAGACTTGATTACATGCTATAAATGTGAGTAATTTGAAATGTTATTGGTTATTACAGAAATATATGGTAATAATTTCCTCTTTAATGAAAGGCAGCATGTTTTTAGTGGCCCCTAGTTTCTTGTTTAGGCTTTGGGAAAGCGATCAGTGTATGATTAACAGCTACTTTTGCATGATAGGCATCTGGGATGAGATGGCATAAATGGATGTTCACCACTTAGCTGCATCGTAAAAATGCAAAAATACCATCATACTGGTATGATAAACACAAAGTTTATAGGCAACAGTCTTTCTGTTCTCCTCAAAGCTGCTCGTAGCTCAGTAGGTGCTCTGAATTCGCTGGCTTGCAAGAAAATTATGAATTTTAAAGATTCAATTGTCATATGCAATCTTTCCTTTCTTTTCTTACGGGATACTTAAACATTGGGTTTAGCATTCCATTTTAAAATGTTTCATTAAAATAAAAGTGGTAAAGATGCCAAATCCTCCCATGCCCACTAATATTAGGAATATGTGACCTATCTGTACTTCCTCAGAGTGGCTTTGGGTTTTACAAGCAATGCCAAAGCTGGTTTTACAGCAATGGCAACAGAATGGCTGAAATCTCTATAGAAGCTACCAAAACTGGAGAAGTAGGAGGCACATACAACTTTTTACCCTGCTGCCATTTGCTGTACCAAAAACTACTTTAAATTGTGAGAAGACTGTGCCCTACATTTGCTGAAAAGTCTTCTCTAATATTGGCTGTTGTTATTAATCCTTATCGAATCAACTTTGACTTATGTTGACTCTACAAATGGGACACTTACAAATCGTCCTGTCATCAAGAATCCTGCTCAGATTTTGCAAACTCAAGCCCATGGTTTTTGATTGAGTCTATCCACCTGCAATAAGACCTTTCTTTTTTCCTATTGCTTTCTCATTACTAAACAGTATTTTCAATTAAGTAATGTCTTCTCATGATATATCCAGTGGTATTTCTCCAAATTTCAATTGGCTGCTTTCTGTCCTCTACATCAAAATGGGCAGTGCATTACCCCAAAACATCATAGTGTTCTCACATAACGAGTATTTCCAGTATGATTGTAGGGTGTGCTCCTATGAAGTGAAAAAAAAAACTTTGTAAATATATGTAGAAATATTTTGTTGCCTTGATGCATTTGATTGAAGCCTAGCAAGAGGCAGCTAAGAATAAACAAAGTTTGAATTCATTAGATTAACAATAAAAGAAATGGCACCACTATCTCCTTAACCACCTTGTTTTTAGAGCTGCCGCACTCTTTTGTGTCTGATGCTACACCAACAATGATACACATCTGAATTTTGATGGGGAATAAAGTAGTCAATCCATCTTTCTTCACAACGCAGACTGGATCTACACTGTCTTTCTCCTCTCGCCTCACACTCCACATGGGGGTGGCGGCGAGCGCCAGAAGCCATTGCCTGGGCTCCGGGTGTCTAAACAGCCCAACAGGAGGGGGGAGGGAGGAAGGAGATGCCTGAGAGTCCCAGGCGCTGGGATCGGCCAGAAAGGGTCCACAAAATGTTCTCCACCCGCACGCCACTGCCTACCGTCAACGAGCGGGCATCTGGAGGAGGAGGGAGTGAAGGAAGGGAAGAAGAGGATGCTTCGGGTTTCCATGGGGAAAGGAGGAGGAGGCCGCCTTTGAAACAGCATTCCTGGGTGACTTTGGACCCCCAAAGACCACCCCTTTCCAGCTTCAGGCAGGCCACAGTGGGGTCATGGCCAGTGGGGAGGGAGGGGGTCCTCAATCTAAAGGGTTCAATTCAAAAGGGCTGAAAGGTGGCCCCACCGGGTGTAGCTGTGGGTCAGAAGTGGGGAAGCATCCCTCTGAGGCGTGGCTTCGGGGGAGGCCAAGGAGAATAGAGGGCCCGGCGCCTCCCCGCAAAAGGCAACATGTGGGGGGCAAGCAAAGGCCCCCTATGCACCATCCCCACAGTCTTCCCAATAGCGTGAACAGCAACATGCAGGGGGCACGTGAAGCACTCTTTGCTGCTCCCCCACACCAAGCATGCAGGCCAGAGGGGGCACAGAACATCATTTCAACTTTAAAGTAAGTGCTTAACACTACTATATATCAAGGGCTATTTTCTCAAAACTCTACCCGTTTATTTTCTGTTGGTCATGGGAGTTTGTGTGCCAAGTTTGGCTCAATTCTATTGTTGGCGGAGTTCAATATGCTCTTTGATTGTAGGTGAACTATAAATCCCAGCAGCTACAACTCCCAAATGACAAAATCAATCCCCCCCCAACCCCACCAGTATTCAAATTTGGGTATATTGAGTATTTGTGCCAAATCCAGGGTTGTTTGGATTCAAAGTGCTCTCAGTTCAGAATGCTTTTTGACGGCAGGGAACTATATATCCCAGCAATTCCCAAATGCCAAGGTATATTTTCCCCAAGCCTCTCCAGTATTTTGTATTGGTCATGGGAGGTCTCTATGCCAAGTTTGAGTCAATTCCATGGTTGCATGAGTTCAAAATGTTTTGTGATGGCAGGAACTATATATCCCAGCAATTCCCAATTGCCAAGGTATATTTTCTGACAGCCTCTCCAGTATTTTCTGTTGGTCATGGGAGTTCTGTGTGCCAGGTTTGGTCCAGGTCTGTAATTTGTGGAGGATCTCAGTGGTCTGTGGAAGTCAGAGCTGAATTGGTTGAAGGTACTGCAATTCCCATCATCCGTTGTCCATACTCCTCCAAACATATTGTTTTTGTGATTAATCACTATGCTTTAATTATGTTCAATTTGTAAACATTAAAATACATCCTGCATATTAGATATCTGCATCAGAATTCATAAGAGTAGCAAAATTATTTATGAAGTAGCAACGAAAATATGGTTGGGGGTCACCACAACACAAGGAACCTTATTTAGGGGTCACAGCATTAGAAAGGTTGAGAACCACTGCATTAATACATATATCTTTCTTTTTAATTTCTATTAATATTTTTAAAAACATTAATTTCTAGGGGGGCGCTGAGTAAAAACATTTTCTGGAAAGGGGGCGGTAGGCCAAAAAAGTTTGGGAACCACTGGCATAGATGGAGGAGATTGATCTTTGTAAGTTAATTTTTCATGTTTCAAATAAATTAGATGCTTGTATTAATTCTCCACTTTGCCAAAAATGTGCATGCATACACTTATAGATTGCTAATAAAGAGCAATTGTGGTTGAAATTGAGTGCTGGGGGAAGTATTTTTAAGTAGAAGCACTGTTTCAATATGCCTAGAATTTTGTTTTTGTTTTAGTGTGCAAGAACTATTGCTTTCTCTGGCCGAAAGGTTGCCTCCCGTCAAAAATAATGACCTTAGCTTGGAGCTTCAGGTATTATGGCCAACAGTAAGTCAATTTTTCAACCTGTGGGCCTATCACTTATATTTTGGCTAGATGTGCAATACTATGAGTGCTATAAAGTTTTTACTGCCGGGAGTTTTGGATGACCACATTACTCACAAATGGCAAAGTCACCAGTGAGTTATATAAGCCTTCCCAAACAAGTGGTAATAAAAAGATCCCAGCACAATCTCCTCCCTGAAAAATCTCCTCAAGGTTTTGTTTATATAGCCCTTTTTATACTTCAGCTTCACTGCTCTTCCTCCAGCAAATCTTGCATTCTAGCTGAAAATGACCAGATACTGAGGGAAACTGTTTAAATCTGACCTCTTGCCTCTCCCACCCTTCTTAACCCTTCCGAATGCTGTCAAAAAGGGTTGATTTGCCAGAGAAGACAACTGGACAAATAACATTTCAATACATAACTCATACAGCTTAGGCTGACTTTGCATAGCATTATGGAGAAAGACTCCCTGTTGGGCCACAAAGCAGACTTGATCAGGCACCTTGGATGTAAGACTGGACTTGCTTTATTTGGCTGTGTAGAAACTCCCTTTGAAAGAAAAGACTGAAGACCTTGTAAAGCTGCAACTCCCATAATTCCATAGCATTGAATCATAGCGGTTAAAGTGATGTCAAGATGCATTAATTATGTAGTGTAGATGCACACCTAGTCTGTTTTTATTAAACATCAGAAGTAATTGAACATACCCAATGCATCCCCTGATGTAGTAGGACCTGGAATGTTTCCAAGTTCCCACAAAACCAATAAAGGAGATAATATACAAAAAATTGTGGCCCATGAACAAGGTTTATATCAGGAACATAATCCTGGGTTTAGTGAGACTACAAACTCTTTCTCACTCGCTCATGTATGTGTATGTATGAAGCTGTCTTTTCTCAACAGTGTTCAAGTAGTGTTCAAGTTGGATCTAGAAGCATAGTGAGGTTAACACATAACATTTTTGCAAGCTCCTCTGGAATGTGCGTTTCCATGAACATAAATGCCACATAAACTATTAGAGTTGATAAGCTGCCTGAAAATGGAGAATTTCAAACCCATTGTTCACAGTAAATATTGTGGTTCCAACCCACATGGTGAGAGTCTAAAATGGAATGCCTCCACTATCTATGGAGTCCTTCCACCTCAGATAGTCACCCTCCATCATAGAAAGGTAGAAGAGCTTGACAAGGAGGTGAGCTAGGATGTTCACCACATGCATTTGAAGGAATGACTGAAATGGGCTAAAATTACATGACTGAGATGGGGACACCAGCAAGAAATGTATTACCTCTGGAATACAGCATGATATTAAGAACTAGACACATACAAGTAACTAACTTGCTATGATTTCTTGGGGGACAGGGGCATGGATCCAAAAATATCTAGTAATTGATCATGCATAATTTGCAAACCTTGTGTGATTTCACACAGAGTTCCCAGCTTCGCTAAGGTAATTGGTGCTACTGAAAACAACACTGGCTCAGCAACATGCAGCTTTCTTCCTTCACCTCTAGGCACAGGGAAGGATCAATATTTGTTAGGATTGCTTCTTGTTCCAACAATGTAAGATTTACAATACTTGCTAGGACCCTCACTTTGTCTTCACCCAACTCATCAGTGGAACCCAATTACTAACCTCAGACAAACAACATTAACATGAGCAGCTATGCTTCTTTATTGCCCTTCATCCAACTCTCATTTCAGGATCTTCAGGCAGTGGCACTATAACAGACACTACACTTTAAAGTGTGCTCCAAGGAATAAATTTCCAGTCTTTCATTACTCGTACCTTGATTTACTTCATATCATCTTGCTGCTATAGACAAAGATAACACACTGTAAATTACAGCTGTCCTGTCTCATAGTTTCAGAGGTGGGGGGAAGGCAGGGAGTGACTCTGTTTACTCTACTGCTAGCCCTGGATACTCCATTCAGCATACCTACCTTTAGCCATGACTAGCATTTATTGTCATTATTTGAATACCGTATTTCATACAAAATTAGTCTCTTAAAGGTTGTGGTGATTATTTCTCGCTTCATTCTCTCTTTCCCCCCTGCCCAGGATACAGAATGCAAGATGCACGTTTTATATTGTTTATTGCACCACTTTAAGATAGGTAATCTCATTTAAACTTTCCCACAAGGCCATTGCAGGAAATTTCTCAAGTCCTGAAGCCTTAATAATGCAATGGCTTTTGATACTTCAAGGTTCATTATGACCTAATTCTAGCTTAATACACAGAAGCAAAAATGGGGGGTGGAGGGGAGCCTTACAACTGAATGTTTCTTAGCTGTGTAACTGCCTCTCATTTTGCTGCTTTGTTAGTAGCAGCAGCTTGAGAAAACAGTCACTGGAAAAACTCCTTCAGGTTAGCTGTTGCAGTACCCCCTTATTTGTCCTACAATTTCCTCCATCCTCCAACCTATTCCAGTGCCTGATAACTAAGAACATTAGTTTTATGCGACTTGTCAAGCTCAAATGAAAAGAGAGCTAACTTTAATGACACTGCAATTAATCGCCCCAATAGACAGACAGCTAAAAGACAAGATATTGACTTCATTAAGGATAATGTATTATGTCATTAAGTTAGTAGGGTCACCTTGTGTATCATATATGCCTGCTAATATATTGGCATTTTCCTCAAATAAGATAAATTCAGATATGAGTGATAAAGCTGATTAGAAAATGTTTAATCTAAAGAGGCTAGTTTCCTATGGGCCGACTTTGCAAGCTTCAATTGTAAGAGGCATTGTAAGACGCTATTATAGATCCAGATTATCTCAAATAACTGATCCTAGTCATTTATAACCTTGTTTTTTGCTCAATTTCTAAAGTTAAAAAGGTGTCTCAACTGATGAAACCTAGATATCATTTGGCAGAGTTGTAGCTCAGACTCTACTTTTCAGGTTTAATCTGTTTTGCCACACTTTAAACAGAAATTACGAACAGTATATATCACACCATGAACAACAAAATGAAATTTAACCCTTTGAAAAGCAAGCTAGTCAAGCATTTAAAGTAACAGCACTGCTTTGAGGTCATTAATTCATTTTTCCACATAAAATTTCAGCATAATATCCCATCTTTAAAGCCCTATCTTTTCCTGTTTATTTAATCTACCACCAAATTCAATATATGTGTACTGGTCCCAAGTGTATGTTGGAATACTCGGGTTATAAATCAATGAAACAACATTGCTGCGATGGGAGGAGACTTTTCAGAATTTCCCATAACCCCTCCTAGTCTCTATAATAGTCCCTCATCTAATTTTAGGGAGAACAACCATCTTCCACAAACAAATATGGGGTTTTTTACATCAGTTAATATTGATAAGAAACCTAAAGACTCGGGATGTTTTTACGCAGACTCCAGTTTGGAAGTGGATTAAAAGTGAATTAAAATGAATAGGTTTCACTGTGCAGAATCTACACAAATACCCCAGAAACTGGTTTCAGGTTGGGATGGTGGCCACAATATCCGCTAGTTGCATTGAACCCTGGAACTCTACTATCACAAATGTGTTGTTCCCTTTAACCAGTCCACTGAAATGTGCTGATGGACAATCTGCATCTTTTCAGGATCAGTGCTAGATTGTGGCAGAGCACAGGAGATGATATCAAAGAAGAGAAAACAAGGGTTCCCATGAAAATGATGTTGTTTCATCTCTCGGGGGAGTACACGTTAAACTTCCGGGCATCTGTGTTTGGGTGTTTTTAAGATGCTTCAGCGCTAGCAGTGGCCTGACAAGCGCTCCATATTTTCCACTCTTGGTTTCAAGTCCTGCGTGATATACTTGTATACTCTGATCAATTGCACTGCATTATCTGGCTTATTCTGGGCTGTTTCTGCTTCAATGTGCACTGCAATGCTCATTGGGGTGTATGTTTTGCCCCCGACCCAGCTTCAAACTATATTATATGATCTGCATAGAAGGGCCTTTAGTCTTCTGTCTGATCTTTCACTAGATGTAAGGAGCATATTTTATAATAGTATAATAGATTGACTATGGGATACGAAAAAGAGGGATCCAGTTCAAATCCTGTTTAAATACAAGACACACTGGGTGATTTTGAGCCAACTTCAAACAAATGAATAGATGAACCCTTTACGCAATAACACAAGACTAATAGATTTATAAAATCCTGACAACATTAGTATTCTGTTAATACATATAACATTTGTCCTTACAGCCATATTGTAAGGACAAAACCTCTTGTCCTTTACAAGAGGATGGACAACATAGAAAATAGTTAGATTCTTGGAAAATACAATACGTTTCCTAAATAGAGCCTATGGACAACCGAGCTCCCTGCTATTTTCTTTTTTAAACATCTCAGACTATGGCTGTATCATGGGGATACAGTCTGACAGAAAATGTGTTTATGATGCATCTCAGTATTATGATTCAATTGTTTTTAAATGGGGGGAGGAGTGAGAAAGGAAATGCACTCAGCCTATAACTATCAAACTCTTAATCATTTCTTTCTCTCCTTAGTTTTCTGGTCTTTAGAATCTACTTCCATTTCTCCTTCTATTTCTGCCATTCGTCATGTAAGCGCAAACTCTCACAGATCATTACTTCAATGGCCACAGAAGACAAATCAAGGCCAAATGAAATATTTCTCCCTTGCACATCCTATTTTAAAATTGCTTAATAAAGATTTTTGTTCAATTTAATATGCTCTACAGCATAGAGGGGGGAAACCACATTCATTTCTTTTATCAAGGACAGTTACTTTACAAACATTAGTTGAATATGCTTATTGCAAACACAGAAATGTCAGTGATGCTTTTTGAAATATTTATAACTGCTAGGTTAAATGCTGCATAAGTACTATATTACAGTATGTGAGAAATTCCAAATTAGTACACTGACTTTCTAACACAATACATTACTCCACAAAAAAAAACTTCCAACTTAGAGTCTTAAACAGGAAGAACACTTTCAAAAAGGCAACTTTAGCAGCTGGGGAAGAAGCCACACACTTCTGTTTTTTCTGTTCTTTTCTTCTGTCACAGTAAAACCTTCTCATCATTTCTGTTATCTTCATATTTTTGTTTGTTATACAAAGGAAACAAATTTCACAATTTCACATTTCAGAAATGAATACACAATACCTACAGTATTATCCACACCCAACTGGAATCAATGGCAATAATGAAGGTTCATTTTTATTGAGCTGAATTGCACATATTATTTTGGGGTGGGTTTTTTTGCAACGTAAAGGTAATACCACAAAGAAAGACTCTATCATATGTAGGTGTAACAAATATTCAGTGGCTGCTTTTGAAAGAAGCAGCACTAATTAATGTCCTTTACAAACCTTCACTTCAAGGCATACCTTTTAACCCGTACCCCTTCTTTTCCAATATTTCCATTAGGATTGTCAAAAGCAGAAGTTTGGGAACCTTTTCCTGTGACCTTGGCATTTCTTCTCAGGCTTAACGTATTGGCATTTTTTTCCCTTCTGACTGCATCGCTTCTCATTTGTCATGATTATTGTTGAATTTTTCAACTGTCATTCCCGAACGTAAATCAATGGTTGTCGACTTCCCCTTTGTCATATCTGCACAGCAAATAGCCTTTCCCTTCTAAATGAGGCTTCCTCCCTTTCCATCCATTAAAAGGGCCTGTCTTTTGGAGAAGTCAATCCTTTGTTAGGTCACTCCATTTATCATTCTTCCAATCAGCACCTGACACACGTATTCAGCCAGGTCTTCAACCACACGATCATTGTTCATCTTTTTCCCCTCTGTAATTTATTTATGCATGGGGCTTTTTGCCATCCATCTTGACCAGTTTTACATTTTTCAGTGCCCTGCTATCCTTAGGTCTTATTTGCATGAAAGAACACTGAGTTTACAGGAGTGAGAGTGAGACTGTGAAAGTGCAAGGGAACCTGATATGCTCTTTATATAAAAATACACTATAACCTCTAAAAGACTCTTAACATTTAAGATTTTGTTATCTTACAACCACCAAAAAGGGGTATTGCTTTAAAGACTTTTAAGGCTTTACATGCCCACCCACCATTCACTGGAAAAGAAATAACGAACCATATGACCTTTTCAACAGGTTATAGGACACCTAGTTTGCATTGTAATAAACTCTCTTTCGCTGTAAGATATCAGTATTCTTAAAATTAGCACATAGAGGTGGCTTTGTCCAAATGTTGCTAGAGTGCTCCTCCTCCCATTCAAAAAGTGCATGCATAAACACAAGGGCTAATACTCGATCTTACAATTGTCATCAAATACACTATGGTTTAAAATATGTTTACATAATAAGATAAGTGTTTGGGGATAAGGGCCTGTGATCCAAATTTAGCTACAAATATAAAGGATATGTTCCCTCATCTGTTTGTTTGTAGTCTCCTTGAGAGAAAGTGGGATACAAATGCTATAAATAAATAAATGTTCCAAACTAGACTGCACAGAAGAATTCAATTTTGTGGGGAAACTGATGGTATCATATTTTGGACAGCAATGCTAACATTGAACAGTCAAGGACCTCATCACAAAGTGGAGTCCCCAGTGGCACAATGGGATGAGCTCCCTCTGTCACCTCCAGCTCCCCATGCAGGACCATGAGAGAAGCCTCCCATAAGGATGGTAAACAGCAAAACATCTGGGTGTCCTCTGGGCAATGTCCTTGCAGACAGCCAATTCTCTCACACCAGAAGCAATTTGCACTTTCTCTAGTTGCTCCTGACATGAAAAAAAATCACAACGGTCAATGGATTCAACACATAGTAGCGAATCCATTAGGTCCTGGTAGGTGTATGGAGAACCTATCACTCCACACCCTGCATCATGCAACTTACTGACAACCCCATCACATGGGGGGGGGAGGTCACTGGCCCACTTTCCCCCTATTGTCCTGAAGGCAACACGGGAAGACTCCCGTGTTGCCATGGTGGCAGCTTACACCACTTCCTCTCCCTTTTGTTGACAGAGTCTGGCCAGAAGTATGTGTGCATCATGTAATGGTCTCCTTCAGAGAAGAGCAAACAGCCTACGATGGGAAAAAGGAGTCTGTCTGATGAGGTCAAAAGGTTTCTTATAATCTAATTCATATTAATGTATTTATAGTATTTATATCCTGCTTTCTCTTTCAAAGGAATCTCAAGGAGACTCAAAGCAGCTAACACTAAAAAAACAATGTAAAAATTAAAACCTAAAGCATACACATTTTAAAATAGAATTAAACATGAGAATTATTAAAATACATAGTTAAAATTGATACAATCATTATAATTCTATATATTTCTAATTAATGAAGGCTCTTCATTCATGAGATCTGGCATAACTAAGCTGCACTTGCCAGACCTAAGCAGGGTAGTTAACAGAAGGGTCTTTGTTCCTGTCTCATTCATTCAACAACAACAACAACAACAACAACAATGGCCTCCATCAAAATTCTACAAAAGAACATAGAGAGAAAAGAAAGTAAGCAAAGTGGAAATGCCAGGCTTGAGAGACCCAATTATTTCATGCAGGCCCATAACAACACCTGATGCACCAAACTAATGGATCTTCCGTGCATTTGTAAAACTGGAATAACAAGTTTGGAAGACCATCTGTTTCGTTATTCTTACTCATGTGCCAAACCCACTTCGTCCTTACTTGGCCACAGAAGCATTGTCAACACTATTGCCAGTTTAACTCAGACATGTGTATTGACATGCTTTTCACCAGTGAATGTAATTACTAATTAGTATAAGTATTAAACTGGCTCAAGTAGATGGATGCAGATCATTCTGCATCGAAAGCAAAGAAATTAGTATACCCAGAACTTTACACATGGAGAGGATGGTTCTCCTGCAACTGAAGGATAAGTCATCCCTGTAGGCACCTAACTTTGCAATATCTCTAAAAATTCAAGCCTGCAATTTGCCATTGCAATTCTGTGATTCCTTTTATCACTTCAGTAGAATAGAAACGGGAGTACCACAATATTATCTGTGCAGGAATGCCATATTCTGCACAAAAAGCCGGGCTTTTTTTAATGGTGGGAAAGCTCATGTGTTTTTCTCCACAGAATAATTCCTCCAGAATACTTCAGGCCAGTCAAAATCTTGTTTTTCAACAGGGGACAAATAATGACAAATATTCCTTTTCTGCTTAACCTGTACATTCAAATTTTAAACCTGCATAATTTCATAAAAATCCTTGTTTCAATTTGTTCTCCCTATTTCTTATCTCTACTATTTATTATTATAACTACTATTCATTTGATGAATTTACCATCTTTCTCTTAAAGTCAGTTCACCATAGAATTTAAAAGAACAAGCACAATTACAAGTTTTGGCACCACAATTCAAGAAGGATATTGACAAGCTGGAATGGGTCCAGAGATGGGTGACCAAAATGGAAAAAGGTTTGAAAGCCTAGCTGAGGTAGCTGGATATGTTTAGCTTGGAGATCAGAAAGCTGAGAAGGGACATGATAGCTATGTTTAAATATTTGAAAATATGTCACATTAAATGGAACAGGCTTCTTTTGTGCTGCTCTGGAGGTTAGGGCATGGAGCAAGGGATTCAAATTGCAGGTGGAGTCTTCTCTGGGTTTTTTTTGAGCAGAAACAGGATGGCCATCTGTTGGGAATGCTTTCATTATGTATTGCTATATGGCAGGAGATTGAACTGGATGGCCCTTGTGGTCTCTTCCAACTCCATGATTCTATAAAAAGTGCCTGTTACAGAAAATCTATTGCAGCGTGATATCTTTGAAATATCTACAGGCGATTATAGCTTTTCTTGGTTTGTTTTCACACCATTTCTTTGGTTCTGTATATCAGATTCAAAAGCACATGCTTGTTCATATGAAAATCTAGTCTTCCAATATTGTTTCAATAAAATCCAGTGGCATGTTATGTACCCCACGGAAAGAAAATAACCGACTTACATTCTAGGAGTGCTTCCAGACAGCATCAAAATGAGGATTTTAAAAGGGGGGCAAAAATCCCAGGACATGACAGCAAGTCTACACACATACCTGTCAATCCCAGGAAATGCTCACCACCATCCTCACACTTTCCTTTGAAATGGATCAAGATAGAAGGTGGACCAGGGACACCCAGAGAAAGTTTTTTTAAAAAAAAATCCTCCAAGAAGCATTAAACTTCATATGTGCACATGTGGAGACCTCAATGTACACATAAGCAGATTTCCTATCTCTCTTCACCCAACTGTTAATTCAAGCTGTTTTATTTTATAAGAAAGAAAGGAATGATTCCAGAGAGTTCTAATTGCTTTCCAGTTGTGTTTCCCTTTAGCAAACTACATTTAAAATGTTAAGGATTTTGGTTAAGATGCAAAATCTGCCTCAGCCTCACAGAAGAGAGTAAAAAATAATAATAGCACACTAAATTGCTCTGGTAATATGCCCATAGCTGCAATTCACAATGCAGCTGCACACAATGGAAGTAAGCGGAAGGTCACAGGACAGAGTGGTAAGCTTAAATGTGCCAGAAACAGCCATCCAGGCGGGAGCCTTCTCTCTTTTCTAGAGACCTCTAATGAACTCTTCAGTTTTTGCAGACATTTCTTGTTTCAGCGCCCACATTACTAGTAGCAACCCACCACTGCAAAACAGTCCAGTTTGGCCAAAAGTGAGCTCCTTAACCAAAAATGCATCATTTGTCTATCCAAATAAAATCATCAGCATTCTTCCCCCACCCCTTTTTCTTTGGCTTTCCATGCTCTCCCTCCCCCCCAATTTAATGTCTCTAACTTTATGCCATGTTCCTTTCCTCTTTCAGCACGGCTGAGCAAGGCTGACAGGCGGATTCCTTTGCTTTTCAGGGTATTAAAGCCACTTTCCCGCTCTGACAGCCTGTTCTACTCTGCCACCTTATAGCTCTGGCTTCACACTTCTCTGGGCAGCCACTGCTTCTTGACAGACCACTGTCACTTCCCATCATCCTCTCTGGATATCCTGTTCTCTCCCCCTCAGCACGCATCCCGACTTTCCAACCAATGCAATTATTTTTTTTGACAAGCCATCCATCAGCTTTAACTTTAAAAGCACTTTCCGCTGATATCCATTGTTAAATCCCTTGCTTTTTATGGAGCTTGCATGAGAGAATATGATATCAGACATTCAAACTACCAAACCATGTAAATTTACTTTGTTCTCAGCTATGTTTCCAATTTCACGTCCAATTTTTCGGTACATTATGCGTAGTTGTTGTGCTTAATATGATGTTGTCAAATCCCATTAAAGTTCACTGCATTGCACGGCTTTAAAAACAGGTTACAATTTGCATTCTATGAAGAAAAGGAAGGAGTGCAGTCTGAAGTCAAGCTGAATCTTATTAAAATTATCTGTTCAATTGTTACATTTGTAGATGGAGTAATTTTGAGGCATTAGCTGAGACACATATGAAAATGTCAGTGTGCCAACTAATGACAATGAAAGCAAAAGGAATATATCTGTGAAACTCAATAAAGCTCCTTTTGCTGGTGACATAAATTTGACGATAATCCGAGGAAATGAATAAGGGACCATACAGTTTGAATAGGAATTACCTTTTTCTATTAAATCAGTTTGGTGCATTTCCACTCGGCCTACATCTTGGTCCCAAATGCCACAAAGAGTCTCTCTCAGTGGACTAAGAAACTCCTTACAAGAATAAATTCCCACTTGAGGAACGACATTCATGTTGGGCCAATGATATTTCAAAACAGATACATTGTTGAAACAAGGAAAGGATTAATATCTTTCTTTGCATAGCATCAGGATACAAATGCAGACAAAAGGCAGACAAATGGAATGGCAGACAAATAAATTAGATGAGTGCAGACTCTTCTCTATATTTAAAACCTCACCCAGAATAGTTAACATGAAAAGAAATGCAAGCCAAGTAAATATAATGAGGATAAGCATTAGTCAAACAATTATGTTCACCTTTCAAGTATGTTCACCTCTTTCCCACCTGAAGTAACACTTTCT
The DNA here is from genome assembly GCA_030556195.1 of Anolis apletophallus. Lineage (NCBI taxonomy): Eukaryota > Metazoa > Chordata > Lepidosauria > Squamata > Anolidae > Anolis > Anolis apletophallus. Next base: position 137,222,782 of record JARBWK010000004.1, on the reverse strand, counting down.
TTCTCAGACCAGAGCTAATTACACGATGCCCTGCATAGCTAGGACCTTAATTAAAATAATGCCTTCAAACACAGAGAACAAAGAACCCAAGTGGGAGAATATTGTTATCTATTGACATGGCTACTCGTTGTACAGGGATTTCTTTACCAGAGCAAGGAGAGCTGGCATTCAAAAAACCAACACTTTCTGGAATTTATTAATGTTTTTTTGTTTGTAGACAAGAATTCTATCCCATCCAAAGAAAGGTAATAAAAGCCTTTGGGAACTACCATGGAGCAAAGCAGCAATTGCCCAACATCCCTTTCTGGAATCAACTTCCCAGGAAGATGGAGAAGAAATGTCTGTATCTTAACACCTACTGTAGTTTTGTAATCTACAGCAGAATATTCGTTTTACAATGGAAAAAGGTTTGTTTTGAAATTGTTTTACTCTGCCCCAAAGTAATGTGAATCATAGTGAATAAATGGAATAAGATTGCCTTCAATGGCCACTTCATACATTACCTTTTTATATGTGTACCAAAGACAGTTCAGTTTTACATCCCAAATGTAAAACTTGAATATTTCAGTCCTCTGAGGGGTGGCTACTCCAACCAACTCAAAACCTAACTGGGGACCATCACCCAGAGAACCTTTTCATTGGCTGCCCCAAGACTGTGAAATGACCTGCCAGAAGAGATCCAGAAGAGACCTGGGCAGTCAGAATTTAAAACACATTTGAAGACCTATCTCTTCTGGCAGGCCTACCCAGCCAGTTTTAATGACAAATTTTAAATTTGCATCTTATACTTAGTCTTTGTTCTGTGCATTTCAATATGTATGTTGTAGAAATATGTTTTAATATGTGTATTTTATAAAAGGTTTTGATGATTATATGTTTTTAGCAATGTTGTAACTTGCCTTGAGTGGGTGTTAATAATAATAATAATAATACAGAACTTATTCTGTAATATTTAAATGTAGATTTTTCATAAACAACTGAATTTTCTGCACAGGAAATTACATATTTGATATGCTGAATAATATTTCTGCACAAAAAAGCTGTGTTCTACACAAAAGCACTATATGCACATTTCACCCAGGGTAAGTCCCAAATTATGAAAAGTCTCGTATTTATCACCCGAGAAACACATTATTTGACTACTCTTCATATATCTGTAAATATTCCTTCCATTCCTATTCACATTCGTTGGTGTATTTTAATTGTGCTTTCAACAAAATGCATGTATTTGCTTATTTTCAGTCTTACCTGTGAAAGGGAATTAATGTTATCTCGCTATTGGTTGAGATGACAAGAACTTTTATCAAGTTATTTGTGGGGCCAGAGAGATAGCACAAGGGGCCGGAGAGATAGTAAAGTAGAATTGTTGATTTTGCAGAGGAAACGCCAGGAGAAAGTGCTACTTAACATAGGCATAGAATAACGGAGTCAGCTTGTTAGTAGCAGCACGAGAATTGGCGACTGTGATTGGCTTACAAAAGGTACAGCTACCATTGGTTCGCAAAAGCACAGCTGTGATTAGTTCAAAGAACACCATGTGCTTTAGATAAGAGACAGCCTTGATTGGCTTAGAGAATCACCATGTGTGTTTGTTTACAAGTTAGTGATTGGCTTAGGAAACGTCACATGGGCCAGCTGATGAATTTCCCACTTTGGCCGGCTCCTGGTGGGAACGCAATAGAAATGTATCGCTTTCGGGACAGCTTGTGCATGAAGAATGGCACAGACAATTGGGTGGAAATTAAACTGCGAAATGTTTGTCAGCCAGTAGAAGGGAGGTGACACAATGCTTTAATTGATTGGTTGATGTCAGATCAGCTTACAGATGTCTAGCCAGTGGAAATGCATGAGGGAGGTGGGACTAAGGATTGCCTCCATTGCCTGTATAAGACCTGTTTACCGGAAGAGAGAGTGTGCTGTTCTTGCGACTTGTTTTGCTATAGAGCAGACCCCTCAGCTGTTGTAACTGAAATAAACTGATTTCCTGAATCGCAGCCAAGTTGTCGCGTCGTCTTCGTCCATGCGCTTGCACGTAAACGCAGCCTGAATCAAAGGTATTGCATCGGAGTTTTGGGACTCCAGATTCTGCTACAATAGCACAGTGGTAACAACAGCTGTGCTGGCAATCTGAAGGTTGCATGTTCGAATCCCGGGCTGGTTTGGACACCCAGCTGTGAGCCCTGCCCACTGTTTACCCAACAGTTCGAAAACAGCTCAGCTGTGATTAGATCAAACTGGGAACCGCCAAGCAAGGAAGGATTTTTTCAAAGACTTACAATGCCTAAATAAAGTAAGATCGGCTGCCTGAAGGTGGAATGCGGAAAACAGAGGCTGTCCGTCATGAGGATGAAGCAACAGCACCCCCTTGTGACATAATGACGCAATCACAATTGTGACGCACCCTGTGATGCAGCCTGAAGAAAATCCTTCTAAAATTGTACTTGTCATATATTGTATGTTGTATGTAATTGTATGTGGAACCGGCAGGGACTGTCTGCCGTATGTGTGATATAATCCGCTCTGAGTCCCCTTTGGGAATGAATAAAGTGTATTATTATTATTATCATCTCATTTTGGATCTTTCCCCAAAAATCTTCATTTCAGCAAAAATTCTCTTTTGTGCAGAATGGTATGGTTTTGAGCAGAAACCATTAGGTTCAGCATATGTAAAATGTTTTAAAAAGCAGCTATTTACACAAAAATAACAACAACCAAAACTCTTGCTAAAGGATGACATTTTACAGTAGTGGATGGTTCTTTAACTATTTAAATAGGCTAAATATGAGAAAAATTATGAATAACCTTTATATACTTGTTCTTAATCTTTTATCTATGAGTGAGTCTACACTGGACAATAATATCAGGGAGAGTCTGGATAATGCAGTAGCAGTAAATACCTTGCCCCAAATTTTGTCTGATGTCATTTTATTGGGACTCAGTCCTTGCAGACTTCCCTGTTCCTTATATAGTACTAACAGAGAACAGCTTCCAAGTTCTCAAGATCTCAGAACAAATCAGATATACAAACCCATGGTTTCCAGATCAAGCATGATTTATGAAGTCCATCAAGTGATATATTGGCAATGGATCATGATTGTCTTAGATGGGGTCTCATGGATTCATCCTTTTGGTGCAGTTATGCACCTTATAGATTGAGACCGTGATGCCAGTGGAGTACACTAGGCTTGTGAGAACTTACTATGTTGTTCATAAATGCCACTGCTTCATGATGGGCACTTTTATGATCCTTAATACATCATGAGGTAGTTGCCTCTGAATAAAAGTTGAAGAAGTCTAGGAAAAGAAGCAGGTGGCAATATACTGTACTGTAGCAGACTGGCCACTCACAAGGCATTAAAAAAGGAAAGGATGTGAGACATACAAGTGAAGAAGAATAAACAAAAGGACAATTCCAAACAATCAGTTTAAACTGTTCTAAAGGAAGGAGGATACACAAAACAGGAGAAGAGGTGAAAGAGGGTAAATGAAATGTAGCCACAGCACAAGACAAGAGACAAGAGATTAGAAAAAGAGTGATACATTGGAATGAGTTAAAGTAGAATGATAAAGGAAAGACTTTCAGGAGAACAATTAGAAATTAATTTCAACATCAAATAAAGGTAGAGGAGGAAAGAGGGAAGAAATAGAAATATAATATTTACTAAAACATGAAAGAGTAGTAGAATGATTGTGCATCAGGGGAAAAAAACCTTTTCCACAATTCATGAGTAAAATAGATTTCTGCATTGAACTGTCCATGTTACAAATGGGACATTACAGTTCATTAAAGTTAAATTATAAAAGGGTAATCGCATGATATAAGATTGTAAATATCGCATGAAAATAAACTGATACAAAAGAAGACTGCAGCACTTTGAGACTGAGGCAAAGAAGCTGATAGCATAAACTTTCATAAACTCGTATTACATCAAATAGAGACTATGGACTCTTCCAGACAGGCCCTATATCCCAGGACTGATTCCAGGTTTTCTGTTTATCCCAAATTATCTGGCAGTGGGGACTCATATAATCCAGGTTAAAGCAGAAAACCTGGGATCAGATCCTGGGATATAGGGCCTGTCTGGAATGGTTCTATGAAATCTATGAAAGTTTATGATGCTAACCTCCTTCTCTCAATCTCAAAGTTGCTACAGCATTAGTTTGTATACGTTTATGCTGATACAGACTTTGTCTTTGAATGTAACAATAAAATAAAATAATCTACAGAAATATAGTCATGACTGAAACAAGGAAGAGAACTTCTAGAATAAAATTAAACTAGAATACATTGGATTTTTTAAAAAAAATTGCAAAATTTAAAAGGCAAGTTTTATTGAATTTCTCATATTGAGTTATACAGAAAAGGAACCAAAGTAAGATGCACAGTGATAAATAAATGAAATGACAATAGTATATTGATGATGAATAAGAAAACATACATACAGAATTTAATCTAAATAAATAATTTACCTTTTGTAACTGGAGGGGGATAGGTTCATTGCCTGAATTAATTCCACACAAGTAAATTCACATGTGCGCGCACACATCCAATCTATGATACATAAAGATCTGCCTTAATTCAAACAATTTGTTTCTTTTTCTTAACTATAGCAAATGACTTCACTGACTGAATTCCACACAATGAAGGACCACAGATAGTACGAAGCCAACACCCAAAGATAAGGAGCTGATCATGAATAAATGAAAAATAGTTCATTGCAGGAAAAAATGAGAGGGATTAAAATATCTAAGAAAAGTGGAAATGGGTTTTATGACAAAAGGAAAGTACAGAATATGAACAAATAGAACCTAAAGCCACCTCACTTACCTCCACTCCACAAGTAAACTGTATAATTTGAAATAGTTGAAGTATTTCTTGCCTGACAAGAAATGAGGACATAGACTTGATATTGATCAAAATAACAATTCCCTTACTAAAATATGTATGGTTAAAATGTGTCCACCACTTAACTCCCTTACTAATTTGCCTTCTCCATCTTGGGCCTTTTCACAAAACATAATGTCAGAAAGACTTCCTTCACCTCAATGTGTCAAACTTTGAATGAAGTTTCAACTAATCTGGTTTCATTTCAGATATATTCGGAGGGAAAACTACTGGACCCAATAAGGCCCAAAGGCAGCAGTTTTAGCTGAGTTTGTGGATAGCTCAGATCTGATGCATATCCCTAAAACAAACTCTTGCTAAGGTTTCACAACTCCTTTAGCAGCTATGATAGTCACATGAAAAAATTTTAAAAAGCAAATTTACATAAGGTCAAGAAGTCCCCTGGCAAATTGTATATGGTACTCTGTTACCGAAACACAGCCAAACTTTTGTTCACTATGTAAATAGGTAGCAAAGCTAATGAGACTCAAAGGCTATAAATTGATGATATTTTCAACACAGCTGGGATTTTGTTCTACAGATTATTTTATTACTATTTCTAAGCAATGTATTGTGGTTAAAAAGCTTACAAGATTTTGTTAAACAAGCAATTCTTTGCATTTCTTGCACTCAGACAACCCAAATTAATGGAAACGTATTTTAAAGGTTAGCAGTATCACTATCGGTCCAGCCAAGCTGAAAACATGATTCCAGAAACTGTACCCTCTTTCTAAAGGCTAATGAGTGGGTTATATTTTTATCCCTCTGTTCTCCCAATCTGGGGCACACAAGGTCACCGCTGGCTGAAAGGAGAAGATCACTACTTTTGAAATGGTCAATTAAATTTCTCTATATAACGGTTTACTGAGTTATGTAAGCAGAAATATCGTGACTTCATGGAACAAATTCCTTACTTGCTAACTGCTCTCCTGTGACACATTATTCGGTAATGTGATATAACATAACTATTCTTAAACAAATCCATACTTAGCATTTTAGAACAAAAACCAAAACTTTTCTATATGAAATTAGCAAGCAGGGAGGTAGTATTTTTTTTAATCAAACGTTATCAGCTTAACAATCAGGAACATACTGGCCAGAAAAACTGGTTCTGAATTCCTTTGTTTGATATAACAAATATCACCCCAAAACAAACCAGAAAACCAGTGTAAGCCAAAGTTCCTTTGTAACATATAAGTTTGTCTCAGGGCCTACCTGTCTCAGTTTACCGGAGGGATCCCAATGATGCCACCAGTAAAAGCAAATTAATGTGGAATAAACCAAAGTTTCCTAGCTTATTCTGTGTTAATTAAGCACCGCATTAGATCTGGATCTTTATGAAAGATCCAGGTCTAATGAGTTGCTAGGCCTGTGGGGACTGACTCCCAGGAGGCATCACACATTTCCTAGGGACCAATCTCTATAACCATCCCACACCTTTGGGTCGCCGATTTTAGCCCCTAAAACTTACAGAAAAGGTCCCTGGTCATCATGGAGCCTTTCCTCATGTCCTCATTGCATGAGAAAATGATGCATGAGGAGACAGGAGAAGGATTTTCCTCCTCACTCTACTCAGGTGCCATTTTCTCATGTCAGGAGGATGCAAGGAGAAGCTCTATGGTGACCATAGACCTTTTCCATAAGTTTTAGGGGCTAAACAGCAGGTTTTGGAGTGGCTTCATGCTATTCTGATTTCAATTGGGATAGCATGTAGCCATCGTGGGAGGGAAATCCCAGGGTTGTAGTAGGAGGAGGGGACTAGAACCTGCACTGAAACAGGTTACTTTAATCCATTTTGGCATGGGTTTTAGTGATGTGTGGAAGGGCCCCCAGTCCAGTCTTTCCATGGGCACATCTCCCATGTTGAGAGAATACCCCATGAATATATCCTGACCAAACAGATAACAGGGATATGAGCATAGTGTTCCCATTTCCTGTTATTGTTCATGTGCCCAAGCAAGGACATAATGGAGGAAAAGAAAGCACAATTATGCTCCAACAGGATCAATCTGTGGATGGCACATAAAATTGCACTGGATCAATACTATTGAGTTTAACAGATGTTCAAAATTATGAACACATGCAGGAAAAATATTTCAAACATGCATGATGAGCATGTGTTTCACAATCCAAAGCATATCTTGAAGGACATGTGGGTGGAGTGATGAAAAGTCTATTATTGGGTGACCGTGGATTGATGTTCATACCACAGTGAAATAGATGGGTAAAAAAGACTGCCAAGAACATGAAATGTATCGAGGTCATGTTCCTAGTCTTTCCTTTTAATTACTCAACACTTTGACCATAAGCTACTTGTAGAAACTAAATGCTGCTAAACTCTCATGTTCCTGTAAAGTTGTGTTATACTGCCATGCAATAGCTCATTAACGTCACCCATAACCTTCATAAATGAGTTTGTAATGAGAAAACCTTGTTGTCATACTGTAGGTATGATTGATGTCATGTATGAGTGAAATGAAGCCGCAGTGACCATCTCAATAACATGAACAGCTGCTAAATATTCATTTAGCAGAATGAGTTTGGAAAACTTTGAGCAGATTGCTTTCACAAGGCTGCTTTCAACAAAAGGAAACATAATTAACGAGCTAATATCAGCATGTGTCTGGCTAAGCTAATGAATATCAAATTACACAGAAACCTGTATAAATCATCATTATCCTGAATTTTAATTGAACTTGCAATTAAACATGACAAATTTTATATACACTAAACCTTTAATTTATACTTTCAAATATGGAATAATTTATCATTTTTAGTATTTCATAGTTAATTTCCCACTATGTACACTTCTAATTAACAAGGAAAGGCTTTTTTTAAAAGACAGGAAAAAGTCTTAAACAGCTCCACTGGTGACAAAATTCTATTTCTTTCTATTGAATTTTAATATGTTCTTTACAGTGGAATTCAGCAATACAACTATATAGTTTTATAAATCATAATTCTACAGCATAAAAAGGACTTCTAAGTCATTCAAAGTGCCTTGGATAATATGCTTATATGTACAGGAAGCAATGTTTACCCTTTTAGAACTCACCCCACCACCACCACCAACAAAAACCTACATCCCATTGGTTACTGCAAGAAGAAGAAATCCCTTAATTCAACTGCCAAGAGAAGAGTTTTAAATCCCATTAGTTTCAGGAGGCTCCTTAACTAAGACTAAGAATGTACTTCTTGTACTTTCAGGTACTGTTCCAGTCATGCATTAGCCTTATAGGGAACTCTTACACATAGGAATCATTACTGTCAACATGGAGCCTGTACCCAAACCCACCAAGGTGAAATCAGGCAACACAGCCCCCACCCCCTACCCCATCTGTGTACAGGCAAGATTAGGTTAACAAAGCCAACGTGCTTGTGGGCTTTACTTGTTTAACAGAAACTTTGGTCAAAGACAGAAGTAATGTGGAAAGAATAGAAAGGATAGGTTCCTGGACCACAGAAGAAGAAGATGAAGTAGAATTCCAACAACAACAACAACAACAACAGTTTAACATGGTCCAGCAGTTGCTTTATTTAAAATAAACAATATGCTCAAACCAAATGTCAGGCAGAACTTACATATGCAAACAGAAACATTCTGAATCTTCTAGAAACCACTCAAAACGTTTTTTCCAAAATACATCCAGGTGGGATATTTTCTTTTATAAGTCTACAATTTGTTTATGATTTCCATTTGGTGGCCCAATCTATAGATTTTTGTTAACTTTTAGATCTATGTCTTTTCTCACTGTTTTGCTGTTCACACATGACTATGAAGGGATTTTTGAGGCATGTGTTGTCTACTTTGACTGGTGTAAGGAGGCATATGTAGCTACAGTTGGATGAGCTAGGGTACTATTCAATCATTTCCCAGTTCTACAGTACTGTGTTATTTGCAGCAAACATGCTGCTACAACCTGACACTGAAAGGCGAGTATTTCTCCAGCCTTCCTTCACAATCATCTTATATTGTTAAAAATGTCCTGCCATACAGAAGATGAAATGGAAAGGGAGGCTGGCTGGATATAAAAATACTTTGTAAAAAGGAACCCCTTTGTCAAAGCCTTTGTTATTTGTAGGTACAGTGTTCCCTCACTTTTTGCTGGGGTTAGGTTCCAGGATCTCCCGCAATAAGTGAAAAACCACAATGTAAGGATGCTCTCTTTATTTTAATATTTATACATTATTTTAGTAATTATACACTATTTTAAATCTTTAGAAACTTAAAATAAAGTGAAGGAAAGGAAGGAAAGGCCTTTCAAGGCTGGAGGGAGGGAGGACTGAAAAGGGAAAGCGCCTTGGAGAGTGATGGCGGCAAAACCCCAGAAAACAGCAAAAATACCATATATTTTAATTTAATATTTTTTGAAATCCACGAAACAGCGAGTCCGCAATAGGCGAACTGCGAAGTAGTGAGGGAGCACTGTATATCTGTATAGCCCACATCTGTATAGCTATCACAGAAGGGCCACTCACCTTTGAACCACACCTAAAAACCTTAGGACTGTAAAGTCATTTCTACACAGTGCAGCTGTACAACACAACTGCATCTTTAATCTTTAAAAAGAAATTAGGTTGCAAGGGCAAAGCATAATAGTATAAATGCAATGGGTTTAGAGGAACAGGGCCAGATTGAGACTGATGCGAAGTCAATAAAGGAATGACAGCAGTAATGGATGGATATGTGTGGAAAATGTAACATTTTTCTTTATTAAAAAGAACAATTCTACAATAGAAAGAAGAAGAAATTAAAACTTCTTGAGGAAAAAGCTGAGAATTGCAAAAATATGACAGACAAAATGTGTAGTTACAACACTAACGCACACACACACATAGACACATATGTGAGATGGAGCAAGAAGTTTTCTTCAAAGCTAATCCCTTAGATCAAACAAAACAGCATAAAATTTTTATTTATCTCTGTTCCTGATAGAACTCAAAATATAGTCAGGTGCTTCTGGCTTTAAATCCTGACTCTTCCAGTCTAAAAAACAGTGGGACAAATATTTTCACACATTATCAAATAAAGCAGAAGGAAAGATGCTCCAGCAGAATTTACAACTGAAAGGTTCTGGTGAGTTTGCAGCTTGTGAAATTGTGATGGTTGGTATTTTCTCATTACTGTGCTTTTGCAGCAAGATCAGGGATACCGGGCTTTATATATTTATTTATTTGCCATACACTGTCTCGCCACTTGCTAGTTAAACCTTGTCTCAAGTTATCAACACTCTCTGGAGAGATAAGCTTCTTCTCACTTACAAGATGTCACTAATAATCGAACTTCCAAGACTCCATCTCGAAAAGAGACTACTAGAGCTGCACAGGTCACAGGAATTAACTGCCACCAGTCTTTGTGAAAAACTCAGCTCATCAATCTATACCTCCTCATCGTAATTAGAATAACGGCTTTGAAAATTTGGACCAATGTTGATTCGGTTATATTGCTACAAAGAGCTCTGCATTTTTTTTATTCTTTTTAAATGGTGTGAAAGTTAATGATAAGTGCTGGTAGTGTTGTCCTGGTAACAGGGACAAACAATTCCCTAACTGCGACATTTTCAATGTCCTGCAGAAGAGAAACTGTCCTCTTTAGTGCAGCACGGTATGAAGCTTATTTATGGCTACAGGGCTCACAAGGATTGATGACTGTCGTAACACACTGTCAAATCCCTTACTGATGCATTCAGTTTTTTAAAACTTTTTATAAAGCCTCTAGTGAGGCAGAAATAAAATGGACCAAGTAGTGCTTGAGATTTGCCTACTGAACACTAAACACTGGGCTGTGTTGATTTTATTAATTATACATACTCTGCTCCAGAAATTAGAATATGTTTTATTTACATTAGTAATATGACCTTACATTATTATATTGAGACCATGTTTATCTATCAACTAACTTTCAGACAAGTGCACTGTGTTTGGCAGGAAAGCTGTTGTGTCTAAAAATTCACTCCTCTTGGTTATTGTATCATGGGGCTCATCATCATTTTCATGACATTGTAGAAATTTACTATTTAGAAAGACATTTTGCAAGTAACATTACTAATATGCAGTTAGATATTACCATTTTTAATATTCAGTCTTTTAAAGAAAATTAAGACATCCAGGGTGATATGATGTCATCATATCATGGGTACCCTTCAGAAGTTGAGGCTTTTTGGAATAATTGCACCAACTGTGTAAATGTTGGGCCCTTGCCTATGTAGGTTGTTTAAAGTTTCATCCAGCTTCTATTGAAATTATTCCAGCCTAATTTTAAGCTTCATTTTGAAAAGGAGACTATTTTGCGAACCCCAGTGAGGCGTGCTGTTCTCAGACAACTTTCACTACCATCAGCCAGAACAGGCTGTTGGGAGGTTGTTGCTTTACCCCATGCCTTTTATTTATTTACTAGCTGTTCTCTGCCATGCATTGCTGTGGCCCAGTCTGTGTATTTGTGTTGTATATGTGTATATATGTGTATATTAGGGCTGGTTGATTAAAAACAATGGTTCAAAACTCGCTTCGGCAGTAAGGGACGCTGGTGATTCAATTTTGGACTGATTTCGGAAATTTTCTTTGAAAAAACTTCAAAATTAATGAAATTTCGTAAGTTTCGGAAGTCTTTCCTTAATGGCCCCCAACCCTCCTTCCACCTTGGAACTAACACGCATTAGCTGTAACCCGCGTTAGTTTTCAGCTGGCGAGGAGGAGGGGGGAGCATCCCCTCCACCCCTCTTTGCCAGCTGGGAACCAACACAGGTTAAAGATAACCCACATTAGTTCCCAGCTTGCCAAAAGGATGGAGGAGCATCCCCTCCACCCCTCCTAGCCAGCTGGGAACCAACGCGGGTCAAAGATAATCTGCAGAGATTCCTGCAGAGACCATGTGCTCACATGGAGTTTCATGGCTTGATAGGAGTGGCAGTAATAAGGCCACAATCCATTATCTTCTCTTCTGGAGTATCTCCCAACATTGTCCAAAAGCTGGGTGAAGCCAATGTTTGTCATGAAGACAGACAGTACTCCATTCAAGGTGAGTCTGTAAATTTTTGCAAATGTAGACAAGCCCTGTTTGAAGTCATTTGTTGACTGGCTGTGGATGAGGAGGGGGGAATCTCTTAGCTCCCAGATTTAAATAGTAACAACACTTACCACCCTCCTTATTGGCAAAACTTTTCTTGACTGATAGAAAATTGAGTGCAATGTCATTATGAAGAACACCAGTTTTTTATCCATCATGGTGAGAAATTCTATACCTTAGCTCCATCATCATATCCTGTGTGATAGGAATGTGATAGGAAGTATCTGAAGTCATTCACAAGAAAATGGGATACATAGGAAAAAGTAAACTACATAAAACAGTGGTATCATACTTTAAAGAGAAAAAGGAACAGTTGAAATTCTTCCATTTCTCTTTGTGTATTGTTCTGTCAAAGACTTTCATGACGAATCATTGGGTTGTTGTGAGTTTTTCAGACTGTATGGCCATGTTCCAGTAGCATTGGAACATGGCCAAACTCACAGCAATCCTCTGTATGTGTATTTTGAAGATATTATATTCTGATGTGTAACACATAGTTTTAATATGTCACATTTCTACTATTGCTGATGTTAAATAGCTGTTATTGTTTATTTAGTTTTCAAATGTTAGCTGTATTACATGTTCTTTGTTACTGCTCTTAGAAACAGCTCATAACGTGGCAATACTTTTTTCAGCTGTCACAAATGGCACAAAAATGAAGGCTGTTCAGACTTTTAGTTCTTTTCAGAAAAACAGCTGCCCACATAAGTTGTTCAGAAAGAAAATTAATGTAGAGCAAGCTATATATTAGACTTCCTTTTAAAAATAGATTCAAAGAACCATGAGCAGAAGGAAAATACAAATTAGCACTTTCCTGGAAGCATTGGTGTTAGAGGCCACACAGTTAATGATTATTTGGATTATACAAGCAGTCACCACTTGCTGTTGAACAGCACTAACACAACTGGTTGTGTTTTTATTATTATTATTTCAAATTTATAGGCCGCCACTCCCCGGAGGCTCAGAGTGGCTTACATCAGACATGAGTGATACAATAAAACTGTAAAAACAGTAAAACAAAAACTAATTAACCAGATGGAAAGGCCTGCCTGAACAGATAAGTCTTGCACACTCTCCGAAACGCTAGTAAGTCTTGGAGCATACGGACTTCAAGGGGAAGAGTGTTCCAAAGAGACGGAGCCACAGCAGAGAAGTCCCTGCACCTAGTCTTTGTAGATCGTATGATCTTGAGACTGGAAACTACAAACAGCATTTGATCTTCAGATCAAAGTGGTCTCTGAGGTTGATAAAAGGTGAGTCGATTTTTTTAGGTATAATGGGCCAGGGCCATGTAATGCCTTGAAGATGAGGACCAGCAGCTTAAAGATGATTCGCTACTCGATCGGAAACCAGTGAAGTTTTTTAAAAATTGGAGTGATGTGGCACCTTGCAGGGCCCCCCTCCAAGAGTCTAGCAGCTGCATTTTGGACCAATTTAAGTCTACAGATGGTAGACTTAATTCCATCCCTCCTGACATTTAGGAAAAAAGTGAAAGCCTGGATGTGGGACCAGGCGTTCGCATAGTAGCACAGGACAGCACTTTAGTAGTTTTAATGGAAAGTTGGTGAATAGGGCTCAATGCTTTTATGGACAGAACACTGTTTTTAACATAGGTGAATGCATAGGATGTGTGAATATAATTGTATTTTGATGCATTTTAGTGTCGAATGCTGGAGGGTTTTATATTGTGTTTTATACTGCGATTGTGATGTAGGCATCAAATTATGCCTTTTGGAAGCCGCTCTGAGTCCCCCCTCGGGGGTTGAGAAGAGCGGGGTAAAATGCCATAAATAAAAATAGATCCTGGTAAGCCGGTGTAAAGAGCATTGTCATAGTCTAGTCTCGAGATGACCAAGGCCTGGATCACTGTGGCCAGGTCATCTTTACGGAGGTAGGGGGCCAGGCATCTGATACGACACAGATGGAAAAAGGCCATTCTACTGATGGTGGACACCTGGGCTTCTATCGTCAATCGAGAGTCTAATTGGACACCCAGGCTCTTCACTCGAGGTGAAGGGTGCAATGTCTCACCATCTAGGGTGGGTAAATTGATGGTCCCACCACTCGGGGAACCCAGTCACAGGATCTCCGTTTTTGCAGGGTTCACTTTCAGCCTGCTAGACCGAAGCCATCTGGTAATGACCTCCAGACACTGATGGAGATTGCACAGCGCTGTGGCTGGTTGACCAGCCATCTTCAGGATAAGTTGAGTGTCATCGGCATATTGATAACACTCTAACCCGAAGTCTCGGACCAGCTGTGCTAGAGGTCGCATGTAGATGTTGAATAGGAGGGGAATAGGATGGCTCCTTGGGGCACCCCACAAGATTGGGGAGACCTTTCCAATATCCGCCCTCACCACTCAACCTGCTGACCTCGATTACGGAGGAAGGAGGACAGCCAGTTGAAAACTATACCTCTGATTCCCACAGTCGAGAGCCGATTAATCAGAAGGCCATGGTCGACTGTGTCAATAGCCGCTGTGAGATCTAGCAACACCAGAAGAGCCAACCCTCCCTGATCCAGTTGGCAGTGGAGTTGGTCCACAATGGATACCAGCACCGTCTCGGTTCCATGTCCAGCCCAGAAGCCAGACCGAAAGGGGTCTAAACCAGCGGTGTCATCAAGGAACTGCTGTAATTGTTCCACAATAGCTCTCTCGATCATCTTTCCAAGGAAGGGAAGATTTGACACAGGGCGGTGGTTCGCTAGAGTTGAGGGGTCTAAGTATGGCTTCTTCAGAAGTGGAGAGACTATGGCAGCTTTTAGAGCTTCTGGAAATATTCCTTGTGCTAGAGAAGTGTTGATAATCTTTCTTAGAGGGTCACATAAACTCCCCAGGCATGGTTTGACCAGCCAGGAGGGACATGGATCAAGGGAACAGGTGGCCGATCTTGCTGCAGCCCCCAGCCTCTCTTTATCATCTACATCAAGCAGGGAAAACTGGTCCAGAATTAGGGGGCAGTGGGGTCTCAAGTTCTTCCATAGTGTCAATTGTAGCCTGAAGGACCTGCCAAAGCAGCAAGATCTTCTCCAGAAAATAGTTCTGGAGACCCTTGGCCGTGAGGGACACCTCTGAGACTTTTGGAATCGTAGGCACCGTAGTTAGTGAATGAATAACTTTGAACAGCTGTGCCAGGCGGAATCTGGTGGCTGTGATCAGAGAGATAGTTTTGCGTGGAAGAGTGCAATTCTTGAAGCCTTTCATTCAAATTTGAGGATCACACAAGTGTGCATCTTTCATTTCCTCACCTTAAAACATATTTTTAAAGCAGAGACATAGAGTAATAAAGAGTTTTCAATCTGGATCTGTGCAGCAGCACTATGAGGGTTTTAAACCTTCTTGTTGTGTGTCTATAACTCATTTCTGACTTATGGCGACCCTAAAATGAACATAGCATGGGGTTTTGTTGAGAAGATTTCTACAGAGGGATTTTTTCTTTACCTTGCTCTAAGGCTGAGAGAATGTGATTTGGCCAAGATTACCCTGTGGGTTCCACAGCTGAATGAGGACCCAAATCCTAGTTTTGTGTCATAGTCTAAGCTCAAATCCCTACAACATGCTGTCTCTCATTTTCACCTTTCCACCTATTCCATTCCCTTGATCAATATTGCTTTCTAAGGACTTCATTGCACAGAAGTAATTGCACCAGGTAATTTTCAAGTAAGTTGAATATCAACAGGTTCTGCTCGTCCATAGCAGATGATGGGTTTGTCATGAGGAGGTGGCAGACCAGCAACTGGCTGCACACAGCTTCTGACCCATCTCTGTGTGATAAAGTCACTCACCCATGGAAAGTATTAGGCGATCCTGGGAAAATTTATTCTCTCAGCCGCAGAGGAAGATAAAATAAAACCCTCTTTGAAGAAATTTTGTCCATAAATGCAATATCTTCCCTTAAACGTTAAAATATTTTTTTAAAAAATTAAACTGATTTATTGCTGAAACCTTGCTTTTATTAAAAATGTTTTAATACACATATGGAGCTGCCAAATAGAAAGTCTGACCATGGGGCCTCAGAGCAGTGAAGCCTCATTGTCACACAACCACCAAAAGCATGATACACTGGAAGTGATCATCCCAGTATGTTGCTGGAATTTGTGACCATGCAAATATTGCGGGATGGTGACTTTGTGGGATAAACTAAGATTTCTGACTGCCTCACAGAGATAAAAATGAAAGCACTGATGAATGGCCCTGTCCTTTTGGCTTACTTTATTTATTTATTTATTTATTTATTTGTCACGTTTCTATACCGCCCCTCTCAGCCCGAAGGTGACTCGGGACGGTTTACACAGGCAGTTTCTGCCCTCAATACAACACAGCAACAAGGCAACCCCCCCCCTAAAACCATATAATAACAAATTAACAATTAAAAACATACAATTGCAATCTCAGCATCATGTGGAAATCAGTTTCCATCGCATCGTCGCCATTCCATATATCTAATTAAGCCTTATATTTCATCAGTAAATGCCTGGTCAAATAGCTAGGTCTTGACTTTCTTGCGAAATGTCAGGAGGGAGGGGGCCGATCTGATGTCTTTAGGGAGAGCGTTCCAAAGCCGAGGAGCCACCACTGAAAAGACCCTGTCTCTCGTCCCTGCCAGTCGCGCCTGTGAAGAAGGCGGGACCAAGAGCAGGGCCTCTCCAGATGATCTTAAACATCTTGATGGTACATAGGGAGAGATGCGTTCGGACAGGTAAGTTGGACCCGAACCGTTTAGGGCTTTAAAGGCTAAAGCCAGCACTTTGAATTTTCCCGGTAGCAAACTGGCAGCCAGTGGAGCTGGCACAACAGAGGAGTTGTACGCTCTCTGAATGCTGCTCCTGTTATCAACCTGGCTGCTGTCCGTTGGACTAGTTGCAGCTTCCGAACAGTCTTCAAAGGCAACCCCACGTAGAGAGTGTTGCAGTAATCTATATGGGATGTAACCAGAGCGTGGACCACCGTGGCCAAGGTACGGGCGCAGCTGGCGCACAAGTTTTAACTGTGCAAATGCTCCTCTGGTCACCGCCGAAACCTGGGGTTCCAGGCTCAGCGATGAGTCCAGGATCACACCCAAACTGCGAACCTGCGTCTTCAGGGGGAGTGTAACCCCATCTAACACAGGCTGTAACTCTATGCCCTGTTCAGCCTTTCGACTGACCAGGAGTGCCTCTGTCTTGTCTGGAAGACAGCTCAAATAATATCCATCAACTTTAAGACAGCTCAAATAATATCCATCAACTTGACCTGGAAATTGATTGTTACCAAAAGTGGCAAGGAGCAGCAAAAGTGATTAAGTAAATATCAATTGTATTACAATTTGGAAGCACCTCCTCTCACTTTGAGTGATACAAAACCAGCAGGAAAGGTTGGTTTCATTTTGAGCATGTTCGGCAGTGTTTGAAACTCAGTGTGCTCAACTCAAGTAGTTAATGAAGATAGCACTCTGTATTTATTATTGGGTAAAGGTAATGAAATAACTTATTGTTGCATAAAAATCATACAATTCTGTGCATGCATGTGATGAGTGTGGCATGAGACAAGTTATGATAGTGTTCCAGCTCTGGCATACTTATAAACAATCTAAAAGTTTAGAAAAACACTACTTCCCATTTTACTTGCCTCCTCATTCCATGTCCGTTTCTTCTAATGAAGAATTTTTTGGGATATTCTGACATAGGATGAGGGAACTCAGACAGTCATATTCTATGGAAATTAACCAGCAATCTCTATAGCACTGGATGGTCAACCATCAATCAGAATCCAGGCACAACTGTTAGAAATATGTTGGCTTTTCATGTTGGCCTCCTTCCTTTCTGATGGTTTGTGTCTCACGGCCGTAATGATATGTGAAAGTAATTTTTGTGCATGCACTAATAAGATTAAAGCATACACTCTGTATTCTTCCATGAGCTTTACATGAAAAGTAACAGTAACTAAACAGATTGTCAAATGTTTAAAGAAAAAGAAAGAACCCTAGCAGTCAGATTTAATTTATTCATGGCTATCAGCTTTTCTTGTCCTATTAGTTGCCATAATAGTAACACAGTGTTGAGCAAAATACCAGAAGCTTTCATTAGAATCATTAACATAATTTGATAACTGATGGTACTTGATTTCTGACTTCTGAACTTTGACTTGAAGCTCAGTGTAAGATGAAATCTCACTGATTGGGTTGGCTCCCCCCCCCCCCCCATGAACACTTCACTTCGCATTGCTTTGTTAACTGTAATTAATGTTCGCGTTTGTCACAAGTTGTATTAGATGGAGAAATGGTAGTGATGATAAAAGATGTGACAAAGATGCACACATGTCATCCTCCCTAAATGGTTCTGTGTAATTTAAGTTTGGGATGGGGGGGGGGGCTTCTAATATAAATGAGGTAACCCTCCCCTTCTAGTGAGAAGTGACTGAATAAAGAAGCAGCTTTCAGATAAGTTAATGTGACATTTTTCTAGTTTAATGTCCACATCATCCCATCAAAGTGAATGCCTGCAAATTCTGAATATATATTTTAATTTTTAAAAACTACTTAAATATAAATATCTATGCAACACATCTTCAACCTACTAGTTTAGCTTCTCTCCTAAGATTTTAGCGATTATGAAAAAAATATTGTAAAAGGTTACATTTTAAAATATGAATACAAATATTAGAATATTTTCAGCCCTTTACATAAACTACTTGCTTTGCCCTGAGGAAAAAATGTGTGTGGATGTGTGTGTGTGTGTGTGTGTGTAATAACTAAATGCATAATGCATTTATTTTAATCAAGACTCTAGGTATGACTCCTCAGCAGCAAGTCCTACAGTATTCAGTGGAGCCTACTCTCAAGTAAATATGTAAAATATAAGCAGGTTTAATGAACAAAGAAATACTAGGCACTAAAACTGTATTGCAAGCAGACAGCTGAACCTGAGGAAATGCTGCTGCTTTTATGCTGCTCTTGATTGGAGGATTTTTATTATATGGTTTCAAATCCTTGTATGCCATTTTAGGCAATTTTGCTGTACAACCACCTATAGAATGTAGTTTGAAAATGTATGCATACATTATATCCAAACACCCACATGTCAGCAACATTGCTAAAAGCATGGAGAAAAAGAGTTTTCCCCACTGTGTTGCTGCAAAGAATGTCACCTTCACACTGAGGAAAGGCTGAAATTTCAAACAAACAACATAAAAACATTCATATTCATTCTACATTTTGTCTACATAATACATTTACTATATTATCAATAATAAATTTATACCATTTAAATCAGTGGAATTCAAAACAAACATATGTTGGTCTTTTTTTCAAATCTGCAATGGGTAATTTGCTTGAAGCTCCTTTTTGCCCAGTGTTTAGTCTCTTTGGACTCAGATTAGTAGCAACCCAGATCTTCTGAATGAAATACAAGATCTGCTAGTCCCTCTCCTATAGACATTTTGGAAAAAGCAGGTAGCCTTTTTTCCCAGGCCCCATCTACACTGCCAAATAAAATCCAGATTATCTGCTTTGTACTGGATTTTATAAAGGCCCTTCTACACAGGGCAGAAACTGCGAGGAAGCAAGTTAAAATAACCTGCTTCCTCTTGGATTTCTTTCCCCACACCCTCTCACAACCCAAGTGGTGGCTAGATGACATCCTGGGTCAACCATTCACCCCTTCCAACTTACCTGAGGCGCCTGCCTGTAGTACTCCTTAGAGTACTCCTGACACTTGAAAATGATGTGTCAGGAGGTGGGGGGAGGAGGGAAATCTTGGGGGAAGGGGGTGGTCCCCTCCTGCTCCTTTGGGTTCAAGGAGTCCAAAGTACCTGGACGTAGTGGACAGCTATAGGGATTGATCTCCAGGACTGCAGAAGCAGTCTTGGGAATCACTTCCCACAAGGCCCACAGCTTAAGGTCCAGATCTTTCCAGGTGTTTAATTAATGTGAAGTAAGCTGGGGAAAACCAGTTTTCTTTGCATTAATTTGCTTTTACCTGGAACGTTGTTTGGACACCTCATGTAAACACAAGACAGGTCCTGCGTTTTGGGCCTGTCTGCCATATAATGCAGTTCAAATCACGTAATCTGGATTTTATCTGGCAGTGTAGATGGACCCCCAGACTGATCAAAAACACCAAAAAGACCCAGATTTTGTTCCCATTGTTTTTAATTTTATTTTGGAGAATCATATATACTTCATTTATCCCATAATATTTTCCTTTATATGAAGTACAACTGAAGAATTTTCTGCAAAGTCGACTATGGACATTGCATGTTGTTGTGTATTGTCTACAACAGTTACTAGGTGGCAATCCGAAAACTTTTACTGTTACCAATTTTTTTACAACCCCAACATTAGGTAAGGCAACATTTGAGGTCAGGACCCATGGTTTAAGAAGCAATGCTCTATACAATGGACACTACACAGCAGTTTGGCTTCTATCTTTTGCATCAGCTGCACTTACTGAACTTTTTTGAACATTAAGCTTGGATAAGGTAAATTAGGATTTATTTATTTATTTACAAAAAGTAACTTTTAAATCTGCTGTATCAATAAAATATAAATTTGTAATCATTGAGCATTTTCTGAAATAATTTTAAGATATTTTGTAAAAGTAATTTTTTGTCTTC
The DNA here is from genome assembly GCA_030556195.1 of Anolis apletophallus. Classification (NCBI taxonomy): domain Eukaryota; kingdom Metazoa; phylum Chordata; class Lepidosauria; order Squamata; family Anolidae; genus Anolis; species Anolis apletophallus. The sequence goes on along the minus strand of JARBWK010000004.1, from coordinate 137,202,235 downwards.
TTTGATAAATCTGTTATGGCCTTAATTCTAAGAGATGGATGAAGTAGGAAAGGGTAGACATACACTTGCAGGACTAGTGCCAAAAATGAGCTTATTCAAGAAAGATTACATTACAGAATCAAATGCGAGTTGATAGCATTGCTTGCCCACATACCAACAATGTTATGTTGCATTAGGTGTGACATGCGGACAAAGAGTTTTGGGAAGGAAATATTCCAGAAAAATGTGAGGCAGAAACCTCATTGCCTTTGACGGCAATCTGAAAATACCAAAGGACAGCATAAAAATGAGCTGAGGTGATATAGCCATTCTACCATATCTAAGAGAAGGAGGCCATTATAGTAATACATAAAATAACATTTGGTAACGAAACTAGGATAATTTCTTAGCAAAAAGGACATTTAGATAGGTTCTGAACCATTGCTCTGAATTGAAAGTATTACTTATGTCTTAAGTTAAATTGAGTACAACTTCGTAAAGCACTCCCTTAAAGGACACCTGTAAGGAATGAACTTGAATTATTAAACCTCACTGTTTCATCCTTACAAAGATGATTACCCTAATTGGAAAGAACCACAAGTGCACAGCACAGTTTCTGAGCCACACACACCTCCTTCTATGACGCCATGGAGATTTTATCTTTAACCTTAGGACATTTACCATAGAAGTTAAGAGTTCATAGATTTTGCTGTATGATAAAAACAAGCAAGAAGTGTTGTTTGTTTGTTTGTTTTTTTAAAAAAAAGATAAGGTATAATTACATACATTAAAATGAGAAAGAAAACCCACACCTCCTATTCCTAATTCTTTGAGGTGATTTATGCCACCTCTGGGAACATCTACAATAGATGAGGATGCCAGAAAAAATCAAGAGGGGCAAGTCCACTTGTTTCAAGCATAATTAGTGTACAGAAAGGCCCGCAATGTTAATAAAACATCAGTATACATTAAAAGTAGTACATTTCAAAATAAAATCAGCCCTCACATATTTTGTTTCTGAGAGGTAGCATGAGAAGTTGGTCAGGTTAACATTTACTCATGCTTCATATGGAAGGAGTGATTATATTTTTACCAGTCCGTGTCTATTTTGCACAAACTTGAAATAATTCATTAATGAAAGTACACACTTCTTAATTTTTTTAACTTTACTTCCAATTTGTCTGAACTCAGTGCTTAAATTAATCATACTCTTTAATGAATTGATTATTTTAGGTTATTGGAATGCCAGGAGGTAAAGTATCTCTCTTTCTGCCCGATTCAATGAGATAGGAGGGCTGCAAGAGAATAAAGATTAGGATGAGAGGAATGTATTATATGGCTGTGTTAATTAGCATATTCTTAGGAATTTTTGAAGCAAGAAATGGAAAAGGCCTTCAGTAAAATGCAGTAACTAGAATTGCTGTGGTAGCCCTTTCAGAATGTCCAAACTTTTAGGGCTGAAGGGTATTATTACATATACAATCTGCCCTACTAGTTGAAATTAACCCCTTGGCACTTCTTTAGTGTGTTTGTTGTTCAAACAGTTTTGGGAACTTTAATTAAAAGGAAAAAAATCTGTCAAAAAGTCCCCTACCATTTCTTTGGCCCCATCTACACTGCCATATAATCCAGTTTTGAAATGGATTATGAATCTGCACTGCTATATAATCCAGTTCAAAGCAGATAATACGGATTTCAAATGGGAGTGTAGAAGGGGCCTTCTGCTCTCAGCTTTTACCATCTACATATACCCTGTTTGGAGCCAAATGATGCCTCAGGTAAACACAAATTAATCCCAGATTAAACCCGAATTAAACCCAAATAAATCCGAAGAAAATCCCAAATTAATTTGACACCCCTAACCCAGCCCCCATTTCCCCCTTAAAACTTACCTGAGGAGGCCTGCCAGCAGCACAAAAATGATGCATCGGGATGTGTGTGGAGGGAGCGGGGGGAATTCAAAAAATATTCAAAATAAAATAAATAAATGTATCAGGAGAATTCTCCAAATGCTGCTGGCAGGCTCCTTGGGTAAGGGTTTGAGGGGACAATTAAAGGATGGAGCATGGCTGGATGCATCTAGCCACTGTCCAAGGGAAAGCCCAGAGTTTTGGCTGGAGGTGGGGGTAGCAACCTAGTTACTTCCAGGTTTTGGAGCACCTTAGAAGGGCCCTGAGTGTCCTTCTACACTGCCCTATATCCCAGGATCTGATCCCAGATTATTTTCCTATTTCAAACTAGCCATCCCCTGCCACGCATTGGTGTGACCCAGTCTGTGTATATGTGTTTTGCATGTATATTAGGCATGAGAAAAAAGTTATGAAAATTAAATGAAATTGGAAAGGATTCGTATGTAATGGGACTTTCTAGTTTATACGCATCGCTGCAGCGATCCCGAAAGTACCCTTTCTTTTACGACACTTTGCAGCGCCACTTTTGTATCTGGTGCGTAAGTGTCGTAAGGACATCGGATTGCTTCTTTGCCCTTACTCGACGTGGTTTCTGATTGGCTAATGGAGACCAGGTGGTACCATAAAACCACCTTCTTTCCTTTAGCCAATCAGCGAGCGAGGGCCTCCTCCTCCTCTCCTGCCTATGGCAGGGGTGGCGAGAGAGAGGAGGATCCCCCATGCCCCTCGCCGCCTCTCTCGAGCCCCATCCATGGATCAAAGCTAGAGAGAGACAGCGAGGGGCGCGGGGGGCATCTTCCTCCTCTCTCGCCTCCCTCCCTCCTTTCCCTGCCAATAAACTGGAGTATTGGCAAGGAAAGGAGGGGGGAAGTGAATCGCTTCCTCCTTCCCCTCCTTTCCTTGTCAATACTCCGAGTTATTGGCAGGGAAAGGAGGGGGACCTGAATGCCCTCTCCTTTCCGTGCCAATAAATCGGAGTAGTGGCAAGGAAAGGAGGGGGGAGCGAATCGCCTCCTCCGTCCCCTCCTTTCCCTGCCAATACTCCGATTTATTGGCAGGGAAAGGAGGGGGAAGTGAATGCGCTTTAGATCCTGGCAGGGAGTAAGGGCAGGGAGGGCCCCGTCTGCTCCTCCTCCTCTGCCAGGATTTCAAGCCTTGATGCGCTTTAGATCCTGGCAGGGAGTAAGGGCAGGGAGGGCGTCTGCTTTAGGATCCTGGCAGGGATCCTGGCAGGGGCAGGGGAGGGGGCCCCGTCTGCTCCTCCTCCTCTGCCAGGATTTAAAGCGCATCAAGGCTTGATGCGCTTTAGATCCTGGCAGGGAGTAAGGGCAGGGAGGGCCCCGTCTGCTCCTCCTCCTCTGCCAGGATCTAAAGCGCATCAAGGCTTGAAGAGGCTTCATGACGGGCCAACTTCAGCCCTCCAGGTGTTTTGGACTTCAACTCTCACCATTCCTCACAGCCTCAGGCCTCTTCCTTTTCCCCTCAGCCTGGGCAAACTTGGGCCCTCACTCCTTCAGGATCGGGTGAGAGAGAGGCAGCGAGGAGCGAGGGGGTTCCTCCTCCTTTTTTGCTGCTTCCAAGAATAGAATACCCCCCTCCCTCCTCCCTTCCCTCCCTCCTTCAGTTTACCAGCTGTTTGGATTTCTGGGAGTTGTAGGCCACAACCATCTGGAATGCGCATGCGCTGGCATACGAACTACTAATGAATTTCGTTAGTAATTACGTTACATTTTAGAAATTTTTGGAAATTTTTTTGTAAGTCTTTCTATTACTAATCAAAAAATCCCCCCCCCCCCCATTAGATTTTCGATTCGCTATTTTTGGGTTCTAAACCATGCCTAATGTATATATGTGCGTTCATGTATGTGTGTGTGGTTTTGCACATGTATTTTTCGTTTTTTATCTTTTTAAGTCTCTTCTGCTGTGTTTTTCAGTGTTTTATGAGTAATGGTCACTCATTTATTCATCTTGCTCCCTCTCTTTTCTGTTACATGCGAACTATTGGCTCTGGAGGTTCAGGAAAGAACCAAAGTACAATAGACTCTCAGGTTGGATCTACATTGCCCTGTATCCCAGAATCTGATCCCAGATTATCTGCTTTGAACTGGATTATTGGCCTGATCAGTGTATTGTGTCCACATTTGGTGTCAATTCATCCTGTGGTTTTTTGAGTTATGTTACTCCTACAAACAAACATTACATTTTTATTTATATAGATTATGTGGCCATGGAGACTCCTATAATCCAGTTCAAAGCAGATAATCTGGGATCAGATTTCCCCAAATTACAAACAAGATAGGCTCTGTAGGTTTGTTCTTAAGTTAATGTACACATAAGTTGGAACAGATACATTACAGCTCGCTTGTACATCCAGGCATCTTACGACAGGGATCAGACTTTATCAAAAGGATGAGGTGTTAGGTTCCTATTAAAATATACAATTTTGCCATTTTTAAATATGTGAAGAGGTCAAGTTGCAGAAACCCTCAGCATTCATTTTGGCCAATTCTGCAATGTTCATGTACTGTTGTTGAGGTTTTTCTGTCCCAAATCTTTATTTTCTAGATCAGGGCTGTCCAACAGGCGGCCCTGGGGCCATACATGGCCCCCCAGCCCCTTGGCTACGGCCCCTTGCCCTCCTGCAATAAATAATATATTTTTTAAATATTTTTAAAATATTTTTTTCGATTAAAAATATTATTATTTTTTATTATTATTTTTGGTCCCGCCCCCTTGGCTTTCTATTGGCCGCCTCCTCTTCTCCTGAGGGAGGGGGCCAATGGGAGGGAGTGACGTCTCTTGGGCCCCGCCCCCTTGGCAGCAAACAGGAAGAGCGACCCGGCCGCATGGGCGCTCCATGTGGCTCGGCAGAGCTCCTTCCTCCTTCTCATCCTCCCTCCCTCCCTTCCCAGGGAGGAGTTATTGCAAGGAAGCATTCAGCATTATGGTGAGCAACATTCCTCTCCCTCCTTCCATTCCACCCTTTCCTCCTTCTTCCTTCCCTGCCCCTTCCCTCTCTCTCTTTCTCCTCTCGCTCGCTCCCTCCTCCTGCTGCTACGTGCGCTCAGAGGCGCTCAGGCCCTCAGCACACTCGCCTCCATCGCCCGGCCTTCTTCCCCCCCGCTTCCCTCTCTCTTTCTACTACCCCCTCCCTTTCCTTCCACTCTTTCCTTCTTTCCTCCGTCCCTCTCTTTCACCTTCTTTCCTTCCACCCACCCACCCACCCTTTCGTCCTTCCTTTCAACTGTTCTCCCTCCCTCCTTGCCTTTCTTTTACCTTCCTTTCTTCCTTTCCTGCCACCCTTTTATCTTTTCTTCCTTCTCACTTTCCCTCCTCCCTTTCCTCCCTCCATTCCCTTCCATCCTTCTCTTCCACTCCTTCCTTCCTTCTCCTGTCCAGATCCATCATTGTTTGAGTCCACAGTGCTCTCTGGGTGTAGGTGAACTATAACTTCCAAACTCAAGGTCAATTCCCAAGCAAACCCTTTCAGTACTTTCTGTTGGTAATGAGAATTCAATATGCCAGAGAGTTTGGTTCAATTCCATTGTTGCAAGAGTTCAGGATGCTCTTCGATTGTGTTTTAACTATAAATCCCAGAATGTCAAGGTCTATTTTCTCCAAACTCCATCTGTGTTCACATTTGGGCATATTGAGTATTCATGCCAAGTTTGGTCCTGATCCAACATTGTTTGAGTCCACAGTGCTCTCTGGATATGGGTGAACTACAACTCCAAAACTCAATACCCATCAAACTCTTGTAGTATTTTCTCTTGGTTATGGGAGTTTTGTGTGGGAAGTTTGATTCCATTCCATAATTGGTGGAGTTCAGGATGCTCTTTGTGTGGTAACTATAAATCCCAGCAACTACAACTCCCAAATGAGAAAAGCAATTTTTTGACTGATGGTCCCTCCTTGGGTTAGTATTAGTATGTTTTGTGGCCAAATTTGGCAGCAATGTGTCCAGTGGTTTTAGAGTTATGTTAATACTACAAAAGGAGGAGGCAGCCTGCGCAGCTGCCTCCTCCTTTTGGGGCGGAGCCAGGGGAGGGAATGGGGCAGGGAGGGGTGGAGCCAGGGGAGGGAGGGGGCAGAGCCGGGAGAGGGGGCGGAGCCGGGGCGGAGGCAGACCCTAAGGCGATCAGTGACCGGAAGTCAGGCCCCCGGTCCGGTAAAAGTTGGACAGCCCTGTTCTAGATGATTAAAGATAGTGGCTGGGAGTGCATATATCCAGTTTAGAGAGGGGACTACCCACCTCCCCAATTATATTTCTTAACTCTCCACATTTAGTTTGTTACATTTATTTCTCATTTTAGCAGTTCTCCATTTTAGCAGTTCAAGTCAGTGAAGAAGTACTGCAAAATAATCAGAAGATGCTCTGTTTACTGTTTTGATTACAAAACAACCACAATATTCAATAGCCCTTTCACAATGGATCCAATGTTTTATACCATCATGTAGGTATATGACCCAGGTGGTATTTGTATGTCGGAGGAATGACATCTCTGCTCTGCTGTCATCAAACCCAAGTAATTAAGAACAATCAAGTGGGTGTTAATTGGATATAATAGGACAATCTCCAGTCAGCCTGAGCCTACTATTTGCCTCTTACTAGTAATTATGAACACTAAGTACTCATGCTAATCTCCTCCTTTCCCATGAAGCCAAACAGAGGTGCGGTATTTACTCAGCTGATGGCTTGTTTTGTCTGCAATTTAGTCTGTTTTAAGCCAAGAAACTCGTAATTTGCCAAGCTGTCACCAGCTGCTGGAGTTAGACAAAAGGATGAGAGGCCCTCAGTGACAACAATTCAGTACAAAGCATCCAAGAGAAAAGGGCCAATCTTAATTAAACTGACCTCTTGTTACATCTCCAGCAGCAGCCACACCTGGCACTGAAAGAGTGAAAAAATTAAATTTATAAATCGGTATTACTGCACTCTGTTCTTGGCAGGTGCACACATCTCAGTCCCCAAAAGTCTTAAACAGAAACTCCTTTATGCTTTTTTTTTTTAAAAAAAAGAGTAGGGGTGAAAAAAGAAATGAGACTGAAACAGCAATGTGGAATTTTAAAAATTATTTTAACATGTGCTTTTTTGGTCATAAACCTACTTGTCTGATCAGATACAGGATAAAGTTGTATTTAGGCCTGGAGTATAAAGCATATTTATTTATACAATTGTAAGAATGGGCTTGAATGTACAAAGTTTCAGAAAGATGAAAATCATGCCCTTGTCCTAAATTTTCAAAGGACAGAATAAGGTGATAAAAGTATTTCAGATCTTTACAATGGTTAGTTGATGTGAAAAAGCAATAAAGATGCTTACCACAAGTGGGTTCAAAACTCTCTGAGGTGTTTTTTCATTATATCTGCAGTACTGAGTATCGTTGTATTTATATAAGCCACATGCCACAAAGCCAATGCCTTTGTTCATGCCACTGCTAATAGAGTGAAACTTGTGAATACAAGGGTTTTTTTCCAGTTTGGTGGCTGGAAAGTGGCAAATCCTGGAATGACTAGGATGCCCCCCCAAATTCCTTTAAAGGACTATCCTGCAACATGAGGGCCAGCACGGTCAAGTCAGATACGGCAATGCTCTCTCCGAGACCTTTCTAATAACTAATGGAGTGAAACAAGGGTGTGTTCTTGCACCAACCCTATTTACAATCTTTTTCAGCATGATGCTCCAAAGGGCTACGGCAGATTTCAAAGAAGAAGACAGCATAAATACGCTATCGTACTGATGGTAGCTTGTTCAACTTAAGCCGTTTGAGGGCTCGCACTAAGACTCTAAACAATTTAGTCCATGAGCTGCTTTTTGCTGATGGTGCTGCCCTTGTCGCCCATACAGAAGCAGCTCTGCAGCGCCTAATGTCCTGCTTTGCAACAGCTGCAGAGATGTTTAGGCTGACTGAAGGAAGGAAAGAAGGAAGGAAGGAAGGAAGGAAGGAAGGAAGGGGAAGGAAGGAAGGAGGGAAGGAGGGAAGGAGGGAAGGGGGAAGGAAGGAAGGAGGGAAGGAGGGAAGGGGAAGGGGAAGGGGAAGGGGAAGGGGAAGGGGAAGGGGAAGGGGAAGGGGAAGGAAGAGACAGTAAATATAGCTCTCTCTTCTCTTCCTTTCCCTTCTGCTCAGGTTTCCTCCAGCATCTCCTTTCCAATCTGCTTTAAATCCTGGGCAGGAACTACCCCAGGAGAAGGGGGGGGGGCACATGGGATTTGCCAGCTGGAAGGAAGGGGAAGGAAGGGGAAGGGAAGAGACAGTAAATATAGCTCTCTCTTCTCTTCCTTTCTCTTCTGCTCAGGTTTCCTCTGGCATCTCCTTTGCAATCCACTTCAAATCCTGGGCAAGAATGACCCCAGGAGAAAGAAGAGGGGGGAACATGGGATTTGCCAGCTGAAAAGAATTAAGGAAGGAAGGAAGGGGAAGGGAAGAGACAGTAAATATAGCTCTCTCTTCTCTTCCTTTCCCTTCTGCTCAGGTTTCCTCCGACATTTCCTTTCTAATCTGCTTTAAATCCTGGGCAAGAATGACCCCAGGAGAAAGAGGGGGACGACGACGTGGGATTTGCCAACAGGAAGGAAGGAAGGAAGGAAGGAAGGAAGGAAGGAAGGAAGGAAGGAAGGGGATTCCCAATCCCTAGTCCCTCAGATCTTTTGATCACAATAAGTCTCCTGTGCCTTTGGGCATTGGTAGCCAAAAGGTTTGGCAACACCTCAATGTGAAGCAGGGAGCTTAGGAGTGTGGTTCTAAGGGCAGCTGTTACTGAGCGCAAGAGGGGCCATTGAATACTCAGGGGGCGTGAGAAGCCACAGCTCTTCCCGTCCTTGTCCTTGCACTTGCTCAGAGCGGCTTGCACGCATGCGCTGTATCATTTTAGCCCTTTTTTAACAATTTCTAAGTGCTTTTTACTGGTTTTTTAAAATGATTTTTTGTCACACCTTGCATTGTGAGACATTTTGTTGCCAAATTTCATGGGATTTTCTTCATTAGTTCTTTTGTTTTTAAGGTACTCACGATGACAAGATCATTTTTATATATAGATATCTGTGTAAGAATCATATATATCTATCTATATCTATGGCTGGGTAGCTCTTTGTCAGGAGGGCTTTAATTACATTTTCCTGCCCTGGTGAGGGGAGTTGGATTGGATGGCCTTAAGTATTATCTGTTGGTCATGGGGGTCTGTGTGGGAAGTCTGACCCTATTCTGTCAATAGTGAGGTTCAGAATGCTCTTTGATTGTAGAACTATAAATCCCAGTGACTACAACTCCCAAATGTCAAGGTCTATTTTCTGCAAACTCCATCTGTGTTCATATTTGGGCATATGGAATATTTGTGCCAAGTTTGGTCCAGATCTATCATTGTTTGAGTCCACAGTGCTCTCTGGATGTAGGTGAACTACAACTCCTGAACTCAAGTTCAATGCCCACCAAACTCTTCGAGTGTTTTCTGTTGGTCATGGGAGTCCTATGTGCCAAGATTGGTTCAATTCCATCATTGGTGGAGTTCAGAATGCTCTTTGATTTTAGATGAACTATAAATTCCAGCAACCTCAACTCCCAAATGTAATAATCATGTGTTATTAGGTGTCTTGTGTCCAAATTTGGTGTCAATTCATCCAGTGGTTTTTGAGTTATGTTAATCCCACAAAGAAACATTACATTTTTATTTATATAGATGATGATACATGAAAATGTGGCTTATCACAGAGTTCCTAGTATTTTTCCTGATGCTATCATTGGATTATTATTGCTAATGTTTCTTTGTGATTACCTGTTTAATTTTATTCATGTGCAAGATTTGTTCTTCTGACATTCAGCTGAATCTGTATAATGGCAAATAACTATTAAGAGCAGTCCCATGATACAGATGAATTGGAAATTCACCTCCAAGATCTGAGCTAAGCTGCCCAGCCTGAGGGAGAGGACCTAGATTCTTTCTCACAGCTCTTATGAGTTTTTCATGATGGCCTTATCCACATAGCTGGAACATCACTATCAGGGGAAGAAGAAGCACACCACAGTTATATTGGTGCATATGTACTGGTTCCAAGAGATTGGGAAATAGCATCAAGCAGCTGGAGCTCTCTGTCCCAATGGGTGTCAGTGGTTTTGTCCAGCTTTGAATGAACCTGAAAGCAAGGGGAACATTATAATGGCCATAAAAGAAAGCAGTCAGTCCACTCCAACTTGTTTGAACAAGAAGTTTAATAAAAGACAATTCGCATGTGTAAAAACTGAATAGAACAAAATTAGCCTGCAAGTACTAAGATGCCAACTCCAATATTCTGATATTCTCTTGAGGGAAATAGGAATGAAGACTGATCTGGCAATTCTTGTCATAACCACCTTTCCTTCCTTTCCTCATCTGTTTTTTTTAAACATATCAGAAAATATGAATTTCTGACCAATGAAAAAAAATATTTCACAGCTGAAAAAATGGCTCACTTAAATATTCAGAGTTCCAAGAACACAGCCTAAGGCACGGCAGTCATAATTCCTTCTGCATCTCTGTACCATATGCTCACATCTGTAAATGAACACATACAATACCCAGGGCTTTGGAGATAGCTCTGGGCCGTACAACACCAATGCATGTACATGAAGTCACACTGAGGAAAATAAAAGTGCTGAACAGCAAGATCTTAATTCTGTCACCAAAAACATGTTTCTACTTGGAAGAATGTTCCAGAGCATTTCACAAAGCTTACTCCCAAGTAAAGATGAGCAGTCATATTTGAAAACTGGTGCTTATGGTATAATGTCTTGGAGTAGCTCCCTATAACCATAGTTCTCCATAGTTTTATCAATCAATCTGATAAAATAATACTATTCATGCTGGGAATAAAGATTAATAGGTCTTGTATGTCCCTAGGGATCCAAGAAAGGAGCCTGTGAGCTACAACACTGGAAGATGTGTGTATCGTTATCAACCAAAAGGATGTGGAATAGACTAAAAATTGAATATGACTAACTACTAGGCTTGTTTGATCCAGAAAAAAATGATTCAAAACCCGCTTCGGATGTAGGGGGTGGTGGTGGTTCAATTCGGAATTGAATTCCGAAATTTTTTGGAAAAAATCGGAACTTTCCAAATTTCCAAAACTTTGGAATAGCTTCGGTAATGGCAGACACACATGCGCAGTAGGAAAAAACCAACACAGGCACTGGGGAAACTGGGGGCTCTTCCACTCAGGCCACTCCTGACTGAGGGGGCCCTTCCACAATCCCTCCAGGCCTGCCTCGGCTGTCAATGTGGAGGAGGTTATACTCACCAGAGGTCCCGTCGCCCTCTCCTCCTCCTCCTCCTCCTCCTCCTCTCCGAGGCAGGCCCCATTCGACCCCCCAAGAGGTCTTCCCCGTTGGGTTTTCTGGAGGACATTTCCAGCCCCAAAATTACACATGGAGGGGTAACCAAAAGGCAGCCTAATTCTTTAACAAGGTTGGAGACAAACTTGACTGAAAAGGTGGAGAGAAAATGGGGACTGACTGGGGCCAGGCTTTGGTTGCCTTTTCACCTATCTTTGACAACTTTGGCTCAAGGTGACATTTCCCAAAACTGGGGAAGGGAGGGAGGAAAGGATAAGAAGGGGAGGGAGGGAGGATAAAGAAACAAAAGGAAAGAGTAAAGGAATGAAGAAAGCAAGTGAAGGAAGTGAAGAAATTGAAAGAAGGAAATGAGGAAAAGAAATGAGTTAGGGAAAGAAGAAGGGAAGGGAAGAAGGCTAAGGAAGGGAAGAAATTGAATGGAGGATATGAGAAAAAGAAAGGAGTTAGGGAAAGAAGAAGGGAAGGAAATAAGGAGAAAGAAAGGAAGAAAGTGAAGTAAGGAAAAAAGGAAAAGAAAGGAAAGGAGTAAGGGGAACGAGAAAGGGAGGGGAGGGAATAGAAGGGAAAGAAAGTGAAGGAAGGAAGGAACAGCCAGGTTTCAGCCTGACTGAAGGGCTTTTCCACTCCAGGCCTGTCTCGACTCTTTTCCTTTTTTCCTTCCTTCATCTTCTCCCTTTCCTTCACCTCCTTTCCTTTCTTCCCCTTCCCTTACTCCTATCCTTTTTTCCTTTCCTTTCTTTTCCTTCTTTCAGTCACTTTCTTCCTTTCCATCACCTTCTTTCCTGCCCTTCCCTTTTCCTTTTGCTACCTCATTTCTTTTCCTTATAACCTCCATTCACTTTCTTCTTTTCCTTCACCTTCTTTCCTGCCCTTCCCTTCTTCTTTCCCTAACTCATTTCTTTTCCTTATATCCTCCATTCACTTTCTTCCCTTCCTTCACCTTCTTTCCTGCCCTTCCCTTCTTCTTTCCCTAACTCATTTCTTTTCCTTATTTCCTTCATTGACTTTCTTCCCTTCTTCTTTCCCTTCTTTCTGACCGGACCTAACCATGCCTACTAACTACAACTACTACTCCTAATACAAAAGTGTGCAACAAAACATTTTTATGCATTTATTTTATTCAGTTTATATTCTGCCTTTTCAAGGACTCAAGGTAAACAATTATTTCAATCCAGACTCTGCTCTCTCACACAGGCATGCCCTTCATTGATTAAACACTATTTTGTCATAGTTCTCAAAAATCAAATTGCACGCAGTGGGCATTACACTGTTTCTCAAGGAAGTATTTATTGGTTATTTATATTCAATGGATTTCCTTCCAAGAATTAGAGCAGACTGCATGCATCCCTCAGAATCATTTTTGAGACCCCAAGGGTCTTTTTTTTCTTCCATAAATGTTCCTCAGTGCACTCTAGTAACTATGAGGGCATTCCCATGATGTTTAGCAACCTGTTTCTCACTCAGGATTCAAAAACACTTGTTGCATTTTTTTTATTTAAAAAAGTTTCAATATCTCTTCTAGTGATCTCGGGGTACAATTTCCACCACATTTGACATCCCCTTGGGCTAATGAATTTTTTAAATCAGGAAGTTAACAGGACATGGCTTCTGCTCATTTCCTGTTGTTAAAAATGTTTCTCTTGGTATTCAAATAACTCAGGACCACTCAAAACATAGTGAAAATGTACAATAGCCACCTTAGAGGACATTTAGCGAGAGAGAAATATTGCTGTTGTTTTCTTCCAAATGTAGTTGTAATGGAGTGGTGCAGCCAAAGTTACTTGAAGACTAATGTAGGCCCCTTCTATGCTGCCACAAATAATCCAGATTATCTGCTTTGAACTGGTAGTGTGGACTCATATAATATAACGCAGATAATGTGGATTATTATCTGATTTGAGAATCTGGATTATAAGGCAATGTAGAAGGGGCCATAGTCTCCTAGCCTTTCATAGTCTCAAAGGAAAGTGATTTCAAAAGTTTAGAAAAAGTCATTACCCATGCCCATGACTGGATACATATTTAAAATTAAGGCAACCCTCTTTGTTGATCTTAATAGGGCAGAAGTACACATGTGTGACATCTTAAATTTAATGATTTTAGGCTCTACATGAATCTTGCTGGTCACAGTGAAATCCGTCCGTGGCAATACAGCAAATAATTAAACACCGGCAAAATTTAGATATCTTTGGCCAGTCCCAGCCGAAAGATGGCCAATAATATATTTCACAAACAGAAACTGATAAGTATGCTAATATTTTTCTTTTTCTTGTTGACGGCAGGCTCCCAAAGGTCATCTTCCTTGAAGCCTACTTTCTTGTCAAGTTTATATCTCTCGTGTATCTGGTAGTATTGCAGCCAAGTTAGCGCCGGCTGGATCTGTTTTAGTTCTTCTATTGTTTTCATTTCCCACTGGTTATTATTTTGTCTGTTTAAAATTTGTTTGTAAGTTAGCCACTTACTATCTGCGAGCTCTTTTTTCTGCAAGGCCTCTGTGGGGGAAATCCATAAGGGTGTATATCTAAATAATCTATGTTTGTGTTTTTCCCAGATTTTGATCAGGGCGGCTCTTATATAGTGGTGGCTGAAATTCTTTTCTACCTTTCTTCTATCGAACCAGAGGTAGGCATGCCAACCGGCCCGCAGGTCATGTCCTTCTAGGATAGATAGTTTGGGGTTTTGTGGAAATGCCCACTCTCTTATTGCCACCAGGTTGCATGCCTCGCAGTACACTCTAAAGTTTGGGAGCCCTAATCCTCCCTGATTTTTCCCCTTCCGACATTAATTTTAGGCTTATTCTTGACTTTTTATTTTCCCCGATGAATTTCCTAATATCCGCCTCCCATTTTTTAAATAGGTGGTCATTTCTAATGACTGGGATTGTCTGGAATAAGAATAAGAGTTTTGGTAGGATTGACATTTTGACAACCACCACTCTCCCTAATAGAGATATTTTACTGTGTTTCCACTTATCCATATCTTTTTGTATCAATTTCCACAGGGTTTTGTAGTTGTTTTTCAAGAGCTGTATATTGCTAGCTGTTATTATTATACCTAAATATCTTACTTTTTTCTCTACTTGTATGCCGGTTTTTGCTTGAAGTTGGTCCTTTTCCTTTCTGCTTAGGTGTTTGGTCAGGAATTTGGTTTTTTGTTTGTTTAATTTAAACCCCGCTAGGTTTCTGAAAGTTTCAAATTTGTTTATCCAGCCATCTATGTTCTGCAGCGGATTTTCTATTATGCAGACAATGTTGTCTGCGTAGACCCTTACTTTATAGTGCTGTTTTAGTATTTGGGTTCCCTTCAGCGTTTTGTCATAGTTGATATCTGATACTATTACTTCCATTATTAAAATGAATATGAGTGGTGAGAGGGGGCAACCCTGCCTGACTCCTCTGCTTATCTGAATTTTTTTGTTACTTTCTCCGCCGTTGATTACTAGCATGGCCAGATTACTCCTGAGTTGGGCATCCGAGGAAGAACAAATAAAAGAATGCCACATTAAATGGGCACAGGATTTAGGACATAACATTCTAATTCATCAGTGGGAAGAAATATGGATAAAGAAACTCAAATACACTACCACCACAGAGATAACGGAGAATTGGATAAAAATGCAGTTTCGTTGGTATCTATATCCAACGAAAATAGCCAAATTTCATCAAGGGCTTCCTAATAGCTGCTGGAAGTGCAGGAAAGAATCAGGCAGTTATTTACATCAGTGGTGGAAATGTAGGAAGGTTAAAAGATACTGGAAAGAAATCCACGGTGCAATCCAAAAAATTCTAAAGGTCAAATTTAAATTAGGCCCACAACACTACTTGCTGGGAATCTCCAATCAAGCTTTGAATCACAATCAAGACAAGATGTTCTTTATTATGGGAGAGTGTGTCAGAATAGTGCTGGGAGGATATTGGAAACAGAAGTCAATACCCACATTGGAGGAATGGACATTAAAAGCACTAGACATGATCCAAATCAACTCGCTATCGCAGAAACTAAGCAACCAAAAGGGATCAACAGACTGGTCGGGATTTATGACCTACATACATAACAGAGGACACAAACTTAAGATAGATCTGAATGAATTGTAAGCTGTATTAAGATAAATGTACTATACGAAGTAGACAGTCAAGCACCAAGAGAAAGCGATAGTTACATCTAAAGTACAAATCCTGGGCAACTTTGGGAAGTTCTATTTTAATTGTACCCTATCCCCCCCCCTCATTGTCGCACGCCTCTCACCACTCACCACCCTTACCCTCCCCTTCCCACCCCATACCTGCTTATCTACAACCCCATCTATGTCGGTGTGTTACGTGTATATATTGAAAACTCAATAAAAATTCATTTTTTAAAAAAAAACAAACAGAAACTGATAAACCCTGTATACATCTCATAACAGTATCCTTGCCGTGAAGTCATGAAGGCACAAAAGGAGAACACTTTAACATGCAGAGCCCACATGAAAGCACATCTCAGAATTAATATGCTGATTTGGTCATGCAGGTGACAAGAACAGCTTCTCCCCTGTCTTTATTTATTCCAAGTGGATTATCTCAGGATAGCTGATTCCCATTTGGCTAGTTTCCTAAAGCATTTCCAGGGAATAGATATGATTTCTGTTTTTCTACTCTGGGACATGAATTTAGCTAGCTTAGAAAATGTTTTAGAGCCTACCCAGAAATTTGTAAAATGTCAGTGAAATTTTTTTAATTGACTTATTAGCAATATCTCTTCTTTGAATGACCTTTTAGTCCTCCTTATAACATATCACCTGCATTTTCTACCTTTTGGCTGACAGTTTCAAATATATTCCATCCTACAGGATGATATCATCTGTCCTTGGATGGAATTAACTAAAGCACTGCACATTTAGAAGCTGACATTAATCCATATCCACAGATTTTTAACAGCTGCTGGAATAAATATTGTTTCCATACATTAAGCTTTGTAACTATGACTAGCTGAAATAAATTGAGATTAAATGTATATCAGTAACATCAGAATTAAGAGGCTAAAATGATAAATTTAAAATGTGAGATGTACATATAAACAAGAGGAAGGGGTGCTTATTGTAATTAGCAAGAATAATTCAGTTACAGGATGAACAGACGGTTTATTGTACTGCCATGACAAGGTTTTATTTCTCCCACTAACCACAGCTACAACAAAAGAAAGATAGTTAAAGACAGAGATAATGCCTTGATACATCGTCCATGAAATATTGGATTAGCAAGCACACACGTTCTTTGGAAATCTATGAATCTGGTCTTATACTAGTACATACTGTAGGTAAACCATTATGGTTCTGAATACAGTGTGATTGAAAGTACAAAGCGGTACATTGGGAGGCAATAATAAATCTTACCATAAAAGGAACTCCCTATGTGCCAATTTGCAAACTTTATTCCAGTAAGTCAATTAAAATGCCATATATTCAATGGGAGCAGCTCCTCTCATTTACCCTTGACTTATGAAAGGAAAATTACCTACCAGTAAATTAAAGGAGAGTAACATCTGTACCAAACTAGTCTATTTTCTCAAAACAGCAGTCGAATATGTGTGATTACTCTCTGTGAAACCTAATTATTAGCCTCCATAAACTGTCTATGCCATACTTTGTGCCAAAGAACCTGTTAGCCCTGTGCCAATATGCAGAACACTATCTCTTAAATCATCAGGAGCAACCCTGAAAAATACTCCTTAAAGAGCTAGTAACAGGTTAAGTGTCTCGTGCCATTGTTTTAAATTCATGTACTTGGCAGCAATATACACAATGCTAAATTTTACAACTAGATTTAATTGGGTTAAGAACGTAGCATGAGGATTTCACTTTTACAATGTTTAACTAGATTCATTTTGCTATGTAAATTTTTTCCTACTATCATATGTAATCAATTACATTGCTTTTTTTTATCTTTCACCCAAAAGATGATATCACATATGACATTAATGGTCCCCTGATAAACTGAACACATGGTCCTATTACCCTGTTTTATAAGCATGCTGAATCAACATGTGAAAGCAGAGTACATAAGACTTGTTCCCTTCATCCCTATTCCTATTACTCTCTTCATGTGCACAGCAGTAAGTCTGGACAGGAAAGGTCTCACTACATTTGGACCCTCACCATATGACCGGAAACCTTTAAAAGCATCCATGACTAAAATAATTTCTTATTTCTTCATGCTGTCCGCACATGGAGGGTGAAAAAAAAAAGATCACAGCTATTGCACACCCTTCTCCATGTGCTAATTCAACAGATGCAAGCTTTGGAATGAAGAGGGTATCTTATTGTATTAGAGCTAATGCACTACTTTTGATTGTCAATACAATAAATATTAACCAAATAAATAAATAAAATGGACATAAAGTAAGCTATCTATCTATCTAGTATCTGTCTATCTATCTAAGAACATAACAGCTCACCAATAGCAACTGAAAATTATATTTTGTTTTTCATATGAAAAAGACTATAATTTGCAGATGCCACAATAATCGTATCAGTCGCGATGTAGTCATACAATTTCAGCCAGGAGTCAGTGATCCAAAGGTGAATAATCCTGAAATGGTAGAATGAGATTCCTCACTCCACCCCCACCCCCCATCCAAGCCTAATGATCACCTACAATTATGTCTTGAAAAATAAGAAATCACTACTAAACAAAGGGAAATAACAGATGTTTCCTGGCAGTCTAAAGACATATCCCATACATGAATTAATTTTATTCTCCCAAAAATGTTTCAGAATGACATAATAACTCACATCTCCTTTTGACTCTAATTTTGTCGATGTTATTAGTGTCACATTATATTCTGTATGATTTCAGATTCATTCTCTATTTCTAAAATCTAGTACTCAAGATAAATCATAGTGCTATTTCTCTGATTAGACTGAATGCACTGATCTACTTTTCCTTATTTCTTCAGCAGTAAGACACCATCATTTGTAAGCACACCCTAATTTCAGGACCAACACCATCAACAACAATACATAAGATATGCTTGTAATTCTAAGGGTCCTTCCAAAAGGGCGCTATATCCCTGTATCTAATCCCAGATATTCTATTTATCCCAGGTTATCTGGCCATGGGGATTCATATAATCCAGTTTAAAGCAGGAAACCTGGTATCAGATCCTAGGATATAGGGCCTGCGTGGAAGGGCTCTAAGATACACCCCACTTTTAAGAGATGTTTATGTTTATATAGGAAAAAGTGTGTCTTAGAATGTAAGATACCTGCAATACCTGCAATATTCTGTTTATGAAATAACTGACAATAGACCAGCAGTTATGCAAGTCACAACAGATTCCACATTTCCAACAACAAATATTGATACTTTCCCCCCCCCTACAGGTCAGATATTATATGTGGTTGCAGATGTAGATGTACAAATAATCCATCACCAACAACCTCCATTTTGCTTCTTGCAAAACAATGCAGTACATGCAAGTAAGGTTTTGTACATTACAAATATAGCTATGTGAAGTGCCTCAAAACATTCTCACATTGGTAATGAAAGTATATTCATTTGTTTATATGTGTTTTGGCATAATGGCATAAATGTATTGTTTCATTCGCAAGGTTTATTCCTTGACTGCTTCTTATATTTTATGAGTTATAAAGCATTTTCACTTAGCTGGGTTTTTTAAACTAACATGCAATCTTGTTAATTTTGACTATTGTTACTCATTTCTAAGTTTGGGCTTTCTAATGTAACCACTATTAATCATCTCACAAGTATTGAAAAATAAAGATGTTTGTGTTCTCCACATTTTGAGATGATTAACTGAAGAGAGCTTGATAAACACATTGTTGGACGCATATCTAAGTATCAGTTTCTTCCACATTCTAAACTTCCTAGCTTTTGCACATCTCCCTGCACATAATATTCCAGCTGCTTCATGTAAATATTTCTACAGCAAGGGTGGCCTTTTTAAGCACTCAAGTGTTTTGTGCAAATCATTATTCCAGCATTTATATGGAGCAGCCACATGGATAAAATGTGTCAACACTGAGGATCAGAGGGATCTTGAATTCCTGGGTATGCCCAAGTACACAACTAACTTGATGATGTGCTTGGAAACAAGTCAAATATCTGTACTGTTTGGGCCCTGGGCATTTTCCCCCAGATGGATAAAGTTTTGTTTCAAAAACCAGATTTGAGTTACTGCTATAAGGTTTGGCATGATTTATGCAGAAACACCTAGCCAAACGTCTGGTTGACAAGTAGAGTGTAAATGCCCTACACAAACCAAAAACAAACAAATAAATCTGGGACATTATTTAGCAGAGCTTATTTCTATTCAAATGCTAGCAGATTCTCCTAGGAGTGGGACCCAAAGAGATTATTATTATTATTATGTTTATGTTTATACCCCACTGTCTCTCTTTACAAAAGAGACTCAAAGCGGCTTACAGTAAAACCAAATGAAATACAATTTAAAACCTAAAACTAGGCAAGCTCCTTCCAAATTCCTGCTCAATATCAATTCCAGCCATGAAAGCCTTCGACAATACAGAGTAAAGATGGTGATGCAGAAAGAAGACAAAAGGTAATAGGTAATAATATTGCAATGGAAGAAGAAGGTTGGAGGCATTCTGACTTCAGAGGCCCCTTCTACACTGCCGTATAATCCAGATTATCAAAATGGATAGTCTACATTATCTGCTTTGAATTGGATTATCTGAGTCTACACTGCTATATAATCCAGTTTAAAGCAGATAATCTGGATTGTGTATAGCAGTGCAGAAGGGGTCTAAGAGGTAACTTGAAATCAGCAATTTTTATTCCACAAAGTGCAGGAACACAACATTAGCAGTACTTCTAGGAGGATTCTAACATAATTTTTTTCCATACATATACACAAATATGCAACAATCTGTTATGGTCCCCCTTCACAACAGTAAGCTGTTAAATGTCTGCCTAAAAAGGGCATTTGCCTGTCAATAGGAGGATAATAAGGACTGATGCAGTCTAACTTCTCATATGAGAGAGAAGTCTACTATCTGGAACAGCAACTGAGAAAGCCCTCTCTGATATCCCTACCACACACGCATAGGAGGATGACAAAACAAAGAGAAGGGCTTTTGCTTAGATCCATTTCCTATCCGGGAAGCCGAAATATTTGTTTTCAATCCAGGCTCCCCTTCAGTCATTTTAGGCATTGTTTGTCCTTATCTCCTTAATTAAGAACTGGATTAAAAGCACCCGAAAGATACAACTCTTTCTGGGATCCTTTCCCTTTTGTCTTTCAAGGAAACCTGGAATTAACACAAGAGTTTAAGATAAGACTCTTTCTGGGATCCTATCTCTTCTATTGTATTTATTTATTTACTTACTATATTTATACCATGCCGTTCTTACCCCGAAGGGGACTCAGAGCAGCTATCTCCCTCCCTGCACTTCACATATAGCCGAAAGAAACCGAAAGTAGCTTTTTCAGACAGCCACAGTTCTTTGTGCCTGGAAAAAAAAATGGTGGTGAAGCCCATGCCATTACGGGTGTCCAAACCAGCTGGACCATTTCTGAAAATGAAACTGTGCACAACCCAAATAACTAGCTCTTTAAATTGTGACTGGGAATAGATAGGCAATGAGTGATGCCTATGAGTGAATAACAATAGTCACATGCTCCCTGTAATTGATCTTTTCTACCACCAGTGCAGTAAACCTCAATATTATGTGATATGAAAGAACCACCCCATTCTTTCTTTTATTCATAGCAGAAAAAGTATTTTTATCTAATAAAATTCTCTATGTATTCAATAGTATATTTTCTATTATTGAATTAGTTTCAAGCATCTTTTATCCTGCAATAATGAAAAGGGCCCTGTGCATCCTAAGATGATTTATTGTACTGCTTGAATTATGAATTGTTTAATAGACTGTTGTGTACAGACTGCATGTCTGAAATCCTTGTTTGTTTTACAGAACGGTCTATAATCACAACAAATGTTGTTGTCTTAAAATGGTTAGGGATATACACTCCACCACTGCTTCTGCATGAGTCATGGGGAAAGTAGGCTTGCACAGCTGAATACACTTTCATCATAGAGCCCTCACATAAATACAAGGAGATAGGAAGTTACTAAACATAAACTGAGCATGTGCAGTGGGATGTTTCTGCAACTATTTTACATAGCTATAACAATGTAGCCTAGTAGTTTATTCATTATAGTACCAGAACCAATAAATTCAGATCTGTAAAGATCTTTATCTGGGACAGAGATGGAGAGCAAAATGGTATGCAGTAGCATAAATGGCTGAGAGAGGGATGAATCTAAGTGAAAGGAGAAGACATGAAAGATGTTATCTGTGATATCTGTGATATAAGCTCCTTTCACTTGGAGGCCAAAGAGATGAGATGTGGGGAGACAACATGGGATGCAATAGAAGTACCAGACACGTTTGGAGAACAGCTTAAATTTGATAGTGATCCCTTTAAAAAGTTTCATCTGTCCTTGGATCTCCTGATCTTCAGTTCATACGAGCAATCTGAACAGACACTACTGATGGTGATATTAAAAGTCACATGTTCCAAAATAAATCCTTCGGCAAGGAAGAAACTAGGTCTGTACTCTCTCAAAGATCTTTCCCCCATGTTATCACCTTAGAAAGGGGGTGGTTTGTTCACTTACTCACATTGACCCATGGATAATAAACCCAGGGTTTAGACTTACAAATGAGTATACAGTGTTCCTCACTTATCGCGGGTGTTACATTCCTGGACCACCCGCAAAAAGTGAAAATCTGTGAAGTAGGGACGATATATATATATATATATATATATATATATAGAGAGAGAGAGAGAGAGAGAGAGAGAGAGCGCATTCTGAGGGTGAGACAGAAGCAAGGAGAGGTTTAAAGGCACCGCCCACTTTTTTTTGCTAGCTATAAGGACGGTGTATAAGGCCTTGATTTACATACTGGTTTGTATCTCCTCTCTCTCTTTTTTATGATTGTCTGTCTCTCTCCTGAGAGGGAGGGTGAAACCCCCTTCCACACTCCATCGTTGCCAGGAGGCAAAGACCCACAAAACAGCAAGTCCGTGAAAAGCGAACCGCAAAGTGGCAAGGAAACACTGTATAGGGTGCATCACAAAGCTCCTCATTAGGGACTTCTAGTCATAACTGCTTTCATTATGCAATCTATTAGTACGGTTATGTAGAGTGGAACTATACTGATCTCTGTAGTAGATGTGATTTGTAAGCAATCATTGCTGTGCTTTTGAAGGATATGCTTTTTAGAACACATATAGAAAGACTCAAGATTTTGTTGTGGAAATGACAAAGATATATATGGAGATAAAGCCTTGTTCTGGGCATTCGAAGACAACTAGCTGTAAATAATACTATTGTTCATTTATAAAGTAAGACCACACTAAAACCCGGTGGCCAGTAGGAACAAGGGTTTAGTAATCAGCAGACATTAAATGGTGAAGATATGGCAGCATTAATCTTTTGGGAGAGAGGTAGCCTGCTTAGGTAGTTGCCAGACCTTGAGCTTTGTTGTCTGAAATGGATCACAGCTTTCTTTGACAAGCCAGACTTGAAAGATATATTCCTTTAATTCCCATCCTCCCCCCGCTACACACATGCCTACACACACACACACACACACACACACACTTTTACTTCACGTTCACATGTGTTGAAACTCATTGCTTCTGGAAATGAAGATGCTCTGGTGTCAGCTGTAAAATCTGTATCTCACTTTTTCAGACAAGTGGATATTTATTGACAGGGTGTGAGAGAAAGGGAGAGAGGAGAGACTGCTTGTCCTGGAGCCAGTAACCTTGGTGAAGATGCAATGTCACAAACACCAAGCCATCATTCTCGCAGATGTACAGCATATTATTTAAAGGGAAACAAATATCAGCCACTGAATGTCACTGCAAGGACACGTCTCCTGCCTCTTAACTAAACTTATCAGTGCTGTGGTTTAATATCGTACCTTTCTCATCCTTCCCTCAAATTCGTCTTGCTGAACAGCTCTTGACACTACCGGAGAGCAGTCAAACAACTAAGATTTAGTGGCATTTGCTTCAAACCGCAGCTGGATTTATTGACATCTCTGGCCTTCTTTCTCCCTTGGTAACTGCACACAGGATTAATTTTCACTATTGCTTAATAGTTAAATTCAGAGCACAACACATGGCTCACAAGAACAGCCACAGTAACAATGCCACACACATGGTCCAAATCCAATATGTCATTTACACCATTTGGACTCACAAGCCTCACCAACTTTCTGTTCCAGCCTTTTATTTTTATTTTATTTTATTTTGACAGCTATTTGCTGAGTGATGTTATTTAAGCAGATGGTTTGTATAAGGCTTTGAATTCATTTCATTTCCTCCAGGATTTTTTTTGTTATTAATACAAACCGTAAGGCACAGGGCAAGTGAAAAATCAAAAATAATACATCAGTCCTTGGCTGAATTCATTCTTGAAAATCCATGCCTATTTTAATAATTTCTAAGGGACTTCAGGTGTGGACAATTTTCATTCATAATATCAAGGGTGCAGTTAGAAACATGGCAATGGAATCTTCTTAGTCAGACCAAAGGGACATCATTCTTTTCCCAACTATACCAAGAAAGACGATTCTCTAAAACAGGGGTGCTCATTAGGTAAATCGTGATCTACTGGTAGATCACATAGGGCTTCCTGGTAGATCGCAGGCAGGGCAGGAGGAAGGCTCCCGACGCCACCCAAGTGCTGCCGGCACTGGGCTATCTGAGGTCCTTTCCACACAGTTGAATAAAATCCCATGTTATCTGCTTTGAATCAGATTATATGGCAGTGTGGACTCAGAAACCCCAGTTCAAAGCAGATATTGTGTTATATGTTTTACATTTTTGTAGTGGGTAGGTAGATCATTTTGACTTGGTTGTTTTATAAGTAGCTCGCATGCTGAAAAAGTGTGAGCACCCCTGCTCTAAAACTACTGTTCATGCTTTCCAGGCACTGATACGGAAAAGCTGGATCTGGAGGATCTAGTGAGGTATCACAAATAATTTCAGTGTTTGGGGTCATTATTTTGGAGGGTTCCAATTCCTGAATACTTTGGGGATTATTGCCCAAAACAGTAACTCTTCCAAGTTGTGGTTAACAGTTACAGAACAATAAGACCCAGAAAAAATACAATATATCCTTTCTCCTAAGAGAAATACTTCTGTGTAGTCAGTAGTCACTGTCATTCATTCATACAAACTGGGCATTTAACCTGGCAACCACTCAGATTAACAATTGACCAGTTGGGGGATTTATGAGTTAATAATATGTCATTAAATGTAGCTGTGCGATTATATAGTATGTCTTAGCATAAGTAATCAAGTCTTTTTTTTAAAAAAAAAACACCAGACAGAGAGTAAGGAGTCAGTAGATAAGTTTTTGGTTTTGCTTTCAGGACCTTTTGCTTACAAAACATTTTCTCTCTCATTGAACTATATCAAGTCAATTCAGTATAGATTCAAATTAAGTTCACAAAGTATAATAACTAACATATAAAGAAGAGGGACGAGGCTGATTACTAAAACAGCACATCTTCATTCAAAGTAGTGGATGTTCTGGGGCCACAACTATTTGGCTCTGTTTCTCCATTCCCACTTTTTTCTGTAAATAACCCTGCTTTTCTCAAGACCTCATTTATAACACATTTGAAAAGATCCCCTGGAAAAAAAGGAGAGATCAAGCCTAGAAGTCAACAAATATTTTATTGCTGAAAAAAACCCTTCTTATATTTATATGTAAAGATTAAATAAATCATGATTACGACAGTAAACATGTAAATTCCCCATCCGTAAGCACTTCCTTCCCCCTCCCCTCAACACTAACAGACGCAATAAAGCTTTAAATGTAAAGCTGTGCACAACCAGCCATAAAAGTATGTAAAATAAATGAGGATAACATAATGAGGGAATCCAACATTCATCTCATAAATATAACATAACGACCACAACTAAAATGTCAGAGAATCTAATAAATCAATATGGTAGGACAGAGCTATCTTTATAGTCAGCATACATAATATATATATTTACATGCAAGATTTTTTTTTTAAAAAAAGAACAAGAATGTATTAAAAATGTAACCCTTCATTTTCTTTATCAGCTTCTGCAACACTCTTGTAGCAGTTCCCACTGCATTTGCTGCAGAACACAGATCACTGGAAAATGCAGCTACATACACAAGAATACTATAAATACATATGTATGCATGCATACCGCCATGTGTTTGTGTATTACTCATATACACACAGAATTTTGATAACAAATTCTTCTTCCATAAGAAAAATAGACTTCTGTAAACAAAATTTCAAGGCACTCTCCTTTTGCATTCTTAACTGGAATTCTGTAATAGTTTTCAGTATCCTGTGTGTGTATTATGTTGGGTTCAAAGAACTAGCAGTAGAGTTCACTTGCTTAATGATGCTTTTTCAAATTTTGGCTACTTGGAATCTTTGCATCCTTGGAAGTTGCTCTTAGAGAAGGACAACTGGCAAAAATTGTCCAAAGAACAACCTTGAAATTCAAATGTTTGTAAGGCCTTATAATAAATTGGTAGATCATTCTTTTCTAGCCATGGGCATTTTTATTCCTATTAATATATTTTTTGTGAGGTGAGGGATATAGATATAGTGATAGATAGATAGATAGATAGATAGATAGATAGATAGATAGATAGATAGTATCCCCATAGCAGCAGTATTTTGTAAGTTTGGTTGTATGTCTCAAAGCTCATCTGCAATCAGCTGAATTTGTTGGATACACCTTTTGATGGGTACAACAGTTGAGGCATTTACAATTTATAAAATACAACAAGGATGCTTTATTGCTGTTTAAAATGTAACTTGTATTACAAAGACCTCACAAATTCTGAGGATGCTTGCCATAGATGCAGGCGAAACGTCAGGAGAGAATGCCTCTAGAACATGACAATTTAGCCCAAACCTACAACAACCCAGAAGTCCATTTTAGTCATTAGCACACTAGAATATATTAATATGCACTAATCCTGCAGTGTAGCTGCATCCCTAGAAGTTCACATGTTCTTCTGCTGATTAAACTAAAAGCCCAACCCATTACAGGGTCTTCTATCTCACCCCAACTGCAACTGGGGGCCCACCTACATTACCATTATAACCCAAAGTAGAAAAATGGCAGTGTAGAAGCATATAACCTAGTTCAAAGTAGATAATCTGGATTCAGAAACTGGATTATATGACAATGTAGATCCAGCCTGGAACTTCTCCCTTTTGCCCATTTCTTCTGGCAGAGTTATTCAAAGCAAAGTGGTGGAACAACACCCAGACCCCTCCAAAATTAGCACGAGATGTTTTAGCGAGACAGATTTTTCTCAGAGGCAGTTTTTCCTAAGAGGCTGAACTGAACATTTTGAGATGATCCAAATGCTTCTTATATGAGTGGATATGACAGAAACTACTTCCAACTTTATCCAGGATGAGTAGGCAATTCATCTGCAAAAGTAAAGGCTGTTTACCCATATACAAACATAATTATCTATATATATATAATAAAATTGAATGTTTGTGTGTATGTATGTATGTTTGTACGAATGCAGAGGTGTATGTGGCAGCTTTCTGATTGGCTGCCACTTTCACAGGCCACTGCAACCTGCACGGGTGGTGGACCTGGACCAAACTTGGCACACATAACCCCCATGACCCCCTTTACATCCTGGTTAGGTTTCGGGGAGGACAAACAATGGATGATGAGATTTGTAGTACTTTCAAATCCTTCAGTTCCTACAGACCACTGTGGCCCCCAACAATGACTGATAAAGACCAAACTTGGCACACAGAGCCCTCATGACCCACTCTACATCCTGCTGCAATTTGGAGGAGGGCAGATAATGGATGATGGGATTTGCAGTACTTTCACTCACTTCTTGAGACCACTGTGACCCACAGCAATGGTGGCTCAAGACCAAACATGGCACACATAACCCCCATGACCCCCTTTACATCCTGGTGAGGTTTCGGGAAGGACGGACAATGCATGATGAGATCTGTAGTACTCTCCAACCCTTCAGTTCTGACAGACCACTGTGGCCCCAAACAAAGTCCAATAAAGACCAAACTTGACACACAGAGCCCCCATGACCCACTCTACATCCTACTGCAGATTGGGAGAGGGCAGGCCATGGATGATGGGACTTCAAGTACCTCCACTCACTTCCTGAGACCACTGCAACCCTCATCTAATGACTGACCAAGACCAAACTTGGCACACAGAGCCCTCATGATCCACTCTACATCCTGGTGCAGTTTGTAGGAGGATGGACCATAGATGATGAGACTTGTAGTCCCTTCACTCACTTCCCGAGACCATTGCAACCCTCATATAATGACTGATCAAGACCAAACTTGGCACACAGCGCCCTCATAATCCACTCTACATCCTGGTGCACTTTGTAGGATGATGGACTATAGATGATGGGATTTAGAGTACCTTCATTCACTTCCAGAGACAACTGTGACCCACACCAATGACTGATCAAGACCAAACTTGGCACACAGAACCCCCATGACCCACTATGCATCCTGGTGCAGTTTGGAGGAGAATGGGCTATTGGACTCTCATATGGGAGTTGTAGTTCACCCACATCCACTGAATCCATCTGACATTTATCTAGACTAAACCTGGAGCACAGATAATAATGCTTTTCTCAAATAACCCAGGAGTGCCGGGTCCCCAAGCTAGTATATCTATATCTTATATATATACATAATAAAAGAGAATGTATGTGGCAAGAGGGAGGGTGGTGTATGTATGTGGCAGCATTCTGATTGTCATATGGTTTCTGATTGGCCAACCTCAACATTCTAACATTCTAAAGTGGCTGAGAGGGGAAAGGAAAGGGCCTGAGGCTGTCAGGAATGGTTGGAGTTGAAGTCCAAAACACCTATGGCCCCCAACAATGACAGAACAAGACCAAACTTGGCACACAGACCCCCCCCCCCGACCCACTCTACATCCTGGTGCAGTTTGAGGGAGGATGGACCATGGATGATGGGACTTGCAGTACTTTAACTCACTTCCTTAGAGCACTGTGGCCCATACCAATGACAGATCAGGACCAAACTTTGCACACAAAAGGCTCAATGGCCCACTTTACAACCTGGTGCAATTTAGGGCAGGATGGGACATGAAAGATGGGATTTACAATACCTTCACCCGATTCACTTCCCACAGAACAAAGTAGCCCCTACAAATCACAGACCAGGCCCAAACTTGGCACAAAGAATACTCATAAACCACTCTACATCCTGATGCAGTTCTAAGGGGGATGGACCATGGATGATGGGACTTGCAGTACCTTCACTCACTTATTAAAACCACTGCAACCCTCATCCAGTGACTGATCAAGACCAAATTGGCACACAGAGCCCCCATGACCCACTCTACCTCCTGCTACAGTTTGAAGGATGATGGACCATGGATGATGGGACTTGCAGTACCTTCACTCACTTATTAAAACCACTGCAAACGTCATCCAATAACTGATCAAGACCAAATTGTCACACAGAGCCACCATGACCCACTTTACATCCTACTGCCCTTTGGAGGAGAGTGGACCATGGATGATGGTACTTGAAGTACCTCCACTAAAATCCCAAGAGTGCTGCGACACCCAACTTGGTACACAGAACCCCCATGACCCACCCTACATCCTGGTACAGTTTGGAGGAGGGTGAACCATGGACGATGAGACTTGCATATGGGAGTTGTAGTTCACCCACGCCCACTGATCCCAGATGACATTGGGTCTAGACTAAAACTGCAGCACAAAGAAACGATGCCTATCTCAAATTACCCGGGCACTGCCGGGTCCCCAAGTTAGTGAATAATAAAAGTAAATTCCTCAGATTTTGTGACATAATAACAATGACAAATGTCAGATAAAACAAAGCGCAACTATCTGAAAATAATCTGAAGATGCAATAAAATTTTAATGGCAACTGCAAAATATTACTTTCCTCTTGTTGACAGCTTTGGGTTAGATAACACTGAATGTACATAGCTGTCTCCTTTAACAGAAAACCATCTCGACAGCTTTAGAATATTTGACCTGGAATACTGTTTATACTTTGATCTCAGTCTTTATAATTAAAACATATTTCAGTTCACTGAAGTTTCTGTTTTGAATTTAGTGACTTTTATTAACTACTTCCATCACAATGCAATTTAAAGACACAGTCATGGCAATCTGAATCAGTATGCAAAGGGGTCTTGTAGTGTGAGGTTGGTAGACTTCATTACATGCATTTCATGAAGTAGACTTTAGGGCCCTTCCACACAGTCATATAACCTAAAATATAAAGGCAGAAAATCCCACAATATCTGCTTTGAACTAGGTTATCTGAGTCCACACTGTCACATATTCCTGTTCAAAGCAGAAAATGTGGGATTTTATTCAGCTGTGTGGAAGAGGCCTAAGTATATGAAAGCATGTTCAACCTACTTCTTTCTCTCAAAGATATTACAAAATCCCATTGCATACTACCATTTTGCCAAAAAAATTCTCAAGTAAACTGATCTTACACATAGTTATAAGGTCTCAAAACTACAAATATGGTCACTATACTGCTGACATGTGGTTTTGTAAGATTTTGATATCAAGATGAGTCAGAGGGCCCTTCTAACTGCCCCTTAACCCAGTTCCTCCCGAGTTCCTGCCCCCACTCCCAACTCAAACCCCGAGCTTTCCCTGGCGGGAGGGGGGGGGTGGCTAGATGACTTCTCAGGTCAACCAAAGGATGTCCTTTTTGTCCATCAAGAGAACTCTCTGGAGGTGCTTGTGCTGCTGGCAGGCCCCTTGAGTAAGTTTTTGAAGAGAAAATTACGGGGCAGGAGGGGAGGGTGTCATCCCACTCCTTCTGGCTCCAGGAGTCCAAATAACCAGGAAGGTTGTGAGGATCTCGGTCTTAGCTTAAGTTCCAGATGTTTGCAGGTGTTAAATTACTCCAGAGTAAACTGGGATATCATATTCCAGTTTTCTCCAGATTAATTTGGGTTTACTTGAGGCATCATTTGAATGCCTCAGGTAAACCCGTGACCCATAATGGGCTTTAAGATAGTGTAGAAGGGCCCTGATACATTTGTTCTTGTTAAAGGCATATAATCGCAGATCCATTCACTTGCCTTAAAGCTGATCTTATATATATTAGGAAAGTCTAGAAAATAGATAACTCAGAGTAGCAAATTCCAGTTGATCATGCTATACATGATTGTGCTGTAGTTTTTAGCTTTCAATGTGGTTTAACAGGTTTTAACTGTGAATTTTAATACTGTTATGTTTAATTCTGTTTTTTTGTTTGCATATTTGTATATATTAAATTGTGTAGTCATACTTTTGATACAAGTCATTTTGAGTTTCCTTCAGGAGAGATAAAGTGGGGTAATAATAATAATAATTTTAATCCTCTTAGACTGATATTTTCTGTTAGCATACCTCTGATTTAGCTGAACATCAATATATTATTTATTTTGAGGTCATTTCTGTCTTGTATTGGGTTTTTAAAAAATCATCAACTTCCTTGAGTTAACATTTTACTGCACTTAAATACAGCCCATGTACAAAATAACTCCTTGGTGTAGCAGAAATCATGTATCAGACTGTATTAGAAGCCCTATATCTTGGTAAATAAACCAGTTGACTTATTTTGTTGAGCCTGATTAAATTGCACTGTTGTCATTTTAACATTTTGTCAAAAGTACTGTGTCTATTATAATCAATGTCCTTCCCACAAAAGGAAAACTAAATCTGGAATCAGATACTGAAAGCTGCAACATGGGCCTTCAGTGTGTCTTTTCTTTCTTTTTTTCTTTTTTACAAAGTTTCACCCCAGTACCTCTATCTGTATTCTATTTTTCTTCAGGTTGTCAGGCCACCCTTTAAAAAAATCTCTCTCTAATCTATTACACAATCAATACCACAGTGAACATGCTGTGCTGTGAAAAGTGGACTTGGGAAACACTAAAATCAATCACACCTCTTTGCTAAGTACCAAATTGCATGGATAACCATAAGTTCACAAAGAACAAAACCAAACATATGATGGGAGTAGTTTGTTTTATCATACCTTCTGCAATTCCGAGTCTTCTGTGCTCCACCCATTTGGTTTGCTTCAGTGTTTTTATAAAAATCTGTTTCAAATTGACCTGACAGGGAACAGAAGCTGATTATTCTCTTCCTCCAACTTTTCAATTAATGGAATAAGAGGAGGATTTAGATTCTCAAGAGTCCAGCTGGCTCAAAACCCTTCATTCACATTCTCTCTCACATACACACAGGCACCAGTGATTGTCTTCAACTACTTTGTCCAATGGTTGGGTTTGAGTTTTATAAGCCTGTTAAAGTCTTGAACGTGGGTACAGCTGCAGGGATTGTCTAACTTTCTTTTTCCTGAATGCTGCTAACCTCTTTATTAATTAGATTAATAGCAATATAGGACAAAATTATCCCACTGATGAAGAAACATTGCTGCTGGAAATTTGTTCCTTACTCAGGTCCTAAGCCAGGATAAAAAAATACACTTCTGTTAAATGGGAAACTAGCAAAATAAATAAGTTACAACTTTTATACCCAACAGCAACACACAAATGAAAACTATTCAATTCAACCCACAGTGTGTACTCCAAGAAATATTTATGAGAGAGAAAAATTGAGGTACACCTGCCCATTTTCAATCTTTCTATGTTTAGTTTCTTCTTTTGGGGGACTATTTGTTTGCTTTTTAGCCGCGTGTGTTTCAGTGTTTTTTTAAAGTCCTTCAATATTAGTGATATTCTGTGCTCCAAATTTTCAGGCCCAGTTTTGAGCCTTCACTTAATGCATGCTGCAGAGTGCAGCAGAGGATGTACATTTTGTGAACATCCTACTCTTGAGCTGGCTTCAAACTGCATGGAAGTGTCTGTGTAGAACCGCCCTGAATATAATCACTGATCTTTAGCTACAATAGCAAATCTCAGAAGAAAACTTCCCAAGAAAACCCTTTGATAGGGTTGCAATAGCTAAGAATTGACTAGAAGGCCAATAATTATAATTATAATTATTATATTATTATTTTCTTATAGATTTTATGTTTCAAATACTGTTGTTGGTTCTGAAATGACATGCACTGTTTAGTTTCATTTAGTCAAAAAGAATAATGATAAATTTTAAAATGAGAAATAGACAATTGTGGGTTAATAGATGCAAGAGATGTTGAAGACTATTTTAAAAGAAAATAATCTAGATCTAAGATAATATCAAAGCCAAATTTCTTGGCAAATGACTAGCAGTGTACACACTTCTAAAAACAGGAAAATAGGTCCTCATGGAAAGCAAACCCTTATTTACAGAGGCATGGTGACAACATTTGGACATTCAGTGGAAAAAATGTGACCACTAGAGAGAAAGATATGTCCTAAAACAAGGGAGGTTGGCAACAGGCACATACAAGTAAGACAAATTTTCATTTCATGCATTCTGACTGATTACCATATTATATAAAATTACATGGGTAAATGATAGCACCAGATGAATAGAACAGGAAAGCTTATTTTGGTAAAATATTTAATGCATGTCATGCAAACCAGGGGGGTGGGGAGTAGTTTCAAAGTAGTTGTTTCCATAAATGTTGTAGAGGGGCAAGGATGGCTGGTAACAGGCTCCTTTGGCCCTTGCCCCAATGTTGGCTGAGGAAGAATGTGAGGTAGCCTGTCAGCAAGCTCCCTCCCTTCCTCCTTAGCCAAGGCTCTGGTGAGGGGCAAGGGGGGGGGGTGACAGGCTCCTTTGCCCCAGCATTGATTGAGGAGAAACGTCAGGGAGCCTGTCGGCAAGCTTTTTCCTCTTCCTCCTCAGCCAAGGCTTTGGTGGGGGCCAAGAGAGGTTGGTGACAGGTTCCTTGCCCCAGCATTGGCTGAGGAGGAACATCAGGGAGCCTTTCAGCAATCTCCCTCCCTTCCTCTGCAGTCAATGCTGGGGCAACGTACAGTACAAGGGAGACTAGCCGGAAGCCAAGGCTCCCCAACTGCAGCTGGAGATGAGGGGCAAAGAAGCCTGTTGCTGGCCTCCTTCACCAGCCTCCTTTCATCTTGACTGGGGAGATACAGCTAGTTTCACCACTCCCCAGGTGGCTGCCTCTGCCCTGTTTGTATTGATGAGCTGTTCATGAGTTGAATATTTGTAACATGGAGGCTGCCTCTATTTCCAGTATTTAAGAAAGGAGATAAGGATAAAATAATTTAACTTTTGAGACAATGCACTTCGAATATAAATTGCAGCCTAAATTCTATATACCAAGAACATCTTTCTTTTACTCAAGAGTTAATGTCAGGAGTTATCTCCCTGCATGATAAAACCTACATATCCATAGTTTTGAAGAATAAAAACATTGACACATTGAATTGTTTTTACTTTACTGTATGTTTAAGTGGTTTGCAAGGACCCCTTTGAGGTAACATTGATGCCAGTGTAGACAGTCAGCTGATGAAATTCAGGAACATAGAGTTATTGTGGTGTTGTTTGTACAACAGGCCAATGGTTAAAGATATAATACAGATCCATAAATTCAATTTTTACTTAACCACCATTCTAGTGATAGTTCAATCTATTAAAAAGGAATGGAGTAAATTCTGTATGATGGACTGCTGACATGACTACAGATCAATGAAAGTGGGGTGGAAAAGAAAGGGCAGATGTCAAAGTTTGGATTGTTACCAGTTTAGCTGTATGTAAATGTAATAGGAGAGTCAGCATGGCATAGTGGTATCAATTTAAGTATGTTCAAAGTATTTCGTGATGCAGAAATTTCTTCAGTTGTTATCACAGGTTCCAATAAAATTCAATAAAAAATATTAAACCAGGATCCAATGTCATGAGAAAAGGATATTTGCATTCACTGTGTATTAACCTCTTAAAAGGTGGAAAAGAGGTCTCTCATATGGGAGCTGGCATCTTCCCAAGACCTTTTGTTCACCTGACCAATTATTTATTAAAGTACTATAAATGGTGTCAACTTTATTCCTATAATTCTCTGAGAACACACCTATATCCCTTGTCCACTGTCAGAAGATGATATGCAAGAAATTGTATTCTTGGGTTACCTTTAATGCATAGTTGTCTATAATACTGCGTAGGGTTACTAAGAATAAAAATGGTTCAGTCTTTTTAGTAAAACATCAAAATATTGATATTAAACACACCAGACACAGAGCACTCTTGTTAAACAAATCCACACGGAAAACTGGGAAACTATGAAAGTGCTCATTTGTAGACTCTATATAAGTGAACTAACAGTTGTCAAGGAGGCCAAGAAGACCTTGAGAGAAACACTACTTGCTGATATTTCTCTGCTTGAGAAAATTCATTATAGCACAAGAAGACATGCAATGTATAACTCTCTGATCAAAGTATGAGCTATCTCAAAAGATTTAGATATCACCAGAAATTTGAAAAGATTATCAGTAGGCTTGTGCAATCCAGGTAAACCACGATCCATTTCAGTGTACCGGATTTCGGTGGGGGTACCAATCCATTTTTCAGGAGCCTTCCGAATTCGGAAGGACAGAAATCCATTTTCGATTCAGGAAGTCGAAAGATTCATTTTCTATCTGGCCCATTATGGAGGAGGGGCTTCCCAGGCTCCCCTTCCCGGCATTTTCGGTATCACTTGTCCTTGTATCCTTCATTATGATCTAGATTTAAAGAATCAAATTTAAGATACCACTCTTTCTGTGATCCTTTCACTTCTGTTGGTTAGGTCAGACATGCACTTAAATTCCAGACTGCCTTGAAATGTGTTCCCTACTGTCCCTAATTCATAGTGAAAGGGGGAAACTCTTGATGTCTCTTCAATTAGTAACGGGTTTACCATTTTCAATAACTTCACTAAAAACTTTCTGATCATAAACAAACCTTTTCTGCAGTCTGCAGTCACCATTTGAAGGAATTGGCATAACACCTTTGTTGTTCCATTGAACAATATTCACACTCCTATCCTTTCTAATACACTGTTCTATGCTCAGACTCCATCGATGGACTATCACCTTGTCGTGATGACAACTAGAGTCATGCACTCCCAGGAATGGCCACGGGGGAGGTTAAAGACCAAGCACAGTCCAAAGACCCAAAGACCTCAATGGCAGAGCAGGTGGAGGATAACATGGTACATGTTACAATGGCTGTGAAGTGGATGAAGGCAGCATCAGATTGAGAAGCCATGGTCATCGTGTCAACTATGCCACCAGAGGAACCTCACTCTGTAAAGACTGTGTGTTGGTCAGTTGCACTGTTAGTTCTTCTTCCAAGAAAAATAAAAACAAACTAACAAAAGTCCCATGGCAATCAGCGAGTGGTGACGGGGCAGGACTGTGAAATATGGAAGCCCCTAATCACAGACTGGCACATAAGTGGTGGATACTAGGCCTGGTTGATCCATTAAAAATTGTTTCTAACCTCATGTGGGGGGAAAGAGGCACTGTTGTTTCGAAATAGAAATTGTTACGCAATTTTTGATGAAAATTTGAAATAGTAACTTTAACCCATGTTGGTTGTGAGCTGGCCAGTGGAGAGTGCAGGGCAGCTGAGGGAACCAACGCGGGTTAAAAGTAACCCCTCCAGGCATGGCCTCTGCTCCCCTCTGCCAGCTGGGTTAAAAATAAACCAAGGGGGAACGGAGGCATGGCCTCTGCTCCCCTCTGCCAGCTGAGAGCCAACGCGGGTTAAAAATAACCCGCGTTTGCTGTCAGCTGGCAGGGGGGAACGGAGGCATGGCCTCTGCTCCGCTCTGCCAGCTGAGAGCCAACGCAGGTTAAAATCAATCTGCGTTTGCTGTCAACTGGCAGGGGGGAACGGAGGCATCGCCTCAGCTCCTCCCTGCCAGCTGAGAGCCAACGAGGGTTAAAGTAAGAAAGGGCGGAAATTATAACGACATAATAACAGCCCTTTACGGAAATGGCAGGACCGGTTTCGATTTAGAAATGTCACTTCTGGTTTGCTGGCCGAGGGTCAAAATAGGGTCTAAATTGATTTTAATACGAAATAATGGTTTTCTAAGAATAACGACCGGAGATATCCACCCCTAGTGGATACGGACTCAGTCATTCTACCTCAAGGTCCAAGGCGGTTGAGTAATTCAGTAGCTGTATCCATAACTGAGCTGCCCTTTTTAGGATCCACTCTGCTCACCGCACATGGGGAAGGGGCTAGAAAAAGTGCCCTAAACATAGTCTGCCTCTCTTATTCCCTGACTGGACTGCCACATCCAGAGGGGTCACCACCCTGCAGCCAAAAGAGAAAAATGAACTTTGGAACATGGAACATACGGACACTGATGCACAGCACCAACAGTGAATGCCCCAAACTCAGAACTGCTATCATTGCAAGGGAGCTGGGACACTTTAACATTGACATAGAAACGCTTCAGGAGACCTGGAGAGCAGGAGATGGACATCTGAAGGAAGAAAAAGGGGGCTACACCTTCCTCTGGAAGACCAAAGAATGCACAGAGTTGGCTTTACTGTCAGAAATGATCTGGTGAAGCATCTGACCGAAGCACCCACTGGCATCAACAAGCAATTCTCAACCCTCTCAATTGAACTTGCCAAAAACCAACAGGCAAACATCATAAGTGCCTATGCACCAACACTAGATGCTGATGAAGACATCAAGGAAAACGTTTAATGTCAGCTGTACACCGTCCTGTTGGAGATAACTAAGGACGACAAAATCATCCTCCTGGGGGATTTTAATGCAAGAGTCGGGCGAGACTTTGACTTGTGGCGAGGGACCATAGGAAAAGAGGGGGTTGGAAACAGCAACTTGAATGTTATCCTGCTTCTCACCAAATGTGCAAAACACAAACTTGTCATCACCAACTCGCTCTTCTGACAAGACATCATGGAAACATCCCCGGTCAAAGCATTGGTACCTCTTACACTACGTTATCACACATGCCAGATACCGCCATGACGTGCATCTCACAAGAGTCATGACAGGTGCTGGCGACTGCTAGACAGACCACAGGCTAATCTGATCCACGATGGCTATCAAGATCGCCCCCAAGACAAGGTGCCCTTCAGACATCACATACAACTCCTGGAACGATTCCATCAGCGCTGCCTCAAAAAAATCCTACAAATCTCTTGGGAAGACAAGCGGACAAATGTCAGCATGCTGGAAGAAGCAAAGACCACCAGCATTGAAGCGATGGTCCTCCGCCATAAACTTCGCTGGACTGGTCATGTTGTCCGGATGCCCGACCACTGTCTCCCAAAATGGAATGTTGGAGGACAGGAAAAAAAGATTTAAATGTGGGCTCAAAACCAACCTTAAAAACTCTGGCATAGACACTGAGAACTGGGAAGCCCTGGCCCTTGAGCGCTCCAGCTGGAGTTCAGCTGTGATCAGCAGTGCTGTAGAATATAAAGAGGCATGAATGGAGGGCAAAAGAGAGAAACGTGCCAAGAGGAAGGCTTGTCAAGCCAACCCCGACCAGGACCGACTTCCACTTGGAAACCAATGCCCTCACTAAAGATGCAGATCAAGAATAGGGCTCCACAATCAACTACGGACTTACTGCCAGTACACCAATCTTGGAGGACAATCCTACTCAACCAACGAGGGATCCCCTAAGTAAGTAAGGACATTTTCATATGCCACACAACCAAATGTGACCTTTTAAAGCAGTTGAATCTCTAATGGTCTTGGTCAATTGTATATCCCACTTTTCAATCTCAAGATTGGAAGTGGCCATTTTCATGCCCTTCCCTAACGTGTTTTTTTTTCTCACAAAATAAATATGGGTTGGGTTTTTTTGTTTTGCTCTGTAACGATCCAAAATGACTTCGAGAGTGGAGTGAATTTGACAAAACAATTTTTTGAAAATTTTCCCCAAACTTCCTTTTGCCCCAAAATGTCCCTTAGGCACCCTGGAAAGTTTAGGAACATTGTGACATCTCCGTGTGCCCTAGAGGCAGGCATGTAGCCGGGGGGGCTAAGGGGGCTTCAGCCCCCCCAGAAATTCTCAGGGTGGTCCGCGAGAAGGCCTTACTGGTACATTATTTAAACTGTTATGATTTTTCATATCATGATCTGATCACCATGCTCATTATATGCCACATTAATGGGGTTATTGGGATAACAATACAAAAGGTTTGCTAGGGTAGACCCTCTTCCACCCAGTCTCACCCCCCCGAATCAAAATCCTGGCTACGGCCCTGCCTAGAGGCACTGTAAGATAATTTTGGATTTATTGCAAGACTGGGTGCAGTGTAGAGTGCAACTCTCCAAGGGGTTTCCCCAATGTTTCCTGGCTTCCTCCCATGCTGTCTCTGCCTTCTTCAATGAGGATACAAATAGTCCCCCATATTCACAGGGCTCCCTCTTAATGAGCTGCCAGAAGTAGTCCTGTGTCATATGATGGGCTCTGGCAGACTCGGTCCTGGCAATATGCTGGCAGCATGTTAGGATGGGGGGGGGGGGGCATCTGATGAAGTGGTAAAGCAGTGCCCTCCAAGGTAGTGGTACCTTGGCTGATGCTGATCCTTGAGCAATTGGACTCAATGGGAACATATTTAGTGCCTGAGTCCTGGCACAGAGGAAAACAATAATTGCCGGGCCCGATGTCATATAGCCTGAGAAGCACTTGTCTACTAAAAGAAGCATGAACATGTGTGCACTCATCCATTGTGTGTTCATGTTGCTCGAATTCTTATTAACCAAAAAAATTGGGGTTTCATTTGTTTTAACTGATAAGGCAATAATCCACACTTTCATAAGAGTTAAGGCGTAACAAAGTGTTCGTTAAATGATTCTGAGTTTCAGCTCTTGTAAGAAATCATTTCCTGGCTCAAACAGAGGTCACCCTTTTCCAGTATTGTTTGCAAGAATATGAGCAATCAGCTGGCACTAGCTGGTCTGCCTAAAGCTGGCAGTAGGATCAGCACAATTTCCTAATGAGTTATAAGTATTAGATGTGCTGATCTAGCAAGTTGCAAGACTCTGAAAACCACCTTAGAATAAGTTTGAACTGCCAACATATATAATGAAAACCTCACGCTATTGAGTCTAGCCAAAAGTCAGGCAAAAATTGAGGAGTTCTTGTCTGCCTTGGTGTATTGTTTTTATATTCACCCTTTAGTTTATTTTGAAATAATTATCCAAAGCAGCCTCCATTTGTAATGGAGAGAAAATGCTATGAATTAGTGAGCTTTGCTTCTTTTCTTTCCCCTTAAAGTATTGAAGGCCCAAACTGTTCTTACTACTTGTTCTGAAGATAAATTAGTGTCTTCTAAATAATGCAGTGAACCCTAATTCTCTTTGATTAGTATCGAGTTAGATGATAGCGACCCATTGAAATTGGTCATCAGCATAAATAATGAGTGAATGAACTGATAAAATGCAAAGTCGCCAGCCATCATAAATCAAATGAAATCCACTTTCTCTGGAAGTCACTGAAATTAGAAGTCCATGCTCCTATTAATTATTTTGCCTTCTGAAGACGACAGTGTTATAAATCAGCCTTGAAAGGCACTTCACTTGCAAAGCTGAAGGAGTAAGCTTGCCTGCAAATTGTTTTGTATACTCACCTAATTGTTTCTTAAGTAATCCACCTTTTTAAAAGCATGGCTGCAGAACAGCTAAAAAGTATCAAATTGGGTAGATTAAGTAAGGCAGTGTATGACCTACATTTCAGGGTGTTTTCAGGAGGTTTGAATGCACTCTCACTTTCAGTGGCTTCAGTACTATTTTCTGTAGCTTGGGTGTGGTTTTGGGTAAATTTTGGAAACGTCACATTTTGGAACTGCAACTTTCAGCATCCCCCAATCAAGTTCACTGGAGAAATTGTTCCCAAAGGCCTGAGGAAACTGGCAAAATTCACTTGCGTTATCCCAGATCAGCCCTATGTGCCATTTCACTGCCATGGGGCTTACCACTTAGGTCAGTGCAAATGTGGTTTCAGTAATGTGAAATGTGTCTCCCTTTGAATGCACCTCATGGACTTTATATCTAAGGAGATGGTGGGGGGACTATGGCCCATATATTGCATATAGTCATAGGGCAGTGGTTCTCAACCTGTGGGTCTGCAGGTGTTTTGGCCTAGAACTCTCAGACATCCCAGCCAGTTTATCAGCTGTTAAGATTTTTTATCTCACTCCACACCTGCATTGGGGATGGGGGGATTGTACACTCGTTGTTTTAGACTTTGGAGGGGATGTTATTGAATAAGAAAGTAAACTAAAATTTGAGTCCCTATGAGGGATACGGGGATGTTCTGAGTTCATTAAAAACTATAAACATCTCAATATCCCTCCCAGGGAATCAAAATTGGGGGTTATGGTCCATGGTCTATACCCCCATCAGTTGCCTGTGTGTATTAAAAATTAATATGTATTAGATTAATGTGTATTATAAATTAATTTATCTCTACTTAAAATGAAATAGCATTTATTTAGTCATATTTTTAAAGATCTATATGAAACTGTATTCTATAAAAGGAATGGATGCTACCCTTGTGTTATGACCAACCATGGTAAGGGAATGGAAGCTGGGTACTGCCCCATGGATTTCCACACTGTCTCTTACTGTCCCCGGGTTTTTGGATCTCCATATGATGAGGTCCTTAGACCACCATCTGAGGGTTGTCATGCTCACCGCATTAAGCCTTGAAAGATAACAGAACTAGCCATATAAATTGTGTGAATAACTGGCTGTGTAACAGTTGCTGCCTACTTTGTGGTGCTGTATGTTCTCTAAAAGGTAAAGGAGGTCAAGCACAGGATGCATAGGGATGGCATCCATTTTCAGTTTGAATGTCTGATAATCTGAAATGTGCATGAATTTCCAAATTATAAGGAGATATTGTTGGTCAAAAGCACTAAAATACATATTTTGCTCTTTGTAAGGAATCTCAAATATAATTTCAGATACAAGCATATATACATCAACCAATACTGCTTGTTACAGATACATTTTTTGTTTCAAAAACATGTCATCCCCTTCTACAAGGAGTCACATCCTGCTACAAAGCAAGACAAATCACATGATTTGATTCTGATATAGAACCAATAATAATAATAATATGCCCCCAAAGTAAATCACATTATATAATGAAAAGGATTCAGCCAACAAGCAACTGATTGGAGGTTTTATTATGCAAGCAATAATTTTATAGTGAACTCAAAATACCAATATAAGATATTATCTCATGAGTTTGAAACATTAATATCTAAACAAAAGGACATGTTTTATAGGGCAAAACTAGCGTTTTTCTTGCCAAAGAATAATTATGGACATATTAAACTGATTAAGTACCCATTTGGATTAACATCCAGAAGAGTTTTATTCATGTAAACAAAGCATGCTCATCATACTAATGAGCTGAAATAAAACCCACTACTTGGCATACTTTTCTACACCATATCCCAATTTACATTTCATTACCAGTAAAAACAAAGCTTGAACACATTCTGAAAATCTGTTTACCTTCAAACTCCTATCAATCTATTGGTTGGTATTAATGCACATTTCAAAGTACTTTCCGTTTTACCTCAGGACTGTGTTGACACCCAAGTCTAAAATAAAATTCACATATACTTTACCTTTAGAATCTAATAGTAGCAATAGTTGTAGTCAATAAATCCATTCCAAAAAAAACTATTCAATTTCTTGCACTTGATTCAGTGGATGGAAACCAATTTGAGGGTTTCTCTCAGATTTAGATGTGTCAAATGTAGATTTTTTTTGTCACCATGTAGACAACTTGGTCTAAGTGCTATCAAGAGTTCTCCATGGATCTAATCTTGCACAGAGTTACTATCATACATTCTTTCCCTTACTCTTCCTTCCAGTCATTGACCCACAGCAATTTTCAGGAGCTAGGCACTGACTTGTGACAAACTATAATAACTTATTTATACCCCGCCACCATCTCCCCAAGGGGACTCGGGGCGGCTTACATGAGGCCACGCCCAATAACACATAATAAAACACAACAGCAAATAATAAACGGTACAATCAATATAACTTATACATAAGCAATAAAAGACAGTTAAAACCATTCTAGCAGGGCCAAATGTGAAATATTAAAAATTTAAAATAAATAAACACTGGATGTGAACAGAGGTAGAATATATGTAGCAGGAAGGTTTTAAAAATAATGTAGGGCAGACAATCCAACATGTAATTAAAGTGCTTCTGAGGACATTTTGCAAAGAATTGATCACAGCAAGGCGTTGTTTACTTAATTATTCAGGGAAGGCACATTGGAACAGTCACGTTTTCAGGCTCCTCCTAAAAACTACCAATGTGGGGGCTTGTCTGATGTCTTTGGAAAGTGAGTTCCAAAGTCAAGGGGCCACTACAGAGAAGGCCCTCTCCCTCGTCCCCACCAATTGTGCCTGTGAAGGGGGCGGAAGAAAGAACATGGCCTCTCCAGATGATTGGAGAGATCGCCTGGGTTCGTAGACAGAAATGCGGTCACACAGGTCGGTGGGTCCCAAACCATTCAGGGCTTTGTAGGTAAGAACCTGCACCTTCAATTAGGACCAGAAGATGAACAGCAGCCAATGGCGCTCCTTAAACAGGGGAGTTGACCGCTCCCTGTAAGAGGCTCCAGTTAGTAATCTGGTTGCCACCTGTTGGACCAGTTGAAACTTCCAGGCCGTCTTCAAGGGCAGCCCCACGTAGAGTGCATTACAGTAATCCAATCTGGAGGTGACTAAGGCGTGAACCACCATGGCCAGAACCGACTTCGCGAGGTACAGTCGCAGCTGGCGCATTAGTTTTAATTGTGCAAAGGCCCTCCCAGCCACCTGCAATGCCTCAGCTTCAACATTAGCAACGAGTCTAGGAGGATACCCAAGTTGCGTTCCTGTGACTTCAGGGGGAATGCAACCCCATCAAGCACAGGTTGTCACCCTATACCTCGATCTGGCTTACGATTGACCAGGAGTACCTCTGACTTATCATGATTGATCTTCAGCTTATTCATCCTCATCAGGCACTCGTCCAATACCCGAGGGGCTTCCCTGGAATTATGTGGAAAGGAGTAGTAGAGTTGGGTGTCACCTGCCTATAGATGGTACCCAACTCCAAAACCCCTGATGATCTCTCCCAGCAGTTTCATGTAGATGTTAAAAAGCATGGGGGACAGAATAGAACCTTGCAGGACCCCACAGGTCAAAGAGCATGGGTCCGAGCAGGTGTCCCCCAGCTTCACCATCTGGGAACGACCCACCAAGAAGGACTGGAGCCATGACAGAGCCATGCCCCCAAGACCCATCCCGGAGAGCTATCCCAGAAGGATACCATGGTTGATGGTATCGAAAGCCGCTGAGATATCCAAGAGAACCAGCAGGGTCACACTCCCCCTGTCCAGCTCTCTATGAAGATTATCCACCAAGGTGACCAAAGCCATCTCGATACCGTGACCAGGCGTAAAGCCAGACTGTGATTGATCCAGGTAATCAATGTCCTCTAGGAAACCCTGGAGCTGGGAAGCAACCACCCACTCCAGCACCTTGCCCAAGAAAGGGAGGTTGGAGACTGGCCCATAATTGTTCAAAACCGTGGAATCAAGGGAGGCCTTTTTCAGGAGTGGTCTAACCAGCGCTTGTTTCAACCCAGATGGAAATGTCCCCTGCTTCAATGAAGTATTAATGATCAATACAAACCAATCAATCAACCTGCTTCTGGCCGATTTAATTAACCAAAAAGGTTAATTAGCCCCAAGGACCCCCCTCCACGCCTTCAGGATGAACAAGCTGGAAGGAATCCCACAAAACTGCACAGACAGATGCCACAGTCACCTCCTCTGGAACTGTCTTTAAACTGGTGTCTAACTTGAGGTGTATCCGAGCGACTTTATCCACAAAATGGTGCACGAAATCACAGCACTGAGCTTTTGGATCGTCGGTGACACCTCCCCCCCCCACACTTCCCAGGAGGGTGAACCCCATGACCCAAAAAAGCTCAGATGGTCTATTGGATGCAGACACTAT
Source organism: Anolis apletophallus (assembly GCA_030556195.1). Classification (NCBI taxonomy): domain Eukaryota; kingdom Metazoa; phylum Chordata; class Lepidosauria; order Squamata; family Anolidae; genus Anolis; species Anolis apletophallus. Next base: position 137,157,999 of record JARBWK010000004.1, on the reverse strand, counting down.
GCAGGCAGTCAAGAAGGACTTCTTGGCTGTTCGTATAGCCACGGTATAGGCCTTAATAGAGGCTCTAGCCCACTCTCGGTCGGCGACACATCGAGATTTTCTCCAGATGCACTCCAGTCTCCTTCTCACCTGCTTCATCTCCACCAGCTCCTCAGAGAACCAAGGAGATAAAGTGACTCTGCGCAATGAGAGGGGATGTTCAGGAGTGATCATGTCTATTACCCTGGTCATCTCGTTATTATAGCGATCAACCAGGGCGTCGACAGGATCGCCAGCCTCCATGACAGGAAGAGCAAGTTTAAACCTCATGATTAAAACTGGCTTGGTAGGCCTGCCAGAAGAGATAGTCTTCAAATCTGTTTTTAATTCCGACAGCTCAATTAGCTGATCTAGCTGTCGGAGCTCTTCATTCCACAGTCTTGGGGCAGCTGATGAGAAGTCCTCTGGGTGACAGTTGCCAGTTGGGTTCTGGCAGTTTAGACAAACAAACCAGGATTTCTCCATCACCCACACTAATTTCTTGGCTAGTCACTGAAGACTTCATTAAGTCAAAACAATTTCATGCATTCAGGTAAAATTTACATAAATAGCTGTATAAATATTGTACTGGGTATTGTTGGAATTCTGAGTCCTATCCATACCTACTATGGTTTATTATTTCGCTTTTGTTATGGAGGGCCTCAACAATTTGGTAAATGGGTCATTTTAAGATCAGAAACCATCGGGCTGTATTGTTAAGGTGAAAAAAAATTGAAAATCTCCCACACATGCGTTGACAGAGCAGCTACTTTCTTAGCCTAAATCACAACTGTATGTATTTATCTGCTCCCCACACATTCAGTGTAGGCAGGAAAGGAAATAAAATATGTGTGATCCTTTTCTTCATGATCACAGCAAAGTAGGTGTACTTACTTACTAAAGATCACTGAAGATAGTACAACACATCTTATTAGACAAGGCTTGGAAATACTGACACGTTTGAGTTATCATAACTTTTTAGAAGATGTTTATCAAGTTTCTATGTACCCACACAGACATATTACAAGAGCAGAAGTGCAGGACAGATTTTTTCCCATTTTAAATACTTTTGGGTTAATATATCCTTTTTGAAAACAGTGTTTTTCAAAACCCAAAACTATTACAGCTGTTCTTAAGGAAGAGGAGATAAACAGACATATTTGATCTCTAAAACACATACTATAACTTTTTAACTCAACAAATGCACTCAGAAATATATTTTATTTTTAATTCTGGTGCATAAAAATGGTAGTACTATAAAACTTCTGTTGTTCATAACATTCATAAATGCTAGCTAATGTACATCCCCAGGTCCCTCTTCTATTCTATATATATGAAAATGCAATTTACTATACGTCAAATAAAAAATGCAGTTCTCAAATGCATGACAACAGGTGCTAGTTAAACGATCAGACACTATTTGTTACCTAGTCTCTTACTCTCATTTGCAGCATGATAAATTGCATTTTAGGAGAGTACTGCGATCTAAGGGGTCTTGACATGTTTTTATTGATTTGCATAGGTTATATGCATGTATTCCTGTTTGTAGGCAAATAGTGCCAAGAGTAAATTCAAGTCACTGTGCCTCTTGTTTCAAGAAAATTGTAGTCATCACAGGGGAGCCAAGATGGAGTGAGGCTGGGTAAAAGAGACATATGCAGCCCATTGGAATCTTAGAACCTCTATTAAGATTTATAGGCTGTAGGATTCTTTGGGGCTTCAACATTATTCTTAGTAAACCCTTTCTGTCTTCAGTTGTTTATAAAAACTGGCAGCTTTAGCAAAGACAAAAGCTGATAGTCTAGGTAGCACAATTTAACATAATAGTTCTTGCCTGTCTTCCAAATACCCTGAGCAAATGTTGAAGAGGGGGAAAATCCCCACAACATATGTACAAATCCAGACCCCATCTTTCCTGTGTATGCACAATTTTGAAGACATTAACTCAAGAAATATATGTATCTCGGAGCAGCGTTTCCACACTAGTGTTATTTCATAGTACAGTACAATACTTGTATCCACAGAGAATAGATTCCTGAACTTCATGTGGAGACATAAAATCACAGATAATTTTAAAAAAACCTATTGAAATGAGTTCAATAAGATCATAGATTGTGCCAGAAGACTGAGAAAATTCCTAGAGAAGGCATATTTTGTTGGAAATGCATAAACAAAACTATAGATATTGGTCCTTCAGGTATAGGTTTTATACTGTATGTTCATTACAAAACACTGATTCAGATATCAGTGGTCAAACTATGTGCACCTCAGAGTTTAAGCATTCTCTCCAATATATATGTCAATTCATCATTTGAGTACCATCACTATCCACTAAGGTTACTCCAATTGTCAAAAGGGCCATGGCAATGGGTTATGTAAAAAGAGGTGCAAATTTAAAATAAATAAAAGGATTCCTATTATATCACACTATCTTGACTGTCAATTACTCTCATAGGTGGCTAGTTTAAGGAAACATTAAAGAGGGACATGGAGATCACAAAAGTCCTTTATTGTTTTCTCCCAGCAACAGAGTGTATAAAGGTCAAATTACTATTGAGAATTCAGGCACCAAATGATGTGTCTAAAAGACAAATATAATGTTGTGACCCCTCTGCCTCTCAATCCTTCTTTATCTTAAATTTTAATTTGAAACAGAAAATAATCCTGCCTATCTAGTCCTCTACCCCCACCAACAATTATATTCCTCTCCACTTCTCAGTCTGCCCCCATACATTGTTTTATGTCCAATGTTTTTATTTGTCTGAAAAAGATACTGTGAGATTAAAAGGGGAAAGGAAAGAAGAAACAGATATCTCACTCCATATTCCCACAATGTATAATCTGTTTCTACACCACTGCCATTGGGGAAAACAGCAAATGTTACATTCCCCAAGTAATGTATAAGAACCAGCTCACAGATCCAGGAAAGTAAGCCTAAGAAAATAGTGATGCCACAGTGTCCACCTGGACAATAGATTGGGCATAATCACACTTGATTCAGTTGTACAGACTTCTGAGAGGCAATAAAATGTTTCCAATAAACACTGGAGTATTCTCTGGTCACCTAATGTAGGACAAAGCCAGATTAAATCAAGATTTCCCAGGATACTCACTAGAAGTACTGTGCATTGTGGAATCACACAGTGGTGGATTTACTGTTGGTTTGGGTTTTTTTTTTAGCAGTGTTGACAAGCCCTAAGAAAGCAAGTGATGTTCTATGGTAAGTACTGTACATCTGTTGTACCCATTGTAATGAATGGGCTAGTGGAAAGCTACAAGTAGAAACCTGAACACTCCAATCCTTTAATATTAGGAGTCAAGCAAACATTATGTAAACCAAAGGAATATCTTAAAGGGATAGCATATCATCAACTTGAAGGCACACACACACATTTAGAAAATAGTAAATATGACAAGGCACCATAATTTGGAAGTCTACTTGAAGGAACATAACATTAAGAAGAGTACATTTAATCATCTTTCCTATATATATTTAACATTTCAGAAACAGACTAATTCAAGGGAGCATAAATGGTAAATTGGCTTTTAATTTAACTATTAGCAGAACTTTTTCAGTGGATACCTCAGAACTGTGGAACTACCTCCTCCAAGAAGTCTATGTGCCAGGTTCAAAAATTTCACTCAGCTATTCAAAGATACACATTTGGCTTTTGATCTTCAGGCAACCTTGTTTCGTGGCTTTTTCGCTTGAATTATGGCTGGTAGTTCTGATATCATATGTATCCTGAAATGCATTAGGAGTACACTTCCTGAAAGGTATTATGTAGATACTGTAAACACACACATAGAAATAAAAATGTAGTTTGTTTGAACTCCTATGAGATTTTGATGAGTCTCCCCACTACCACCACTCTTTATTTTTTTAAAAAACTAGTCCATCTATCTGGGATATGTACCTCCTCTTCTTATAAAACCTTTTATTCAGCAGTGCAAGCACAGCGCATGCTCTTTGTTTGTGCTTATTAAATAAAAGAAAGGATCACCTTCAACTATATTAATGATGGACTGGTGGATGAAGGATGCCTGCGAAAATTCACAACATCTGTTTGCTCCACTCTCTCCCCAGCATGCTGCACCTATTTCTCATGCTTAATGATGCTCATCCACTCTGCAAGTTTTACGAACAAATGTGTGTTTAGCCACATTCATCATTCTGAATGAGTGTTCTTGATGAAGCATCCACTGGCCTGTTTCGCTCTTTCTGCTACACTTTAACAAATGACAACTGCTCTACGTATTTTTCATTTTGTTAAAAAATAAAAAAGAAGGCTTTGTGAAGGATAGGCCCAGCATTAAAGAAAAAAAACTTCTGTAGTAACTTTAGTGGGGGCAGGGGGGAAAGGGGCAAAAACTTAACTACTCAGCACTTAACACTGCATGCATTTAGAGATATGAATTTCATCACAAAAACACAAAACAATTCCAGATCTGGCAACTGCATGTCTGGGGGTCTATGTTCCCCAGGAATGTTTAATATCTCTACCTATGCAGAATAGCAGACTCCGCACATTCCCAAATGGAACACTTCCACAAGAGATGAGATAGTTCAAAATAAGAAATGAAATTTGTGTAATATAACCTGAATTTGGAGTGGGACAAAAATGCTACAGAGCAGACAATGTTTAAATGCCTGGCAAACCAAAAATAAAAGTAAACCATAATTTAATGTTTGCATCAAAAAAGGATTCCACGAATGAAGGTACTTGAACCTTGTTGTACCATCCAAAAGTGAAACAGGCCTAAAGTTGTTGTCTATAACAACTTGTGAATTCCCTCTAGTTAAACAACCTCAGGCTCTATATGTAAGATGGACAGTATGTGAACATATCTGTTGTCCCTTCATAGTTAGTTTGGCCCTACGGGATATGTAAAGCACATTTTCAAAATATAACATAAGGCAGGGCAGATTACACACAAAAAGGATTTGACCTTTTCACTACTGCTGAGAACTCTCAATATATTCGTATTTTTACAGTAGCATCATGTACTCTCTTGTGCATTAATATACCACTGCAAACCATTATCTGAAATATAGCCTACAGCACCATTTCCTATCATGTGGCTCCTGACCTCAAATAGAGTTCTGAAAAATTGGTAAAAGTAAAAGCTTTCTGAACACCACCTAGTAGTTATTTTAGACGTTTATACAAATCTGATCTGCAGAAGATGCTTCAGCTGTACTCCATAAAAAGGAAAATCAGCCTGTTTAGGAAGACTTGCCAATGCTGATTTGTTATCAGTAAATCTTTTATTGTTATACCATTTTATATAACTGTGATCATGTAAGTACTTCTTAGGCCAAAAGGGATCCCGACTGAAAACTCTGAAGAAGCCCTGGCATTTGTTGTTAGCTACTTAGCATTTCCTATTTATTTATTTATTTTATCCCTCTTTTTCTCCAACAAGTGGGACTCATGGCTAAAATACATGGCTAAAACTGCAAAATAACATAGCATAAAAACTCCACAAAAATATCATACATCACAAGAACCAAATAACACATGATAAAAATGAAGAAATAAACAGATAAATTACAATGAACATCATTAAAAGAAATTACTAAAGCTAAGGCCACAGAGATTCTTCATAAAACAATTGTATTAAGCTTCAAGATTGCCAGATCTAACATAGCTACTAAGAATGTGCATTGTCGGAGGTGTCTGATCACTGCCTATTCAAGGTAATCAAGAAAGACCTGCTTCCATAAAAGGTTTTAATTTGTGACCAAAAGGGCTGTAAGGAGTGGGCCAATCACACGCCTCTAGGGAGGGAGTTCCAGAGCCATGGGACCACCTCTGAGAAGACCCTCTCTTCGTTTCCACCAAGTGCACGTGTGACTGTTGTGGGACCGAGAGAAGGGACTCTCCTGATGATCTCAGGGCTTGTGCGGGTTTGTAGGAGGAGATGCAGCCTCTCAGGTAGGCTGGGCCCAAACTTTTTAGAGCTTTATAGGATCGAGCAGGAGTCCCCCAGCACCACCTTCTAGATGTGATCCTCTAGAAGGACTGGAACCACTATAACCCAGTGCCTCCACGTCCCATGTCTACAAGGCGGTCCAAAGGGATACCATGATCGATGATATCAAAAGCCACTGAGAGGTCTAGGAGAACCAAAAGAAACACACTCCCCCTATCTAGCTCCTGACGTAGATCATTCACCAAGGCAACCAATACCGCCTCATTCACGTAGCCAGGCCTGAAACCAGACTGGGATGGATATAGATAATCTGCTTCATCCAGGCACCCCTGGAGCTACAAGGCCACCACATGCTCTAGAACAGGGCTGTCCAACTTCTACCGGACCTTGGTAGAAGGTCACCTGGGGGGGCTATTAAGGTATTAGGCCGTCATAGCTATCAAGAAGAAAAAGATAATAATACCTACCTGCCTTAAAGGGTAGCTTTAAACAATGATAATATGCACAAAGTATTTGAAAACTCTAGCATTTAGGGGAAATAAATGAGATCCCTTCTTTCCTCCATCAGTTTTCAATGCAATAAAATGACATGCCCCACCTGGGGGGCCAAGCCAGGGCTCTGCCCCTCCCCTCCCCCGGCTCCGCCCCCTCCCCTCCCCCAGCTCCGCCCCTGGCATTGCATAAATATACAATTAAATATTATATTATTTAAATAAGGGGAGAGGGAGGGATGGATGGAACACATGAGGGGCATTAATATACAATTAAATATTATATTATTTAAATAAGGGGAGAGGGGGGGATGGATGGAACACATGAGGGGCATTAATATACAATTACATATTATATTATTTAAATAAGGGGAGAGGGAGGGATGAATGGAACACATGAGGGGCATAAATATACAAAATATCAAGGCAGAAAATCCCACAATCTCTGCTTTGAGCTGGAATATATGACTGTACTGGCCACATTGATCAGCATTGAATGGCCTTGCAGTTGAAAGGTCTGTGTGCTTTCATTCTGCCAGTTTACCCCTGGCTGATTCCATTCAGTGCAAGTCATCAAAGTAAACTTAGGTAATTGCAAAGAATGTAAATAATTCTGGGGGAGGAAAGGAGGGGGAAAGGGGTGGGAGGCCTTTCCTTGAGCTCCCTCTCATTCAATTCCCCCCTCCCTCCTTTTCTCCTCCTCCCCTCTCCTATGGCTGGCCGGTTCTCTCCTTCTCATTAAAGAGACAGTTCATGAAACGCAAAATGAAGGTCAGAAAGGAAGGGGCTTGTGTGTGTGTGTGTGTGTGTCTGAGAGAGCCAGAGAGATCTTCCCTTTGCGCTGGGGAGAGGTGTGCCCAGGGCAGGTCCCCCTCTCTCTCTCTCTCTCTCTGTCACTCACTCACTCACGCTCTCAGACACACTCCCTCCCTCCCAAACCCATTTTGCTTCCCTGGCGCTGAGGGCCTGAGCGCCTCCCAGACGGAGCAGCAGCAATCCTGAGGAGGAGGAAGCGGCGCTGCCGAGGGGGAAAGCCATGCGGCCGGGTCGCTCTTCCTGTTTGCTGCCAAGGGGGCGGGGCCCGAGAGACGTCACTCCCTCCCATTGGCCCCCTCCCTCAGGAGAAGAGGAGGCGGCCAATAGAAAGCCAAGGGGCGGGACCAATAATAATAATAAAAAATAATATTTTAATTGAAAAAAATATTGAAAAAATATATTTAAAATATATTATTTGTTGCAGGAGGGTAAGGGGCCGTAGCCAAGGGGCTAGGGGGCCGTGTACGGCCCCCGGGACACCTGTTGGACAGGCCTGCTCTAGAACCTTTCCCAAAAAGAGGAGATTTTACACAGACCTAAAGTTGTTCATGACAGAGTGGTCAAAGGATGGCTTTTTTAGAATTGGCCTTACTATGGCCTCTTTAAGGGTAGATGAAATTATGCCTTGGGTCAATATGCCTTGGCCATTTTAACCCATTCAGTCAGTACCCCTTTGGAAAGTTTTATCAGCCAGTTTTATCCTCGGATTGCACCAACTGAAAATAATCAATTAAAACCGGAAAAGCAAGTGCCTGGGTCATATCCAACATTTCTGTATTTAAACTGGAATCCAGATCGGAATGGATCTGAGCAACTTTATTTGCAAAGTGCCATGCAAATTACTCACAATGTGCCACCAAGTGGTCAGAGATCATCCCACTTGGTGACAAATGCAGAAGATTCCAAACCAGCTGGAATAGCTCAGAAGGGCTGTTCTTTGTGGATGCAATGTTAGCAGCTATGTAAGCTTTTTCTGCTGCTTCCATTGCCGTGGAATAGGCTCTTAAATAAGCTCTATCCCATGCTCAGTCAGACTTCCTATGAGTCTGGTACCAATGATGCTCTAGCCTCTGCCTCTCTCGCTTCATTGCTGCAAGCTCCTCACTATTTCAAAGAGCTGGTTTGGCTCTGTGAAAGGGGCGGGGGCATTAGGGAGTGATTGTGTCTAAGTACTGACTTGCTCAGCTGCCAGAGTCAGGTAGGATCTGGTGCTATTAAGGTATTAGGCCGTCATAGCTATCAAGAAGAAAAAGATAATAATACCTACCTGCCTTAAAGGGCAGCTTTAAACAATGATAATATGCACAAAGTATTTTGAAAACTCTAGCATTTAGGGGAAATAAATGAGATCCCTTCTTTCCTCCATCAGTTTTCAATGCAATAAAATGACATGCCCCATGATGTTCCTCAAGAAAGCTTTTCTGAATTACTGCACCACTACCACCACTACTACTATTATTACTACTGACTATTTTGTATTTTTCTCACATGTTTAAGTTTGTGTAGAGCTTCATCCCAGTAATTTGTACAATCTCCTCCTTGGAAGAGCATCATATATTGAATTAAGGATAAAAGAAATTCATGGCTAAGATGTGATTTGAACGCAGGATTTCCCAGCTTAAACAATTCATATGTCCTAGATTGTGGTGAGTTTTTCGAACTGTATGGCCATGCTCCAGTAGCATTCTCTCCTAATGTTTCACCTGCATCTGTGGCTGGCATCTTTAGAGGTTCTGTTGGAAGTGAAAAAAAGCGGAGCATATAATACCTGTGGAATATCCAGTGTGGGAGAAAGAATCATATACACTCCACTTGCTTCAATACCAACAAAACCTCTGAAGGTGTCAGCCACAATTGCAAGCCAAAGGTTAGGAGAGAATGCTGCTGGAACATGGACATACAGGCCGAAAAGCTCCCAGTGTTTCTAACCATAAAAGCCTTCAACAACACTATTAGTATGTATGCTATAAAGACAAAAGTCTACTAGATTTAACATATTGACTACTAAAGCAAATATGGGCCAGGTTCAGCATTATTTGGTTCTTATTCTGTATCTGAATTTTTGCCACCATCATATCCAAGATGCCAATGTGTAAAATATAGCTCTAATTCACACAGTGCACCTAAATATAATGTATATTCTCTTAGTTACATACAAAACACAACTGATATAGTGTCCGCATAATCCATTTCAAATCAAACCTCTCCACTCTCGTGACTTACTAGCAGCAATCTCACTTCCCTTGAGTGATGAATCTGAAACCAAATTCTATTCCCAATCCCAGAGGTAGCTGTGAATGACCCCCCTCCAGGTTGGCCCCACAGTTCCACACTCTTGGGCTCTCATCATTCAATTTGCCCTTTGCCCCTCACCTTCATTGGGCACTGGGCCTCAAAGTGACCCTTATGTTGACCAGTAATTGTAGTGTCATAAGCATGACTAGACCTCCAATCAAATTTAAACAGATGTAAAAAAAGCAGTAGACATTTATTAAGAAACATTCAAATCGCACATTAATCCTTGTATTATTAAATCACTCACAGCTCCTTAAAACCTTATTCATTTCTTCCCTTTGGATGACAGTCCTATCTTTATAACAGCTTGCCCCTCCCTCCAGACTAGAGCCTTCCAAACATTACATGTTGGTAACACGTTTTAAGACATGCATCATTTTGCAACACAGTAATTCAATTTTACTACCAACCCCTTATAAGAGATATGGGCACATACAGACGCTGTAATAATGAATGTATGGAGACATAACATATCTCATGAAAATATATGATTAGCAAGATAATAACATACATTTTAAGAGTTTTGTCATTTCTTCTTGAGTTAATGCAACACATCTATATATTGCAGCCAACACTATAATATGTCAGGACATACGGTTTTGAAAAATATGCTGTAAACAACTGCTTCTTAAACTGTGGGTCCAATGTTGGGATCCTGAAAAATTTGGCAAGAGTTTCTGAAGGTTTCTGAATGCTACCTAGTGGCTATTTCAGACATCAGGAAAATCTGCTGTGCAGTTTTTACAGAGAAAAGTTTAAGAAGTTATGATCTTTTCCCATCTCCCTTTGATCTTGTCCCTATCTTCAAGCTATCTTTCCCTTACCCCTAACGGCATCTTTCAGAGCAATGTCTCAATCTTGTATTCTTTCTCCAACCCAGCTCCCCACCCTCCCCACCCCTAGTCACAGCATTGCATAATACCAGCCAGTTTACCAGCTATTCAGATTTCTGAGAGTTGAAGGCCAAAACATCTGGAGACCCACAGGTTGAGAACCACTGTCATATGGGGATGATCCTACTTAATCCAGTGGAAGGTCACCTTAACGCGGTCTTGCCCAAGGTTAAGATAAGTCAGGGGAAAACCTGAATCCTGGGCCAAGATCCAGACTTCCCCCTGACTTAGGGGCTGAGAAGACAGTTAGGCTAGTTGCTAGATAGAATTAGCTGTAAGTATCTTCACTGCTATTCCCACATTCCCTGGACTCAGGCAGCCCAGAGACACATGAGAGCAGTTCCCTATTATCATTCACCCGTGTTGCACCAGACTGGTGGTGCGTTATGCCTGGGGACACTTAGGGTGGCTACCAGTGGAGCCCAACTGTTTTCAGTAGGAACTCCTTCCTGCTTCAAAGGTGGTTGAGAGAGATCAGATTTACATTCTCCATCAAGGTAGAGGGGCCCCCAGTTAGGAAGCAAATGGAAGAGCTTTATTGAGTCCAGGATGAATCATACATGCTTTCATACAAAGTAGCATAATTCTGAATTTAACATAATTTGGTGGCTTGTGGAAATTCACTGGCATTGCAAGCTTTGCAACATAAGCCACCTGAAAGGCTTTTGGTTTAAAATGTTAAAACAGCTGGAAGAACAAAGATGAACATATTTCAGACCTCAAATGAAGCCCCAGCATGATAGAACAAATTCAATTGAGTTTCCAATTGGCAAACTGTTTCCAACAAATGCTGTTTCTTGGGTAAGATGGATAACTTACATTTTGGAACATATGCAGGGAATTACCCAAAACAGATGTAAATGTGCTCAAACTCAAGGCTTCTTTGGCACAAACAATACGTAGAACAGTGGAGCATTTCATTCCACTTAAAATGCTGTGCACAGAGGAGGGATCCGATTTGGAAAGGAACTTCTGCCAACTGAAATGCGCTTTTTTTGTAACGACAAAAAAACTTATATGAAAGGACTATGATTTTTTAAAAGGTAAGATGAAATCCATAAAAATTGAGATACTACATTTTATTATCTATTCAGGATTCTAAAATGCATAAGTACTTAAGAAATTGATTCTGATACTTAACAAGATTGTCCATGACAAATTTACAAGCCACATACAAATTGCTACTTTTTCAGACGTCAGCAATGAACAATGCAGCAGAGCTGATAAACGCAACCTATAATCTTGATAAAAAACAAAATTTGTAATTATAGGAAAATATTCAAATTACCAATAAAATGTTAATAATAATAAAAATTCAAATTACCATTTTCTTAAAGAATGCCAGTAATACACATATTTCAAAACTTAGGGCCCACAGAGGAATTTCCTAAGAAAATTAATTTACATTTTTAGCTGAAAAGGCATTTTGTCTTCAGTAAAACAGATTTGTATCTTAAAGTAGAAGAAAGGATTTATGCAAAAATAAACTCATGGGATCATTACTGAAACACAAAATGCAATTTTCCGCTGGAATTGTGAATTGCATTTACAAGAAATGTTTTTTTCAAATATGGCCTCAAATCACATAAAACACACACAGCCAAAGAAATTAGTCTATTTGGAGAGCAGCCTTATTATAAAGTATTAGCAATTTTCAGCAATAAAAATATATTAAGTACCTTTTTTCTAATTTTAAAATCACAATAATATCAAAACTTATAGTTTAAGAAATTGTTTCATGCTAAATACCTACTTTGTCCTTGGATATATTTCTCTCAAGACATATACACATTTACATTTCTACCCTACCAAATTTTCAGATCCTACTTTTATCATATGCTCCTTTTTTCTTGCCAGAGTAGCCCTGGATATTTTTGTATATTGGCTTACATCCCTTTCTCATCAAGTAACATATGGGACATAATCCATCTATTAAGAGGTTTGCTTCTACAAGATTTAATAAAATTAATATGTTGTGCATGGACAGTATGTTAGACAATTGCTATTACTTACACTTAATAGCAGTAGTAGTAGTAATTGTAGACCTGTTCCACCTCGGTTATGTACCATGTTTTTATTACGTGTTTTACTGTATGTTTTATTGTATGCTTGAAATTGTGATCCGCCCCGAGCCTGCAGGGAGGAGCGGAATATAAAACCGAAGAAATAAATAAATAAATAAATTAGTATTAGTAAATGGCATAAAGGTGTATCAAGTAGTAGAATGGCCTCAACAATGGCATTACAATCTTCATGTGTGACTTCTGACAGAGTCCCCACTCTCAACAGGGGTGAAAGCATCCCCTGAGGCTTTCCTCACAACACAGGACACTTCCCGTGTTATGCTGGCTCCACTGGAGCCAGCATGGGTCCTCTGTGGAAAGGCTACACTTCTCCCGTGTGATGGGGAACATGTCAGCAAGAGGGAGCTGCCTGTGGGGTGACAGATTCAACCCACTGCCTCTCTGTTTTGTGATGAGGTCTTAACCTTGACTGGAAAGAGTAACAGGGCAGGACAGTAAGCAAACTTGGAATCTCATCTTATGTAATTAGAATGGTAACGGCAATATCAAGAACTCTGTGATCAAACAGCCTTGCAAGCTATACCAAAACCATCAAGGCTTATGTATTTTTCTATATTATTAGAGAAAATTAATGGTGTCCAATGCAACAGGCAAAAAGCAAGCTATTACATTTTAATGTATAGCAGGTAATGCAATGTGTAAAATATATGTTACTGATGCTTTTGCAAACATAGATTGACATGAATAAAGGGGAACGACACAATAAAGACGTTGACAATGGTTACATAGGACATAAGCAAATAATGATCCCATAATAATCATTATTATTGTTATTATTTTATTTTTGTACCCCGTTTTCATCTCCCCGAAGGGACTCAGGGCATCTTACATGAGAACAAGCCTGAGTTCATTGTAGTTAAAATATAACACCAAAAAAATCATAAAAACAATATCAAGCAATATAAAATTCATACAAACAATATCAAGCAATATAAAATTCATACAAACAATATCAAGCAATATAAAACAGCCACATATAATACAATATAAAACATGTTTTGATGATATTGAAGTGCAAGGTGAATCCCTTTCTAATCATTACTCCTTAGATTACTCCTTTCCAGATGGAAGCATGGGTCAGTGGAGCACTGCTTCTTTCCTTGTTACTTTGATTCACATAAGAGATAAATGGGAGACAGATCACCTCAAATGTGTTATTATCCTTCTGTTATTTTGTTGGTCTTAACTGCCATGTTAATTTTTCTGATGGTGTCAAATTCCAAATCCTTTTATACTGTAGGTCTAAGCTAGTTGTAGTGGGATTTTTCCAATTTCTGGCAATGGCCTGCCTTGATACTAATAAATGAAAGAAAACGAATCCTTATTTCTGGATTACACTATGCTCAAGACCAATAGTCTGCACTTTTCTAGGCAAGAATTGTCTTCAAGCATGTCATTTTTGAGGTAGTTTTCTATCTTCATTGTAAGTGTGGGACAAGTGGGGCATACATGCTGGGGATTTCATCTACAACAGTGGTTCCTGACCTTTTTTTGGCTATGCCCCACATAAGTATCTCGAAAATCCTGATGCCCCTGTGACATATAATTCTTTATTCAAAAGGTGAGCTCCTATTCACATGTAGGAAGCCTAAAAGGCCATTAACTTGGTCTAAACAAGCTTCCAAAGAATGTGGCATTCATGAAAAAGAAAAAGAAAAAATGAATTGAATTCAGTAATCTTCATAGAATTAAGGATAACAAGTGTCTGACTTCATTGCTTCTATTTGATGAGAACATGTGAGAATATCTTGTTACCTGAAATTAATTTTCTTGTGGCTGAAAATTTATTATTTTTTCATACAAAAATATTGATTTACCTAGGAAAGTAAAATCTGTATTTTGTATTATTTTTCACAGATTTCTTGCTACTATGCAGAACAAAAGTACATTTTGATGTATTTTATATAGCTTATCATGTTAAAAGAAGACTGAGAGGAGTGAGGTGTTTGCTATGAAATTGCCCTTCCTTTTCTGTGCTCCTGCACTCTTTAGTTAACTCTATGGTCTCACCACACTTCTCTATTAGCAGGTTTCCCTCCTCTTCATTGCCATCAGCTGACCACTTTATACAATCTGAAATTTATTTTTTAAAATGTGTATGTTACAATATATAATTATATACTGTATTTGAAGTCTCTGGAATGCAAAAAAAAAAATACAGTGAGAAACGCATTCTCAAATAGACCCCTTAAAATCAAATTGCCCCCTATGGGAACAAATTGTCCCACATTGGGAACCAGGGATCTATAACATCTTTCTCTTGAACAATTTTAATGGGCTGGGGGATTCTCTAAATTTTGGTTCAGGTAGTAAAAATAAATGTTGTCAAACTGTGGAACAAGGATCCATGTTTTTTTCTCATTCACTTTAAGGCATCTTGGGCTGATGACCATGGCTTTTGTGGATAGTGGCATTTTCTCAGTGGTCTTTGACAGCCAATACCGTATGTTATGTGAGACAGATATTTAGTTGCCATGAAATAATGCTTTTACATAAACTCAAGGTAAATCACGAGCCAACTAGAGTTATTAGACTTTTTCACTACACAGTTTGATTAATGTAATGACTTGATTTTGTTTTGAAGTGCTTTTGCTAAAGATTAGAAAGAAATGAAAAATGACTAGATATTAGAAAAATGTGTAGCATTTGTTGGATACAGAATATTGATAATATAATTTAAAGAACAGAAATAGAGTTCTACTATTGTCCTTACATCCTGCAGGTGTATGGTAGCTATGAATTCACTCCCCCACTAAATAAAATTGTCCAATTTCATGAGAACAGGTTTAGACAAAGCAGGATAATGACAAAACTGCATTACTTTTCATCCTAAACTGATCCCTAATGGGTAGCTTAAAACACGAGGCATATTTTATGAAACTCATAAAAGTGAGGAAAAATATAAATTATACAAGTAATAGAAAGCTACTAAATTGCATCATAAACTATGCTAACTCCAACAGGGCCACACCCATGTCCATCTGTTATAGGATTGTTTTATTATTTTTAACAGCACAAGGAAGTGTATTTTAGCTAAAGCATTTCAGCTTCACTGTTATCAAGGGAGCAACATAGAGGTAAATTTCTTCAGATAATATAAAACACAGCCAACTGAAATGGAAAAGAAACTGATTTCTGCTATTTCTAAAGAGTAATTTTAAGTGTAGGATCATATTTAAGTGTTAGGATCATATTCTGGCAAAAAGCCTGGGGAAGAAAGAGCCATAGGGAGTTGAATTACACCACCTAAATTTAGTATACACCACCTAAATTTAGTATTACTTGTATAATGCTGAACATTGGATGATCAAAGGCATTGTTGTTTCCATCACCAGAAGGGCAAGTCCTGGCTCTAGAGATGATTTTGGATAAAGAGAATGCATGATGTATCTGGACTCTGAAGACTGACAGTTTAGTGAGGAGCTTAGGAGTTTTAAGGTACACCACAAAGAGAGGGACTGACAACAAAATTGGTTTAATTGTATGGAACGTTTAGGAAGGAACTGAAAATGGAGTGGATTAGAAAATTGTAAGTATCTCATCAAACTGATAATTCTACATCCCTAGGAATGGAGCCATTACAATTAAAGTGATGCAAACCAAATACTACTGTGTGGTGCAAATACACCTAAAAGTGTGTAAAAATAGAATTTCAAATAAATATAAATTATTAAAAATTTGCACACATTCTTTGAGACAAATGTCCATGTTTACCACAGGAAGCTTAAGATGGAACAGGCCTTATGGTTCACATGCTTCACAGCTCTTCCTCCAACATGGTTGAACATCATGCTCATACTCCAACAAACTATGGTTTACTGAAACATTCCAACTTTGTAATTGTGGATGATGAAGTCACCAAGTTCCAATAAATCACAGTTAAAGTTAGATTGTTGGGTATGTTTGAGAGTGCACATCTATAGTCTGCACATGATAAAATGAGTAAAATAAAAATTACAGGATTTTAGCATTATTGTTGAGATCAGACATTGATAGGGCTGTGCAAATATGCTTATAGTTTATGATAAAACCTAAGAAAGTATATTTTTAATACCCAAAATGTTTACTATTGTATATTGTTGCACCTGGAAATCTCCTCCACAGCTGCTTCAGTATTGTTTTCTCTGCCAGTTCATTTTCCAGTTTTAGGTAGATGAATGACCTTGGTGACATCACAGTAATATACAGCCAGGTAAGTTTGAGCAATGTGATGATTTCATTAAGGAAAAAGTAAGAGAAATGGTGAGAAAGAGGGCAGACAAGAGCAGAAGGAAAACGTTTCCCAAATACTGCTGGAAAATCACCAGAACAGAAGTGTTTTGTTTTGGCACTACTGAAAACTTTCATTAAACAGTGAAGTATTTCAGCTTAACCGTACATCAGCATCCACTCAGGAGTACTATTATTTTCCTGCTATCATTTTGTGACCTGTCCAGGAATGAGTCCGTTTACAATCAGCTATAGATTTCTCTTTATGTGCCCTTCATTTATTTGTTGGCACTTGATGAATTCTGTCTTTTTGTCCATCTGGCTGTATTCTCCTAGAACCATGACTCTTTACCCTCAGGCATATGCCTAACTGGTGTAATTATCATTTTATAACCACAAATTTGGAATGCTATCAATATATTATTTAAATAATCTTATCCTGTTCATTGTACAATATATGACATGAAGTAAGAGGCCAAGCTGTAATTTATGGGGTAGTGCAATAAAAAGTGAAAGCTGTTCTCTGTCTGTAATTGCAGAGACACAAAGATGGCTTCCATTCAAAAACCCAGCTTGAAGGTGATTTCATCAGATTAACATTATAAACAGATAAAGTTTAATTTTGATACTCAAAATACTTGAGCAGAATGCATTGCAACAACTGTGTCTAATCGAAAGTGAGAGCCATAATAGCTGTAACACCTAAAAGACAGCTTTCCATATCCCTATACTCAGGTCTGGCACTGAACTCCAATACCTACGAATCCTGTACCCATTCTGTCCCTAGTTCCACTAATTATTTCCTTATTGGGGTTACTGTGTGGGTTCTTTGGTGGTTTTGGTACATGGCGTTACTCCAATTCAAGCTTGATTGTGAGCCCAAGACAGCTTCAAGATATGAACATGATTAGGTTTATTAAATATTGTACAAATTATAATAGCTTCTAATCACTTATCCCTTAAACTCCCCCAAACCATATGTACAGTAGTTCTCTCTTCTTTCTCAAATCCAAATCCCTTTCTATTTCAGCTCCAATCTATGTCTATCAGCTCAAAGTCCATGTCAACTTCAATCTTTGTCAGTCTCTTTCCTTTTGATATATTCTGCTCTTCTGCAGCTGCCCTTCTTAGCTTCCCTGTGACAAGTTTGGGTACCTGCATGCCA
Organism: Anolis apletophallus; assembly: GCA_030556195.1. NCBI lineage: Eukaryota > Metazoa > Chordata > Lepidosauria > Squamata > Anolidae > Anolis > Anolis apletophallus. Next base: position 137,140,091 of record JARBWK010000004.1, on the reverse strand, counting down.
GGTCTGCCTATCACTTCCTTCACAAAAGCACTGGAAAACCACAGGTTTTTTTCTTAATATCAATTGTACTGAGTACATATATACAAAATATATGGGAATAAACTCTTATAATAAGGAATAAGTCTACTGATCCTACTGTGGTTAACCAATAAATTTTCCAGTTGGTGTAGTACTCCTAAGAAATCTAAAGATTGAGTCAATAGATGTACGTTTCATGACATAAGAATGGAATACTTACACTCTCAAGAGATGCTATACCAGATGAAAAGAGAGCGAAGACACTCGTTATTTCATGTCAATACAGAATTTGTACTCTTGCAACCCAACCTTTCATGTCAATACATTACCTCACCTTTTTTGACAAAATAGAGAACTTTGTAGTCAATGATGTTGAATGGAACTGAATGTACTATCTTAGAAATAAGCGGCTCTGTTCATTGCTGTAGGTCATACAGAGTCTATATGAGACATCAATGTGCACAAACCAGCTTGTTACACTACATTATAGATTATTATGCCAAGACCATGTGAGGACTTTATGGTGACAAATACTGCAGTCATGTTATGTTAACTGACATGAATATTCAATCTATGAAGTTTGAATTCTATTAGCTGTTGCATGTACACACATCATCAGATTCAGATGTGAATCTTGTGGCAGTTTGTAACAACCTGAGGTGATCTTATGGAAGATTTCTAATCAAAAAACAATTGACTACAATATTTCATTTTCACAAAAAGTCTAGCAGTTTCTCAAGATGAGTGTCTTCAGTTGTTTCCTCTCTCTCTACATAAGGGGCAAAAGGTGCCAATGGAAAAATGGGGGGGGGGGGGGGACACAAATAATTTAGCTCAAGATCTTTCTGAGGACCTCATTCCGCAAAGCAGGGAGAGGATAAGCAAGGGAAATTGTCTTCTTAGTGTGACATTCAGTGGCCTTCCATTTCCAAAGGAAATGGAAAAATTAACAATAGTTTCCATTCCACTTTAAAATACAACAGTTCTCATCCCAACTAAAAATACCCAGTTTTAGCAATTTCTATGTGCAAGGAGAGTAGTGAAGTCGTTTCCTTCTCAACTTCACACGCCTCCATTTCTATACACTTTTAAAACAATGGGAAAACACTGGAAGCAGTCCTGCATCTTTTGATGGGCTCTGTGGGACTCTGTCTGTAAAGTGAATAGAAATAAGAAGATGATTCCCCCCTCCCCCTTATGGGATTAGGTCCTAGATTTTAGAGGTGGATAAAAACATCAGGTCCTGATATTTGTGTATCAACAAATCAAAGTCTCACTGACTTTGGTGAAATTCTACAAATGTTAGATGAAAGTATTGTTGCTATCTATGCACCAAACAGGATAAATATTTGTTTTGTTGAAAAGAACATTAAATAAAATTAACAACTTTTTAATGCACATTAAGTTTAATCTTATTTCACAATGCATAAATTACCAACAAAAAACCCACCCCACTGCATAAGCATTAAAGGAAACAATTATAGGCTATAGCTAGTATTCCATTTTTATAAAACATGCTTGTATAGTTGAGAAGATTAAGTGGAATGAAATTGCAAGATTATTAGGGATAAAAGATTGAATTAGTACCCCGTGTTCTGGGTTATTTCTCTTTCCACCTATAGTATATTCTAGAAAACTTTATCATTCTATCATTTATCAAGATTTTTGTTTGTTTCATGAAGCTACTCTTTATCCCTGAATGAACAGTAAAATAGAAGTATTTTAATGTGATAGAATAGCTGATTCTAGCCAACTTAATATAATAAGGAGGGAGAAACTTTTGTCAAGGGGCATGATTTGCTTTTCATGTCATTTGAAATGCATAAGCAAATGCAGAAATCAAAAAATTAAATAATTTGTCATCCTGAATTGCTTGGAGGAAGATGTGAATGTGCTGTACCCTTTTTGTTTGGAAGCATGGTGATTTGCCAAGCTACACCTCATACACCACACTCACCCTGGGGCATTCCACTCACAAACACACTTTGATCTCCTGTGCTATTGGATTTTTCTCTCAAAGGGCTCTACCTTTCTTGACAATCCCAGAGGGGAAAAGCACGGCTGCACATTCTTTCCCCATCTACTGCTGCACAATGAATGTTCCATATGCTTGCTGTTAGCTCAACCTTGCACCATTATTCCACAAGCTTGTGTGTCTAATGACAACAGCCTCAGGATTTACAACTAAAGGAGGGGGAAGGAAAACTAAGCAAATTATAGAGCAAGAAAATAATGCACAAGATGACTATAGTGGTCTACTACTATTTCCAAAAATTGTGATAGTAAACCTCATGCATGTTTGCAGTTCTAAACTGTAGGGCACACTTCACTCTTAACATTCAAAAAGGTTACCTTTTATATGTCTTGATTCAAAGGACACAGTCGTTCTTGGTTAAAGAAGTTGAAACATAGTTTGGCATTATGCTTGAATTGTTACACCACAGATTTGGATAAAATGACAAATCACGTGCCAGAATGATCCACCATGGTTTTAAGCAAGCTTTCAGATTTTAATGCTCACTGTGTATGTTGGTGTGATGCTGTAATTGGCATCATTATAACCACTGGTTTATTTTCAGGGGGTTCTGTACGTAATTCTTTGCTAATTTCATTCTCAAAGTAAGTAACAAGTAATTTTGTTACTGTTGCTTGAAAGTCTTAGAAAATTGCTCGGTTTTTCAAAAACTGTTTCCAATTTGGAACTCACTTTGAATAAAATTGGCATGGGAGTTTTTTACTCTTAGAAAACAACAGTTTCCATGCAGTGATCTAGTTGGAATGTATTATACAGAAAATTCACATCTTTTTCTGTACAGAGCTGGGACTTTCTGACTTCTGATGGCTATCTGGTTGTGATCTTCTCCATTAAAGAACAAATAATAATGTACAGGTTTCAGGGTTTTGGTCCCAATTCTTCATATCACTAACACAAAGATATACCAAGCACTGAGAGCTGCAATTCAAAGATATATGGTCACATATTTGTATCCGGATCTCTGAATGGCAAGATAGAGTTTATATATTATCTGGAGTAAGTATGAGAATAAGATTGAAAAGCAAAATATAAGCAAACAACTATAGATTACAAAGCAAAAAAAACATTTGAATTAGAAAAAAATAACCCGATGCATGCAGTGTACTATTTCAGAATCTAATATATATATTTGCATATGTTTGTCACATTGTAAAGACTTAATACTTTAGAACAGGCCTTTACAACCTATGGTCCTCTGGGTGTTTTTGGCCTTTAGCTCCCAGAATTCCTGACCTTTGGACAAGCTGGTCAGGGCTTCTGGGAGTTGGAATTTCAAAAGTTTGAAGTACAACAGGTTGTGTAGGTCTGCTTTAGAATAATCCACAACTACCACTCCTAGTTTCCAACCTACTACCTTGAGGCTGAATTGTTATGAGAATGTCCAAATTCCTTTCCTCCACTGCAAGAAAGTATAGGTCTAGGTTGGTCTCAATACAAGCAGGTTCTATCTCCTCTGTTATGCATTTGGATTTGGCTGTATCGTAATAGATTTGAGGGGAGCTGAATTTCTAAATTTCATTATGAGCCTAGGTGCCACTACTGATCAAACAAACCTGCCCACTTTTGAAATAAATCTCCAGAATAGAATAGTTTCGGACAAGTGATCTTTTGCCAAAAGTCCCTGGATTTTCCTTCAGTTAATGTATCCTAAACAGTCAATCACCCATGATGTAAAGCAGGGGTTGGGAACCTTTTTGATTCAGAGAGCCATAAAAGCAAAATATTTGGAAATTTATTTCAGAGAGAACCATATATATATATATATACAGTATATATATATATATATATATATATATATCTTATAGTATATATATATATATATATATATATATATATATATACATATATAGAAATCAACTAAATGTGAGTATATACGTACATACTATGAGAAAAGGAATTCCCCCGGCAGAATGATGGGACACTTCAGACCTGGCTCTGCAAAAGGCATGCTCAGGACTCTGGGAAGGAAGAGAAGACAGAAGGAAGGGAGAAAGAAAGAAATATAGAAAAACAGAGGAAATAAAGGAGGGAGGGGGAGAGGAAGAAATAAAGGAAGAACGAACTATGGAAAAGGAAGAAAAGAAATGCAGGAGAGAGACAAGGGGGAAAAGAAAGAAGGAAATGGGAAGGGAGGAAAGGAAAGGGTGGGGAAAAGAAAGGAAAGGGAGTGAGGAAAAAGTAAAATAATAAAGGAAAAGAAGAAAAGAAAGAAGTGGAGAGAGGGAAGTGAAAAGAAAGGAGAAGGAAAGGAAGACTTGGGGAAAAGAATATAAGAAGAAGGAAGGAAGGAAGAGGGAGGAGAATGGAGGAAAGAAGGAAGGGGAGAGAGGGAGGGAAAAGGAAGGAGAGAAGGAAAGGGTGAAGGGGGAGAAAGGAAGGAAGGAAGAGGGAGAATAGAAAAAAGAAGGAAGGGGGAGAGAGAGAAAAGGAAGGAGAGAAGGAAAGGGTGAAGGGGAGAAAGGAAGGAAGGAAGAGGGAGACTGGAGGAAAGAAGGGAGGGGAGAGAGGGAGGGAAAAGGAAGGAGAGAAGGAGAAGGAAAGGGTGAAGGGGAGAAGGAAAGGAAGGAAGGAAGGAAGAGGAAGGAAGGAAGGAAGGAAGGAAGAGGGAGAATGGAGGAAAGAAGGAAGGGGAGAGAGGGAGGGAAAAGGAAGAGGAGAAGGAGAAGGAATGGGGGAAGTGGGAGAAAGAAAGGAAGGAAGAGGAAGGAAGGAAGGAAGGAAGGAAGGAAGGAAGGAAGGAAGGAAGGAGGGGGAGAATGGAGGAAAGAAGGAAGGGGAGAAGGGGGGAAAGGAAGGAGAGAAGGAAAGTATGGAAGAGGAAGGAAGGAACGAAGAGGGAGGGAGGAAAGAAGGGAAGGAGGGAGGGAGGAAAAAGAATGAAAGAAAAAGAGAGGGAAAAAGAAAGGAAGAGAAGGAAGGAAGGAAGGAAGGAAGGAAGGAAGGAAGGAAGAAAGGGGAGGAGGATGCGGGGCCAAGGCAGACCTTGGTGTCTATGTTGGCGAGGCAGTCCAACCAGAAGGTGTCAAAGAGGCAGCAGCTCTTGAGCTGCCCGACAATGACGGCAATGAGCTGGGTGTCCTCCGGGCGCAGCGAGGCTGGGTCCGCAGCACCAGGGCCAGGCCCACCTCTGCCAGCTCCCCTGAGGCCCATGACGAAGGACGAAGAGGAAGATGAGAATGAGGCGCCACCGCCAGACTCCACTATCCCTGTCGAAGAGGGCACAGGGCCCTGAGAACAGCAGGGGATGAGGAAGAGGCGGTGATGGCGGCAAGGAAGCAGCAGTCGCGGCGCATTTGCGTCACTCCTCCCCGCTGCATGCTGGGAAACTGAAGCCCGGGCTGCTCTGGAGAGCCAGATGCAATCATGAAATCACATCTGGCTCCCGAGCCATAGGTTCCTGACCCCTGATGTAAAGGATTCTTCAATTGTCACTAATCTCTAACACTTCATGTACTAGATATCCCCACTATAGGATCTAATGTTCAATTTAACTTCAGTTTCAGTATTCATTCATTCTAAACCCTTTGTCTCATGTATTTCTTTCTTGAAAGTTGCATTAGCCTCAATAAATCAAAAAGCATGGGGAATTAAAATTAAGATTTAGACCTTATTAACTATAGTGTGGCATGTCATTGTGTTAAAATCAAGAATTCTTTTGTCCTGTGTCATTAATGCTACTCTCATTAATTGGCAATTGACAATGCTTTATTCTCCTTAGAAGAGCAAATCTTACACTGGAAAGCAATGCTTCCAGATATTTGTTGATAGAATTTATTTGCCAAAGACTACAAAGAAATGTAACATGAGCAGATTATATTAGATTGACACTGTTTACTCAAATGAGTTTTCTGTTTGCTTTGATCATACACCATTTCCCACACCCTTTCCCTGAGTTACCACTTTAAGGAAAGGGTTTTAAACTGTCTCTTAGACAAGAAGACAAAAGACTTGGCATTTTTGCTCTGCCAGCAATAGGAACTGCCCATGCCATGTTGATTGATCATGCAAAAATCTCATAACAGTTTACCATTCAAAAAGCATGCATGCACATAAGACCATTAATGTCTTGAAAAGAAAAAGCTAAGCAGAATGGGAGACACACTGGTATTGCTTATGCCAAACATTAACTTGATGAAAAATAAATTTTGCAGGAATAACTGATAATAATCTAAACACAAACCAAAAAAAGGTGTCACCTTTTAAAGATTCCCTTTACAGCCTTCAGTCTGATAACTTCTGCAGAACCTTTTTCTAAGGACCTCTTCACACATTTTGCCCCATTTTTCTGGTTTTATGCACAGCAAGGATGAGCCCTGCCGTGCACCATCACATGACATATGGAAGGCACCACCACATTCTCCACTATGGGGAGGAAAGTGTAGTTTCGGTAGCTAAAATGGAGTAATCCACACTTTCCTCCCATTTTTGCCATGTGATGGCAGAAAAGGTGGCAGGGCAATACACATTGCCACATGTTGCTGCCCTTTCTGCTATCTGATGGGGAGAGGGAAAGGGTGCCAACACACCTTGTCCAGTCCCCACCTTGTGATGAGGGGAGGAGGGAGGGCTCACAGGGTGCCATGAGCCACCCCACACTCCTTCCCTTTTGCCAGCAATTGCCAGCACAATGGCATGCCCTGAAAGGGCCGTCTGAAGTCACCCTACAGTTTTTATATCTATATATATAAAGGAAGAGCCATCATGTGAAGACTACCTCAAACAGAGAAACCTTACAACGCAGAAACACAAAACTTGCCAACAGAAATAGGCCTCAAGCAAGGTACATTTGTAGCAAAGAAACTTCCCCCCCAAAACCTAAAAGGCCCCCAAAACAACGAGTAAAAAATCTACATTTCCCAGCATCCTCCGGGGCTGCCAAAGACTCCCCCAGCCTCTACATTCTGACAACATGATTGGCTGCCAATAAGGGCAGATTTGCATAACTGCTGTACTGGCCAGCCAACATGAACATTCCGACCCATTAAAAACTGTCAGATGAGTGCCAGAGCCTCCTTCAACACTTTCAAATCATAAGACCATGATGGAGATCAACACCATTCAAGGGGAGCTCTTCTTCCTTTCCCAAAAGATATCCAGAATTCCACATTAACAAGAGGACCATCCAGCAACAATGGGGTTTGCCAAGGAGGGTGCTCCAGCCCCTCTATATGCTGGCTCCAAGGGATGGAGGTCATCACCAAGTACCTTCTGATGCCCAGCACTGGAAGAGCTCCCTCAGATGGCCTGTCCATGAGGAAAGCCTCATCGGACATCGACCAATGGGTGCAAAAGACACAGAGCAGGACATCTTGAAAAAGAGAGGAGCAGAAAGTAAGCTAGACATGAAGATCTTGAGAAAGGTGGCTCAAAGGATACGGAAAGGATTTTTAACAGTCCCCCAACAGACACTGGACGCACCTGTGAAGATAGAGACCCCTGACAGGACAAGCCCTCCCCAAGCTGATCCGTCCTGGCCATGGTACAAGTCAAACCCAAAGGACTGCAGGCAAAGAGCTGAGGCACAAACATAAAACACCCAATTCACTAACAACAATTCCAACCCTTACATACTCAGACTTTCTCGCATCACCTAAATAGGACACAGCAACGCGTGCCGGGTACAGCTAGTACTATATAAATAGAGGCGGGATGTAGATGTGTTCGGACAAGTAAGCTGGGCCAGAACCATAGATGCAGTAACGTTACTCCTAACAACAACAACATACTATTCTGACATATTTTATTACTCTTTTCAGGCAAAAAGCCAAGAAACTAAATTGTATAGAAGCAATAATTATACAATAATGGAAAGCGGAGGAAAAAAGTAAAGCTGAAATTTTACAAGGCACTGTAGACCAATGGTTCTTGGGTCTGTGAATTTGACTATTCTGAATGAAGCTCAATTCTCCCTAAAGCACAGGTTTGAACCCTGGGTATGCATCTCGATTTCATTATTACCAGAAACCCAAATAGTAGAATGACAAGGATACTTTTACCTAGCTCTTGCTATCTTAAGATAATCTAGCTTTATTTAGTTGTACATGTGATAACAGATTACTGGTGGTATAGATTTCTGAAACATGCACTTACAGCTTGGGTCACCTTTATCCAGAAATCCAAAAGGGGGCAAGTCACACTTCCGGCACTCACAGAATTTTTTTCTAGATTCTCTGAAGAGGGAACAGAGAGGCAAAGCATGGAGGACACTGCTGGTCCTGGCATTTCAGATATTGGAGACTTATCATGCAAAAAGTGGTAGACTGGCTACTGGTAAAAAGAAAAGTGAAGAGATCATATTGCACATATAGCTGCCACTGATCTACTGAGCCCAGTTTGTGCTCTTTAGTGGCAATGGGCCCATGTTGTTGAGAGACCACTCCCCTTCATATTGCCATCCATCTACATCAACTCAGTGCCAGAACCTCATTTATGAAATTCTACTAGGCCCTAACAGAAATGCTTTCAAGCTCCTAATTTGTTTCTTCTTGTGCTGCTTTGTTAGATCATTACTGTCACGTTTTACCTGTTTTATTGTAATGACATCAGTTCACTACAGTTCTTATTCATATTTATTTTATAAGAATATGCAATCCTTTCTGTGCTTCCCCTTGAGAGTAAAATGGACTGTAAGCACTATCCTGAGTCTGCAGCAAATGCTATGCACCCACCCATACATCCTTATATCATATACTGCATATTTATATTGGTTTTCAAATTTTGCAAGGTGCTAAAGTAGGCAAATGTCATTGAAAAGTAGGGTATAATTTAACTCACATACTTGAAAGACCTGTCATTCAAGGCAGAGAGTTTGGTAGGCTTAGTTACTACATGAAGCAAACAATAAAATATGTATATGTATAGCTATATGTGCAACACTAAAAATCCTTCAAGCTGGACAGCAGATGAAGAGGAAAAGGAGGGATGGAGCATGGACGTGACTATAGTATGCTCACAGTATTGGCCAGGGATATATCGCAAGACGACTCCTCCCAGCCCCACCTTGGATACCCAAAATAATGGGTAATAGAGAACCCTACACCTTGACTAATCTTGGGCCAGAAGCATGCCATAGAATAGCACTGGATGCTTCCAAGGAGGGAATATTTGTAAGCAACTTTTAATGTGGATATAAGTGATTTTAATGTTTGCATATTTTTATGGTTTTATGTCCCGGCATTGAATATTTGCCATATATATGTTGTGCTCCACCCTGAGTCCCCAGCGAGGTGAGAAGGGTGGAATATAAATGTTTTAAATAAATGAATAAATAGAAAGCAGGGTAGAAATAAAATTCACACACACACAGCTTTTAACACTGAGTAACAGGAAAAAAAGAAAGCAGATATAAAACCTTTCTGGACAGCAGGATGAAAATCGAATCCTTGAAAATTGAAAAGTGGAAGATGCCAGAAGAGATTCTTCAATGTCTCAGCTACTTACTGGAGAGATCTTTTCTCATTTGCTGATGGCTTTGGCAAACCTGGTTTTGTCACCAGTCACTCTGTACTTGGCTTAATTATGCAGCAGCCCAACAGAAAATTTTCTTTCTGATCACATAAATCACCTTGCTCTGACACCAAGCTCAATAGAGGCTGCTAGAACAATACTGCAAAAGCTATCGACTCCATCTCTCAAGTCCACAAGGTGTATCATTTAGCCAAGAGTGATAATTAGACGCAGAATATACTGAAATCTGTCAATAGGCATGTCAATAGAAAGACTCTTAGATCTAACATCCAGCGAATCAATGGTGGTTTTCAGCTATAAAATCGAGAAAATGATAGCTTTCAAATGAATGGTGGAAGGAAACACAAGGCTCCTTGGGGAGGAATAAAACAGCTCAATTTTCCTTCACTGAGTGGCTCTCCAACTGCCGCACTCAATGAAAAAGGTCACAGAACATTACAGCAAAATATCTCTGAAACAAGATGTACAACAACACTGGGACATGACATGAGGTACAAGCATGCCACAAAGGCCTGTATATCTCTGACCTGACAGAATTAAAGCACGGATCAGCAGATGCCAGACAAGACAGGAACTGAAAGATCATGATTGATCTATGCAGAAGAAAATATGACTGTTATGTCCTGATCAAGTATCTATTTGTGCATGTCACAGAGATAAGAACATAAGAACATAAGAAGAGCCATGCTGAATCGGACCTCAGCCCATCTAGTCCAGCATTCTGTATCACACAGTGGCCCACCAGTTGTACACGGGGATCTCGAGCAGAAGGGAGGGCAAAACCCTGACCTGCTCCCGACCCCCCACAACCAGTACCCAGGGAAATCCTGCCTACCTCAACCAACTCCGAGGTGGCACTTGAATGTCCTTTTCAGTAACTACCGATACACTTGGTATCCATGAATCTGTCTAATCCTGCCTTGAAGTTGTTCAGGCTGACAGCTGTCACAACCTCTTCTGGAAGTGAGTTCCATAACCCAATGACCCTCTGGGTGAAGAAATATTTCCCTTTATTAGTCCTAATTTTCCTACCTTGGAGCTTCAGGGAGTGCCCTCTAGTCCTAGTGTTTTGTGACAAAGAAAATAATTTTTCTTTATTCACCTTTTCTATCCCATGCATGATTTTATACACTTCGATCAAGTCACCTCTTAAACGCCGTCTTTCAAGGCTGAAAAGACCAAGGCGTTGCAACCTGAGATGGAATCCTGATTCTCCTGTACACGGAACATTCACAGCGAAGCCGAACATTTGAAGGCAACATTTCAAAGTTCCCACACAAGATGCAAACACAGCTCTCAAATAATCTTGACACACTAAATACTGTTCCTTCCCCACCCTTTCCCAACAAAAACATTCCAGCCCAAATCAAACATGAATCGTAACAGCAAAAATACCCATCTCACATTGCATTCAAGCAGCTAATAGTCAGCTGAGACATGGGTATTGTTAGCAGGCTATTATGTGTGTATATATATATATATATATATATATATATCTCCAAGATCCTAGCATGCCTACAATACATGCACAGAACGGCAAACCAGTAGAGGCAAGGTGGAAGTACCAAACAGAATATCACGGCACACAAAGCAACATTAAGCAGTTGAAATGAACAGAACTAACCATCCCATCCCATGGCTGCTGCAAAAAGCAACACATTTGTTTCAAGTTTATTGTAAGAAACATATCTTGCCACACAATAACTGTGAAGGGAGATTTCCAGAAGGAAATGGCAGTAATGGCTCAAGTTCAAAGCATTTCACATGCTTGCCTTGCCAAAATAATCCACTGGAACACTGGGAGCTATGATTCAACAACATCTGTAGCAAGAAAACCAAGGAAAGGTAAGATGTCTACCTGCCTTCACCCAAAAAAAATGGTGCAGGACTGTAAAAGGGAGTGCTTTTCACCATCAGGGCTGATATTGACTGTTCTGTTTAAAAATGAGCCGATTCAAGAAATGTTTTGCGCCAACAAGTACAAGGCTATATAATTACCAAAGTTACCATATAAACAAGCCTAAGTTTGAAAAAGAAACCACATTTTCCTTTGGGAGCTACATTATTTGCATTCTCTTAATATACACTTAACTTCACATCTGTACACTTCCGTTTATATCTGAAAGCTTTGATCTTGTGAGTTACCTTACTAACAAGCCCCAGATTTTGTGGGGCAAAATCCCACAGACTTCTTCATTAATGCACTTAGTAACTTAAGCAAGAGGGAAAAATCCATTTTATTTTAAATATGTAACAGATTTTAACTGCATTTTCCTTTAAAGCTGATTTTAACAGAGTCTAAGTTTAAATTATATTACTTACTGTATGTGTTTATATTTTAAAAGCCCTAATGCAGATACTTTAATTGGAATCTAGATTAAATGAAAAAAATGTTGAGCTCTTAAATATTTCTTGGGATTTCTAACACTGAATCCTAGCAAGTAGTTCTCCTTTGTCCTACTTTGTGCTATCAAAGGAGCCCCCAAGTTGCCTTCCAGTACCTCTAGTCTCCAAGGAACAGTGGCATTGAAGATTACACAAAGATTGGTCTGTTTCCCCAATGAAATTAAGTAGACAGTCTTTTGTACAATGGGAACATAATGACAACAACTGAACAAGATAAACATTACACAACTGTGAATATATGAAATGTGTGTTTATTCAAAAGTACATTTCACTTAGTAGCATGTTGCTGCAACATAATTGAAATCGCAACTGCTTTTTTGAAAATAATTACTTAAATATATAGTTCTTGGACACCCAGGGTACCTATTAAGTACCACTATAACTATAGTTGTTAAATATATATATATATATATATATATATATAAATTTATTTATCAATAGTAACTAAATGTATATTTTTACTTACATTCATGAAACATACTGAAACTATAAGACACAAGATATTTTTACACAGTTGTTTTGGGGACTTTCATTCACTCATTCAAATTGTGAGTGAAAGCTTCTTTATTACAAATAATACAAATTGTTGTGAAAGTTTTTTATACATTATATTTGCATACATTAAAACCCTAACTATTTTTATTACCCTGCCTATCATCATTAAATCCTTTAGGGGAAAAAGAAAAAATCATAAGACTTTATAATATCTTAGGAAAACAGGCTTAGAACCACAACAGTTTGGGTACTACAGGTGTACATGTTTCAAATCCATTTTTTATTTTTGTATTTGTAGTACCTTAAAGAATATATTAAAATGCAGGAAGAGATTACCATATTTCATTGCATAATAGTCATCCTCGGGGAGTGGCGGCGTACAAGTCCAAATAATAAATAAATAATAAATAAATAAATAAATAAGTCGCATCCCACATTTCTGGGGTGGCAAATTGGTATTGTTGCTGTTCTTTGCAAATCACACTCTTTATCAACTCATCCACACCAAGTGAGTAACTGAAGGGTGAGACTCACCCATGCACCTGTCTCCTTGGCTTGCCTCAGCTGGGAGGTATATAAATTTAATAAGTAAAGGTAAATCATCTATTGATGGAATTGCTACTTTGCAATATTCTTCTAGTAGTTGTATATACACCGAGACACCACTTATATTTTGTTTGGTTTTATATCTACTGATAGTTCAGCTCAAGAATCACATTTGAAACAATATTCACATATGTAGAAAACACATTATGGCTGTGCATGGTGTCACATTTTCTGGTATTACAGCATGCTAAATAAAAATACCTTTCATCCCACCGACACTTATTTTCCTGTTAGTTTTTAAAATCAAGCTCTTTGCTGGGTCTACTGGAAAAGAGGCTGTATTTCACCTTCACAAAATATGTTCTCAGACCTCCATTTCCCACAGTAACCCCATTTTAAGTCACAGATTCTCCCCTCTAGAGGCCTCATCCCATAATAACACCAAAAGGCAATTTTTAAAAAGGTTTTGGACTCATATATGTGCTTTATACTGTGCATATTGCTGCCCTTAACTCAGTTGTTTCCAAAAGTTTCAAACATCCAAAGTGTTGTCAATAAGGTATACTACTCGTATACTTTAAAGAACCAATAAACTACTTTTAAACGAGGTCGGCTATGATAAAGACAATCTGAATGTCATTAGAAGCAAGAATGCAATCTAAACAAAAGGAAGACAATGGCTTTGCAAGTGACAAAACCATACTACAGATTAACAGGGCTTTCAACATGTAAGATTTAATGATTTGGGGTGCATGCGGTTTGCTTTTAAACCTAAAAATATGCATCTATTATATCAGCATGAAATCACATTATTAAAACATATGCCTGACATTTGTCATAAGCTTCTGCTGATTAAGTTAAATTATATCACCACCTTCTAATTCCTCTAAACTTCATTTCTTCTGCAGCTCATAAAATATGTTATATGTTTATCATTTGAATTTCACATTCACAATGGTAATAGTAACAACAATAAAAAGACTTCATTAGCAGAACAATATATGCTAAGATCCTATGTAATTTTCACGTTGTTAATGGTAACTATGTGAATTCGGGATACACCTAAAATATTGTATATTAATTTCAATATGGTTAATAACCTCCCTGACAAGAATCCCACTAATTTACTCTTCACTGACAATGTTAAAAGAAAATGATTTATGCAGATCAATCACCTAACTCATCAAGTCATGCGCTGACAGCCAGCCTTCATCATTGCTATTTAAAAGGCATGGCTGACAGCAAAGACAGACTCTTTGATTAAGGGCTCTGTCTGGCTAACCTTTTATTTGAAGAATGATTGCTGCTGAGTGACAAATACTTTTTCCATTCATTTCAAGGCAAAGATATTGACATTCAAATTCTTGATGTCTACACTGAACAGATGCCATCTTTGGCAACTGGTTTGATCACAACAGCAGGTATGCCGCTACTCTGGGGGGCAAAAACTGGCTGGGACCAAAGGCCTGCAACAAGTGCTGCCTACTGATCTCCCAGCCAAATCCTCGCTCTTCAATAGCTATCATCAGATAACATCTGCTTGTTGTTTCTCCCTGGCCATCTCCTTGAGAAGTGTCCTACCCTCACCTTCACCCCACTTTTCAGTCATATCAGATGCTATTACTAAAAATAAAGACAACTCAGCAGCAAAGTGACCCTTTCCAAGGCATCCTGCCTTCTGCACAGCATCCCTAAATGCCAGAAAACGGGGAATTCCCTAAACCAAATGCTGCTGCCAAACCCTTTACTAATGTAATTCAGGCTGACAGTAATGTCTGGTGAAAGTTGTGCCTGTTGTATAAAATACAAAACTCCAAGTCAGTATGTTTTTGCTATAAGCCGTTCCTTTGTTTTATTGCTTTAGAAAAAAAAGGAATAAACAGGGAAAAGGGAAAAGGAAGATGTGACAACTTGGTCCACCCAATTCTTAAAATCTCTACCACCAACCTAATGTTTTTATTAGGATTTTGTAATTAAATAAGATTTTCAGTTAGGCTCCTTTGAAAACCACTGACTGAGAGGAAAAGCAGTACGCTGGAGGCTTACTTAAAGTTAACAAGAAAGAGTTTATTAACTATAACAGGCTGTTATAACAAAAGAAGGCACAGATCTTAATGGTTCTTCTACTGAGGCAACAAGAGCGTATGGTTACATGAAAATAGTTCAACAGCGTGATGGTTTACTGGATATGAAATGTGCTGGAGCGTATTGGTTTCGATAGAGGTCTTCTTCGCTTAGATCTTAAAGGCAATCCCAGTCAGTGCTGAAACTTGACTGGAAAAGCTCTGTCCCTCTAATGTGAAAACTAGTGCGAGCAGATGTTAACAACTAGGAACTTCTCTGAACTAAAAGTTCCCTGAGTCTTGTCTGAATGAGCTAGCTAACAGACTCGTGCTAGCTCCCAGTCTCAGAGCCCACCTTCCTCTCTATATCCAGAGACTCCAAGGTGTCCTGACTGACTATCCCAAGTCAGCACTACTGGCTCTAAACTCTAAGCGGCACCCTGATTCTCTTCTGACCCTAAGCACTGTCAGCTTCCCTGACCCCTTAGTTCAGACTAATCCCTAGGTGTTTCGCTATAGAACAGACTGATTCAGACCAACAGCTGAGGCTTGGATGTTACTTGTCCAAAACCTCTGACAGGATTTCTCCCTCCTAGTCAGCTCAGCTCCTCCCCTATGGCTCTCAGCCAATCTCCTGGGAGACACTGTATCTAGACAGAAGAGTCCTAAAGCCACTCCCCCTGTCTCTGGCAATTACCTTCTTCTAATGGCTGCTGTGGGGAACTCCCTTCCTAAGATGGATGTCAGCTATTCTAACCAGGGAGCCAAACTGCAACACAGGCTTCGGCCTGCTCGGAATGGGTGAGTCCTTACAGAAGACAAGCTGACCAGAGCAGTTCTGTAATGTCCTAAAGACAGGTATCTGTTTGAGGTATCCTCAAAATTTACGGACCCTATTTAATTTATAAGTGCTCTAATTAAGAAAAAAGTTTAATTATTTAAAATTCTTCATGACTTCAAATGTTATATACATAGCAACAGTCATTTAAGGTTCATTTGTGTTAAAAATGAAAGCATTTCATGAACACTGGTCATGATTTTAATTATTGATGCCTAAAAAAGTACAGAAGAGTAGAGACATCACACTGGCAATGAAGATCCACATAGTTAAAGCAATGGTATTCCCCGTAGTAACCTATGGATGCGAGAGCTGGACCATAAGGAAGGCTGAGCGAAGGAAGATAGACGCTTTTGAACTGTGGTGCTGGAGGAAAATTCTGGGAGTGCCTTGGACCGCAAGAAGATCGAACCAGTCCATGCTCCAGGAAATAAAGACTGACTGCTCACTGGAGGGAAGGATATTAGAGGCAAAGATGAAGTACTTTGGCCACAGAATGAAAAGACAGAAAAGCTTAGAGAAGATAATGATGTTTTGGGCTTCAACTCCCAGATATTTTACCAGCTGTTAGGAATTGTGGGAGCTGAAGTCCCAAACACCTGGAGAACCAAAGGTTGGGAGCCACAGTTGGAATTCCTTTGGCATCTTCATATCTCTCTCCATCCCATCCTAACAAGTGACAAAAGTCTGACAGGCCAAAGCTCAGGGGACTTCCCTTCAGACTACTAGTTGATCATTCCCAAAACGTTATCTGGATTGATACATTGCTTGCAACGATAATATTTAATCTTCCCACATGGCTCAGTTACCCTCCAAATCCTATAGTTCTTCAATGTAAAGAAAACTAGAAAGATACAAAGAAAGCACATTCTAAAAGTGTATATTTACTTCTTACTTAATGCACTTCAGCTACACTTAAGGAACTACATGTATGAAAAAGAATATCAGTTGTATTATAGTTAAACGAGTAAGCATAATGCATCAGTAGTCAGCTTAAGCTGCTTGTTGATTCAATCAGTAGAAATTGCAAATTGAAATGGATATTCTTGACAACATCTGTAATTTCCAAAAGAATAAGAAAAAACATAATGGGGATAAGAAATATATGCAACATTGAGACATCTTTTTATTATATTGATAAGACCCTTTCGATAGTGAGGTGATCCCAGCTTCACTATCAAAAGGGTTTCACCAATACAATAAGAGCTTCATCCAATAAGGCAGCTGCAACCAATTTTGAATAGGGATCCTATTCTGTCCTATCCAATTTGTCATCGATCCACTCCTTTAGGCTTCACACAAATCTACCATTTGCCAAAATATAGAATCCTGTGCTTTTCTTTTCCATTTCTGGCCAAATAGCTTAAACATTCTTTCATCCCATTGAACACAGGGTTTGCCCAAGGGCCGCTTGTGGTCTCTTGGTATCAAGTTCATTAATCGATAGATTGCATTGACCACATCACGTACCCTGGTTCTTTGATGCAGCTCTTTATTGTTGACTTTATATCTTATTATCACACCACACATCCTTCTTTCCATTGTTCTCTGATTAACCACCAGTTTTTCCTCTTTTGACCTTGTTGTCCATGCTTCAGATGTGTATAACATTGTCCATAAAACTGTAGTGTTGAAGATATCTGCTCTGATGTTCATTGGCAGCATTTGTTAACACTGTTCGGTTTCGATTAAAAGCCATCCAAGAGATAGTTTGGTAAAAATGAACCACACTTTAGCAACTTAATTGTAATGCACCCTATGTAGAGCTACCTTGGGTCAGTTTAGAGAATCAAGTACATTTTAGCTATAAACCATTGCTTTTAAATGAGCAGTAATTAAAATTTGGGAATAAATAAGTAAATAAAAAATTAACAGGTTTATTATGGTCGGATGTTTATTTGTTCTAATGAAATAACTGAAGTGTATTCACAACTACTGCTTGAGTACTGCAAAAAGAAGAAACCAAAATATAATTGTTAACTCATTTTTAACTGATGCACTGAAGTTATCCATATCTGAACAGTGACAGGACAATGCTCTACTCAATTATGGATGGCTCTTGTATATCATTACATATTCTGAACGAGCACAGTTAAAGTTGGGGTCATGCAATATGGAAAATACAATAATTTGTTTCAGCAGGTCATACCCCAAACTATTAATCTAAGAAACTATATCTGCCAATATTTTGTGTGACTAAAATAGGAGAAGGTGGGTAGTGAATGATAAAGTTATGCATACACAAAAATGTAAACAAATGTACATTCAAATAAGCTTAAGTCACCCCATGCCTGGGTTACCCATAATGCCAAGGAGGCCATGGCCTAGGGGTGCAAGCCGAGGGGAGGGGGAGTGCAGATCACAGCCCAAAAAAACTGGTCCACGCCCCTCTTTCTCCCTTTCTCATGCCCCTCCTCGCTCCTTCTCCTGGCAAAGTCTCTACTCCGTCTCTCTCTCTCTCTCTCTCTCTCTCTCTCTCTCTCGTGCGCGCACACTTGTGCTCTCTCTTTCCAGCTGCTGGGAATGTATGGGGACCTTGGAGGTAATGGGATGGTGCCTACTCGCCTTTCTCTTCTGCTCCGGAGGCACCATGGCGAAAGCCAGCCAAGTGTGGGTCTGAGTGGTGTGTGTGTATGGGGGGGGGGGGGATTCCAAAGTGTGGCCTAGGGCGCAAAAAAGTGTTAATCCAGGCCTGAGTCACCCAGTGAGTTTCCATGGCTGAGCAAAGAATTGAACCCTGGTATCCAAAGCTGCAGCCCAACTCTAAAAAAAACCCCTGTATGTTGCTTCTCCACTAACCCTTGCATACAATTTGGCTTTAAACAAACTACCTTTAAGCCAATCTTCTCTCAATCTGTCTGGACTTAATTGGACATATCTATTACACAGTGATTATGGATAGTAGCAACATACTGGGATAAACACCCTCACTATTGTAAATTTCTGCATTCCTGCAACTGTGCTGAGTTGCTGATCTGTGATCCCACACCCCTTCCACATAGCCTCATGACCCCATCTTTTCACACTTTTGCTGCTCCATAATTTTAATAGTGTTTTAAAAGCAATTTTTAAAATGATAGCTTTATTTAATTTAAGAAATTATATAACACAACTTTGGGTGATAGGAACCATCACCAAAAGGAACAGCCCTTCTTCAATGACATTTTGGCTCCTTCAGGCAATAAAGTCTTTTCTTGCTTTAAGAGAGATGCTGTGTAGATATCCTCCCTGTTCCAAAGGACAACAAATAATGTAAACCTATAATATTACCCTGAATAAGTGCATCCGTGTTAAGATGCTACAAGATTTTTCTCTGTCTGTAGTAGCATCTCAAAATAAAGTCTATTAAAAGCACAGTTGTCGATGAAAAGTTTTGCATTTGTCTGCAAGTATTAAACAAAGGAATGGGGAGAAGCAATCCTAGAGATCTGTCTACTTGTTTATCATTATCTATTAAACTACTTGATCATCCTTCTATACTGGCACTTTTCCATTTTAAATAAAGAACAGTCTCTGATAGAACTGAAGGGTTGTCATTGTAATCAAAAGAAGAAAGTGCTTTCAGGTTATCATTGGCTTCCTCCTATACTCCGCTGATACCATTTTTTTCCTTAAGCATACTTGAATGAATTGTTTGAATATGTTTACTCTTTCATCTTTATAGCTTTGAAAACCCCAGACTTTATTGCTGATTTACAACAAAGAGAAAGGACTGCAGAGGTTGACAGCATGGGCATAATTAAAGACTACCATCAGTGAGGTGCCATGTTGAACAATAACTGTCATATAATGCACTGCAGAATCAACTGTTTACATTCAAACTATTGAACTTTAAAAGGTGTGAACAGGTGCAGCCTAGCTTGTTCAAATAAAGGATTTTAAAAGCAGAGCTATGAACTTCCACAATGATTCAAGCAATATATTCTGCCCTGCTCATTACTCAAAGGATTTTTGATCTGCAATCAGTGATACAGCTATGTGAATGTTGCAATATGGCAGATTTAGATATAGAAACCATACATAAGAAGCCATAAGCACCCAAGAAAACCAAAATATGGGTTACTGCATGTCACACCAGACCAAAAATTTTACATTTTGAGAATCAACTAGGGTTGAGTGAATTTGCTACAGTAGTGTAGCTTGGGAAAGAGGGGAAAACAGAGTGTCCTGAGTTTATTTAAGAAACTACCTTGAGCATATCTTCCATCAAATGGATAGCCAGGGAGAAATACAATTGTTGGATAGACCCCAGGGCTTAGGAGCTTTGCTCAAGGGAAGACTGAGGAGGTTGTCAAGGGTTGACACCTGATCTCAACTAGACCTGCGTCAGATTGCTCCTCCCTCTTGTTCCCTTCCAAATTCAATGAAAATTAAATGGGTTGTTGGTCAAATAATGTGGCCCTTATTTAACCCAACTTTTTGTATATGTTCTCCTTATTCCATGGTTGGTCATAAATATGTACCTGTACCCATGAAGTGAATGGCGCTGTAGAGGAAGGTACAAGTTGGATGACCTCAAAGTATAGAGGCCAGAAATTTTGTTGCACATGGCTCTGTAAATCAGGATGCTGGTTGTGATAAAGAAGGAGTGAGAGGCTATTTAAGGGCTGGTCACCCTTTCATGCATTCTCTTTGCATCATCGTTTCATGGTCACCTTCCCTTTGTCTGTGCAGTGTAAGCTTTGGTTTGTCACTTCGGTGTTAGGTAGGTATTTTTTCCTTATTTAACTCCTCTTTCTGTGTCTCGTCTTTATATTGTATGGCTGGTTATCAATCATCTTTTCAAATGAGTCACATTGTTTCATGATATGTCCAAAGTATAACAGCCACCCTAATCACATCGGAGGCATAAGCTACCACTGTTATGGGAAAACCAACTGGTAAGAAATAAACCAGACCTGATAAGTAAAATATGTAAATTTGTTGCATGTTATCCATTCAGCTGGCTTCAAACTCAATTATAGTGTCTGTGGATAACCACCTTCAAACAACAAAATATCTCTGGCTCATACAATTACAATTTTTAGGCATTTTAAACATAATGTAAGTATATAGTATTAGAGTATGGAAACCACTTAGCCAAATATTTTAGGTCAATGACATTATTCTATATGTTTTCTATTTAAAAATAACAGTATTTTAAAACCTACAATCTTATATCCAGTTTTCTCAGAGCAAGTGCCATTTAAAAACTTGGAGTTACTTTTAAATAGATCAACTCAACTATCATACCTATTCACTTCATGACAGCTCTTTCTAGTATATATAAAGTTATCATTTGCTTCTTGCATGTTATTGAATTGCACTGGCAAGGGAAAAATAAAGTGGCATTTAATGATCAATAGTTCTTGACACAGTGAAGAAGAAAAATGCCAAAGGTATCCATTTGATGCTTTAAAATTATACCTTCCAAACTCAAGACAACAGGGTAAAGGAACAAGTTTTAAAATCTTTCTGGTCACCATGCAGAAAGTTTTGGTGGCATACAATGGAAATATTAAGGTGTATAGCATTATTTACTACTGGAATAATTATGTCCTCTTTGTGGCTGCAAGCTGGAATCAGTTTCTGGTGAGAATGCAAGAGTTTTTGGAAGAGTTTTTGATGAGTCCTACCTTACAAGATGTCAGGTTAGCTGTTTTTTTGCTGCTGCTGCTATTGTTGTTGCTAGTGTTTTAACCTTTCCACTTCTCAAAATTCCATTTCTACAGAACAGTACAAGCAATTATTTATTTATTTATTAACTTTATACCCCACCCCATCTCCCAAAGGGACTCGGGGCGGCTTACATGAGACCAAGCCCAATAAAACACAATAACAGCACAACAGCATTTATAAAACAATATAATCAATAAAACTTAACATAAGCAATAACAGACAAAATTAAAAACCATTTTGGGCAGGCCCAATGTGAATTAAAATTTAAATAATAAACGTTGGATACAGACAGAGGTGGATTGTATAACAGGAAGGTTTCAAGGAAAAAATGGGACAGACACCCAACAAGTAATTAAAGTGCTTCTGAGGACATTTGCAGGATTTCACAAAGCAGGGCATTGTTTACTTTATTCAGGGAAGGCACATTGGAACAGCCACGTCTTTAGGCTCCTCCTAAAAACTGCCAAAGTGGGGGCTTGTCTGATGTCCTTCGGAAGCACGTTCCAGAGTCGGGGGGCCACTACAGAGAAGGCCCTCTCCCTCGTCCCCACCAACCATGCCTGCGAAGGCAGTGGGAGCGAGAGTAGGATCTCTCCAGATGAACGGAGAGATCTCCTGGGTTCGTAGGGAAAAAAGGAACATTTCAGAGATTAAGTTACCTGCTGAATTCTAGCATTTTACCCTTCAAATCTAGACTTGAAGGAGTTTGGCTAACAAGTAAAAGATACTTGTTAGCCAAAGAGAGCCAGCCTAGCCTTCCTTCAAACAGGGTTCCACAATCAGTAGCTACTCCCTGGTCCTCTTTCAAACCAGGAAACAGCACAATGTTTCCACTTAAACCCATGACTGATCCTAGTGAATCCTGTGGTTTGTAACTTGGGGAGACACTAGAGTTCTCTAGCTAATAATTCTAAATGTCTCTCTAAATGCAAATCCCAGCATCTCACAGGGAATTAGTGTGAATTATTATGTTATATAACCATCCCTTCTTTTTTGCTGGGATTAAAGGGGCAGCTCCCTGATAAAAGTAAGAAAAGCCCAAATATCTCAGGGGTATAGGGATCGGTGGAGGAAGAGTCAGCTTCATGAGCTACTTCAATTACCTTGTGGATCACCAGCACCTTTACTCTTCTTAAACAGAGTGAGTTTTCCCTGTTTATTCCTATTGTCCCTTCCCTGATTGATTCTTATTCCCATTGTTCACTTTAAATGCCAGGATCCCCCCCCCCCGGTGGTGCAATGGATTAAACCCTGGTGCTGGCAGGACTGAAGACCAACAGGTAGGAGGTTCGAATCCAGGGAGAGCGTGGATGAACTCCCTCTGTCAGCTCCAGCTCCCCATGGGGGGACATGAGAGAAGCCTCCGACAAGGATGGTAGAACATCAAAACATCCAGGAATCCCCTGGGCAACATCCTTGCAGACAGCCAATTCTCTCACACCAGAAGCAACTTGCAGTTTCTCAAGACACTCTTGACATGAAAAAAACCCTTAAATGCTAGAAAATACTCTGTTTACTGTTAGCATATTGATACTGACTATGACAATAAGAATAAGAACAGGAACTAGTTTGTGACGATAATCTAATTAATTAGTAAACATTTTCTCTGTGGGTGTATCTTTACTGGTATTTACAATTTTCTTTCAAGAGCTGTGCTGGTCTACAACAGCCCACAAATGTAGTAAAACAGAGAGAGAAATTTAGAAAAATAAAAATAAATTGAGAAGTTTTCAGTATTTTGTGTATATTCTTAAACATTAAAAGACCCAAGTTCATAACTGTAACAAAGCCTATGTATGCCACTATATGCAAACATGGATAACAAAATAACGGAATTGTGACAAACACAGCAGTGTGTAGGCAAATTATTAAGTTTATCACTAGAAAAGTCGCTTAAATAGACATTTTCCAGCTGTTACAGTAGATCACTGGAATTGTGGCAATTTTCTCAGGCAGATATTCCCTTTTTTGTGTTTGGGAACTTGCTGCAATTAAGGGATTATCCCCTTTCATAATGCCCCGATTTAGAACACTTTCTTTTAAGTTGCGCCCAATTGGTACATCACAGTCAGCTCCTCTTATTCAATTTTACAGCAGGCAGCACACACTGGAACCTGCAATTTTACCCCCCAAAATACTTATACCCCTAAACTTGAGCACATATTGCAATAAAAATAAAAATATGCACTGAACTTTTGAAAACTAAAAATACATCAGAAACTGTATGGCAAGACAGAAATGTTACTATTTTTTGAAGCTAAAAATAATCAGAAAACAAAATTATCAAGGGAGCACCTTTTGTAGAAGAGTTAGCCTGTTGGTTGTGTTATTCTTTAAGCAACATCATGAACATATTAATATTGTGGGAGAAGATGGATATGGTCAAGAGAAAGACTAAAACCAAACACAACAGCAGCCTTCCTTGGCAGAGGTGAACACAGAATGAATGAAAAGGGCAAGGTTGGGCCCCAGCAGACAGGCTGTACTTGTGTAACCTGGACATTTTAACTGCTCTGCTGGAAGAGTCATACAACCCAATAACTCTTCTGGAGATTTAAAAACTAGAACCCTCCTAGGTGGTTTCTTTTTTAATAACTGAAAAATTGGAGCTGCAGTAGTATTATAATAAAATAATAAAAAATATTTATATCCCACAGCTATCTCCCTGAAGGAACTCAGGACAGTCTCAACCAGTGACATACAATTTCTCCTTGTCCAAAATCTTAACTTGACTGAAGCAGGTTAATAAAGTTTAAGCAACCTGTAACTGAAATAACCAAACATTTTTATCTTAAAAGTCCCCATAAGCCCCCTAGGGAACATGGGAACATTTTTGTTGCCTTATTCAATATCCATGCCTTAAAAACACCTTTTCTGAGTGTAAAAGGGTCCAAAGTGGTCAAAAAGTGACCAAACTAATTTTTCTACTATGTAAAATGTTGTGCATACAACTGATGTTGTAAAAACAATGCCAATACAGTCTTTGTTGCAGAAAACACTAGTGGGAAAGATAGTACAGATGCAGAAAGTTCAAATGCAATTCTAAAATCTTGGCCTAGTAGAGAGAATTGGTTGCTACAACCATCTACCAAGATGGTGAATCATATATACATACATACACCCGTACACCCCAAATATATATATAGACACACACACACACAGTGAGAGAAATCTACCTCCTGGAAGAGTTATCATGGGGACAATGGGTCTCCACTGAAGCTTTACTGCCAATCCTTGTTTCCACAACAAGCTAATTTTGTCTAAATCCAATTGTCACAGGAACAGAAAGTGAGGTGAAATCTTCTGAATAGGAGCACAGCCGGCAAAAGAAACAAACAAGAGAGAGAGAGAGAGAGAGAGACTTAAAAGATGTATCTGTTCTGAACCTTTTTTGTTCATAACTTGGGGACTGCCTGTATGAGATACGCAACCCAGAGACTTAAAAGATGTATCTGTTCTGAACCTTTTCTGTTCATAACTTGGGGACTGCCTGTATGAGATACGCAACCCAGCCTCTTCAAATCTGGATTCCTATAGATATATTAGAATATAATTCTAAGATCCTGAAAAACTGGTGCAGTATTGCTTACAAAAAGCCTGCCCTATACAAGAGGGAAAGTAGTTTATCTTTTCTTTTCTTGTTAAAGTGCAGGGAGACATGACCAAAACCCAAAGTAAATTAATTGTCATTTATTATGCCTTGTGTCTCTTTGGGGTTTCTTTGCTTTTTGTTGTTGCTCTCTTTTTTGCTTTGCTATGCTGTTTTTAATTGTAAACCGCCTTACAGGCAACAGCAATAAGAAGGCAAATAAGTAAATAAATGAATTCTTGATCATCTGCAGGCAGATAACATGATGTAGGTATACCAAATAAAATATGAAACAAAGTAGCCTGTTTAGCAAACAGAACAAAGATACACCAAAATTCAAACAAACAACCCCACATTAACATATCTTTGATTATTTTTTCAAGAGCAGGATTCTGTGATTCCAATTTCTGAAAGAACTCAAGAGATAAGTTGCACTGGATTTTATCTGGCTTCAAACAGTTATTCATGAATGTACAAGTTTACTTGTGGGGCCTATTTTTGAAAAATTTAACACCAACCTTGATCACAAAATATTTATTGATTTTATAAACAGTGTATGAATTTAAATTAGGCAAAGCAAAATAAAACAATTGCACAAAAATTCTGTTTCCACCATTAGTTTAGCATAGAAATTTATTTTCCAAAGTGGTTTCCTATAGAGTGTTTTACACATACGCACACGCGCACACACAAACCATTATTTTGTCTGACCCTCATCTTGGTCCTCGTCACATTAATTGTTACCTGAAAAGAACTGTAGGCAGGTGCCCCTACTGTGGGATATCAATCATTATTTCTCTATTGAATTCAAAGCACATACCTAAACAGAGGGTTTTAAAAACCTATAACAGACTATTTCTGAGAAACTATAAATATCTTATTTTGGAAATCACAATGGCTGTCAAATTGCTACAAAGTGGATAAATCTCTGCAAATATGTGGCTCACTTGAAAGTAAAATGTGATATATGCAAATATAGAGAAGAATATTAATAATTGCCTAGAAATGACAACTTTCTTTAGTCTGATATGACAAAAAATAAAATCCCATGGAAATATGTGAAAGATCGAGTGATTTATTCAGGAGAAATGGATGAAACAAAAGCTAGAACCAACTTTGCTTCATATTGAAAATGGCACAAAGCTATTATTTACCAGTGGAAAGTTCAACACAATAGGAGGAGATGCTCACAATAAGAGAAAGGCAAACTTACACACACACACACACACACCCTTAGAATTAGAATTAAACTGCAACAACTTCAAACCATTCAACAAAAATGAGGTAAGAAGCATTTTCCCTTACCAGTTAAGATTATAGAGAAAGCAAAAACTATGATCTAAATCTTGTTAGCCCAAGTCAACTAACCCAATTGAATCAACTGAATTTTCATAACTGGTGATTTATCCAATTCCCATTTAGTTCATAGGTCTAACACTAGTTGGGATTAATAACTGGAATTAGCTTTATGGGGTGCTATGTTTGTATTTGTCCAGTCATAAATGAGATTGTTGCCAGCATGGAACTAACATAGGCAATCTCTCTAAAAAAAGAAATATAGCACAAGAGACTAATGCTTCAGAAACCGGCACGAATAGAAAAGTTACACTGTATCAATCCAATTGTATTATTATGACTGTTAAGAAACAAAGACAGGGGTTCAGAGTGACATTCCTGGAAAAAACAGGGTTGGCTAATATAATAAAAAATGGAAGCACTGATCAAAAAGATTCTTAATCCAAGAAAATACAAGGTTTAGGTTAAATGCATGTAGTTTTTAGGCAGTTTTATGATCAATTCCTCAAGAATAATAATAATATCTTCAGTATGTTACACTGTCCAACTAGTATGTTCAGAATTTAAACAGCTGCTATGAAAGAATGAAATCTTCATGTTTAAAGATGTATCAATGATCACTGAACGCAGGCTCATCCATGGCACTGAGTGATTTCTATGTATAAAAGTGAAAGTTGGGCAGTGAAGAAAGCTGGCAGAGAAAGAGTTAATTCATGTGAAATGTGGTGCTGAGGGTGGGATGTTTGGAGACCATGTGCCACCAAAGAGATACATGAACAAGTCTGAAAGCAAATTAAAGCCAAACTCTCATTAGAAGCCACAATGACTAAATTGAGGCTATTGTACTTTGGACATATTAGGAAGAAGTTGGTATTCTTCTAGTAATGCCACTAAGGTTGGTGTCAGTGTAACTCACAGTGTCATCCCCATGGACTTCCTCTCGAACTGAACCAAACCATAATATTGTATCAAAAGTACCAGAAAATTTGACACAATCAGCGAATATGAGTCTCTTGCATATTCAACAAGTTAATGTCCAGACCACTGTCTAGGGAAGAAGTCATCAAATATTGCTTTACAGGATTTCTCACCACTAAGTTAAACTATTGCAAGAGAAAAATAAAACTAAAGATCAAAATGCTTTTAATTGGTTGATTTCAGCGGTGGCCAGGGGTGCTTTTGCACAACTAAAGCTTGCGTGCAGTTGCGCCCATACCTTGGGGAAGTCAGACTTGGCCACAGTAGTCCATGCTCTTGCTACATCTTGTATAGACTACTGCAATGCACTCTACATGAGGTTGCCTTTGAAAATGTCCTGGAAGCTTCAACTGGTCCGACAGGTGGCAGCCAGACTTCTAATTGAAGTGGCATACAAGGAGCACACAATGCCTCTGTTGCATCAGCTCCACTAGCTGCCAATATGCTACTGAGCCCAATTTAAAGTGCTGGTCTTGGCCTATAAAGCCCTGTTTATTATTTATTTATTTAAAAATTTTATATCCTGATCTTCTCAACCTCCATAGAGGGACTTAGACCAGTTCACAGCAAGGATTCAATGCAAGAATACAATCTAAAAACATCATACAACAATAAAAGATTAAAATACATACATACAATTACAAATAAGCCAAATCGCCAAGATAAAATCATGCCCAATTCAGTCCGTATGTGTAGTCAATAACTTTGTTCTGTGGCCGGCCTCAGCCATTATTCTGGGAATAATTCATTCCATAGCCAGGATTTCACTGGCCTCCTAAAGGACAGGAAGGAGGGGGCAGATCTGATCTCTGATCAGGAGAGAGTTCCATAGCCGAAGGGCCACCACAGAGAAGGCCGTGTCTCTTGTTCCCGCCAGACATGATTACGAAAGTGGCGGGACTGAGAGCAGCCCCACCCCCTAGAAGATCTTAATAGCCTTGATGAATCATAAACAGTTCTGGTTCAACTTATCTATCTGAACGCATCTCCTCCTATGACCCTACAAGAAATTTAAGATCATCTGGGGAGGCCCTGCTCTAAGTCCCACCTTCTTTGCAAGTGTGATAGGTGGGGACGAGAGACAGTGTCTTCGCAGTAGTGGCTCCTCAACTGTGGCAGTCCCTCCCCAGTGACATCAGGCAGGTTCCATCCCTTCTGACTTTCAGAAAATAAAGATAAAGTGTTCAAAGAATACGTTACTACAGGTTTCAACACGGTCTGAATTAAGGATTTGAGCAAGAGTATGGGATTAATGGAACTATGCACCTTATATGTTTTTAATTTGCATGCTGTTTTATGTGTTTGATTGATTTGCTGTTAATTATTTTAACTGTGGGATATGTTTTTTTTCTTTTTTCAATAAGTGTTTATTGCAGTTTTTCCAGTGACATTGACACAAGATGTTATATTGTCAAGTGGGGCCAAGGTGGGGGGGAGGTAGGGGGGGGGGGAGGGAATAGGGGCCACGGGTAAGTGGAGGGAAAGGGTCATTAAAAAGACTTCCCAACAGTATCTCAAGAAAAGAATGATTTTGTATAATCTAAGTGTTCATTGGTTATACAATTTCTTAATAATCACAGTAATAAAGCGGGGGTTTTGACCAGGAGGGGGGGTGAGACCAGGGGGGATGACATAGTTACATCATTAAGCCTTAAACATCATCTATATTAATCACAAATTGTCTTCCCTTATTTTGCAAATAGGTTTGGAAGGTAGACCAGTCCGTTCTTTCCTTTTTTCCACATAATTTTTGAGATAGAATGTCCATTTGTATAAAGTCCATTATCTTTAACGTCCAGTCTTCTGGCTCAGAGCACACAGGCTAAAGATCAACCCGGCGAAAACGGAGATCCTCTGGCCCGGCCGACCCGACCCCCACTCTCCACTACCACCCTTTGAGGGCGAGCCCTTGTCCGCAGCCCCGGCGGTAAAGAGCTTAGGAGTACTCTTGGATGAGAAACTGACGATGGAGGCTCAGATCCAGGCCGCTGCCAAGGGTGCCTTCTTTCACCTCCGTAGGGCCCGACGGTTGGCCCCCTATCTACCACCAGAGGCGCTGAGGACGGTGATTCATGCCACCGTGGTCTCCCGTCTTGACTACTGCAACGCCTTGTATGTGGGCCTACCGTTGGCCACGACTCGGAGGTTGAGACTCATCCAGAATGCAGCGGCCAGACTCATCTCCGGGGCATCGGCCAGGAGCCATATTTCACCAATTTTAAAAGATCTTCACTGGTTACCCATTGAGCTTAGAGCGATCTACAAACTCATGGTGATAACCTTCAAAGCTCGGCAAAAAATGGGACCAGCCTACCTGGGTGATCGGCTGACAGACCAACGCTGCGAAAGACCCGCACGCGTAATAAATGGCGACCGGTTAGCTATCCCTGGGGTGAGAGAGGCCCGGCTGACAGAGACCCGTAGAAGAGCCTTCTCGGTGGCGGCCCCTATGATCTGGAACTCGCTCCCGCCTGCGCTTAGGGCCACACTGGCCCCGGCCAGATTTCTGGCTGGCCTGAAAACCTGGCTCTTCCGCCAGGCTTTCGGGGACTGAACTGGATGGATGGCAGAGCCTTCTACGGCTCATATCTGCTGTTTTAACTGATGTATCTATGTTTTTAAAGGATGTAAGTCGCCCGGAGCACCATTGGTGGAGGGCGACTCACAAGTAATAAAGTATTATTATTATTATTATTATTATTATTATATCTGGTACGCTGTTTTGTTTCCATTTTCTAGCTAGAGTCACTCGGCCACATGTACTAAGGAGGAAGAGCATTTTGTCTTGGTTTTTTGTCAGTGTGGGTCCAGTCAAACCTAGGAGGTATATTTGTGGGTCAATTTGGAATTTTGCCTTAATAATTTTTTGTGATTCCCTATGTATTAATTTCCAATATCTTACTACTTTTTAACAATCCCACCATTGATGTATGTACGTACCCAATTCTTTGTTGCATTTCCAACATTTGTTGGAAATGCCTTTGTTAAACTTTGCGAGCTTCTGTGGGCTTAAATGCCACCTAAAGTGCATTTTTATCCAGTTTTCTTTGACGTCCGTTGCGGTCGTGTATTTAAGTTTCCTGTTCCAGACCTCCTCCCATTGTTTTAAGAGTATCGTATGCTTGAGATCCCTTGCCCACCTGATTTGGCAATCTTTAACCTGTTCTTCTGCGGTAAACCATTTTAGCAGATGTTTATAAATCAAGCTTATGCCCCTTTTTTGTGTTTTAATCATTTGGTCCCAGAAGTTGTTTTTTTCTAGGAAGCCTATTTTAGAGTCTTCCTTAAATATTTGATGTGCTTGGTGATATTGGAACCAACTAATATTATAGTTAGCTTTTCTTATCTCCTCCATAGATTTAATATGCCATTTGTCATTGGAGACTTTCTTCAGTATTTGCCTATAGGTTAGCCAATCCTCCATGGCTAGTTCCTTCTTATGTAATGCCTCCATTGGGGATACCCACAATGGGGTTTTCGGAAATAGTATATATCTGTATTTTTCCCAGGTCTTATATAAGGCTGCCCTGATGATATGATGGCTGAAGTTTTTTTCTATGTGCTTCTTTTTGTACCAGAGGTACCCATGCCATCCATATCTTAAATTGTGTCCTTCTAGCGTAAGTAAGTTCTTATTTTTCAGGGTAACCCAGTCTTTAATGGCTAGTAGGTTTGAGGCTTCATAATATATTTTAAGGCTGGGCAGTCCTGTCCCCCCCCCCCCTTTCCTGGATTTGTCGTCCATGAGCAGGTGCAAACCAATTCTGGGTTGTTTGTTTTTCCAGATGAATTTCCTAATGTCGGTATTCCATTTCTTAAATAGATATTCAGTTCTTATTACCGGTAGGGTTTGGAATAGATACAGCATTTGGGGTAAAACCTTCATTTTAATGGTGGGATATGTTTTTACTGTTTATTGCTGGTTTTTACCAGCATTGAATTCTTGCCGGAGCTGTAAGCTGCTTTGAGTCCCCTAGGGTGAGAAAGGTGGGGTAAAAATGAAGTAAATTAATTAAATAAATAAATTTCTAGATTTGTTTTCATTTAATTATGTGCGCTCAAGGGTAAGAGATAGAATCACAGAACACTGATACAAACAAAAACTACTCAGTCTCCCTGAACGTTGCTAATTTGAGTGTGGGAAATTATTTTCATAAGAAAATAATTAAATGGCAGTTGGAAAACAAGGGTTAAACTTCCCATTCAATAGGTTGTGTCCCTAGTGAAAATCTCTCTCACACATTCCCTCTTGGTCTCTCTCTCTCTCTCTCTCTCTCTCTCTCTCTCTCTCTCTCTCTCTCTCTCTCTCTCTCTCTCTCTCTCTCTTGATTTATTTATTTATTTACTTACTTACTTACTTTATATGCTCCTTCTGTCTCAAAATAGGGCAAGGCGGGTTAGAAACACAATTGCGTGAAACAATGCAATTAAAATTAACATATTATTGCAAAGATATTTCTCAGCATGGGTGCAGTGTGTTCTGTAAATCAGAATGCAAAGCCAGGATGTTATTTTGCTTGAATAATCCTTGCACATGTGTAAGAACAGTTATATCATATTGGAATATATTCAATTTTTGAGAATCTGCACAGGTCCTATAATATGATATTTGTCCCATTCCATCAGTAATCAATTGGACTCCATCTGGAAAATGTTGCAGAAACAGGGTAATTACACATGGGATACTAATTGTGTGTGTTTTTTAATTTAATACTGTTCTTAGGTGCTGTTTTTACATGCATTCCCAAAATCAGTATGCATTCAGTCAGCTAAAATCTTAAGAGCATGGTAGTTCAAGCCTTTCAGGCTACATCATTGCATAATATTAGAAAAATAAATTAAAAGGTGACATAGGGAGGCATTTGAATGGATTGGGAGGAACCAATGTTTCATGGTGTGATGAGTCAAAGTGCAATATTTTCAAAATGTAAGAATCAAGTGTGATGGGGTCAGTCTGAATACAGTATGCATCCAGTCCTAAAAAAATACGAGATGCATATATTGATATAAACAAAGTATATCCCAATGTGATATGGTTCATAGAAATAACAAAATGGTGTAAATTCTTTCTGCTTGCCCTCGTGCATGTGATATCTTAGAGGAAGAGCATTAATGTCCACTCACTCACGGTTCAACATATCCAACCCCTTGTGTCTAGATCTGCACCCTGCCAGCTCACTTCATTGCAGCATTGCTTCATTGTTTTTCAGATTAAATATATAGCATGAAGTGCACATTCTCTACAGCAGATGGAGGAAAAAGCTGAGTTCGCAGCCTGAAGCCCAAAGGACCCAATTTCTCCATAAAAGCACCTGATGGACATTGTGACAACCTGATTGCCTTCTACCACCAATTTTGGAAACATGTGAAAAATACTGTGTGCTGCTTGCTGGTATGTGGTCCAAAATGACTCATAAATCTTCCTTTATCTCCGCTGTGGTGTTAGCAGAAAAGGATGAGTCGCTTTTTTTCCATCTCATTCACATGTCTATCTGTCTGTTACCCGTGCCCTTGAGCAAAGATTACTGATGCCCTACCTTTGATATATGACACATCACAAGCAGCAGCTTTTCATCAAGTGAATTAAGCTGGAAAATGCAAACCTACCTGCCAGTTTCTTCCTAACTTCCCACAATCCCTTTGTGTGTCTGCTCTCTCTCACACACACACACACACACCCTGTCAGACAGAAGCCTAATATTGGCAGTTTATCGTATTATGAAGCAAATTGTCAATTACCTTTTTAAATTCCCAGATTGCTTTAAAAGCATTTAAAAAGGATACTCATTAACAGAATGAATTGCCAGTGATTTAAGAACCAGGGCTGTTAGTCTCCACATTATTTGTTCCTTATTCCTGTGATCTAATATTGTTTGCTGTAATATTGCCACTGAACAAAATTGTTTTGCAGTGTTGATCAATGAAGGGAAGGTTGTATTTGTTGGCTGTCTCTTCTCCACACTGATACCCTATCGGTGCGATCTGAAAGCACTGCACCTCTGTGTAAAGATTGCATTATACATTAGAACAAATTCTCCCTGCAAATTAAATCTGTTACACTGCCTGTTTTCTTCATTTCTTTTGCTTCCCTTCCTTTTATCTGACACAGTAAAATGCATCTGTAGGGTGCTACACTCCCTGTGCGGTAGCTTTCAATCTTACAATTTCAGGATGTCAATTAGATAACTGGAACGCTGCTAATTATCACATCCAGCTCTCCCCAGCAAACACACATCTCCCTATTTGGGATTGCATTTGCCTAAATGTACTTTGGTCTGCATAATCAACCAACTTAAAATCCCTGTTTAATTCAGATGGACTTGAAGAGTTCTTTTGCAAAATCAATAGCACTGTTGTCATCATCTCCACTGTGTTACAACTGTTAATTTATGGGCTGCATCTTCCTACAGAAAACATAGCTATTCTTTCTGTGATTAAGTATTTATTAAACATTTTAGTAAAACCAAATGACAGAACTATAAACTTCCGCATATAATTTTTGCAGAATTGGCCTAAGAGCAACTTGTAAAAATAGAATTAATGGCAGAAAACATGTAATATATAAAAATATCCTTAGGAAAAGAGGGGAGAGCATCCAGCAATTACATCTCTTACATTGAAGGCTCCAATATTATAGGGTAATATTTCCTTAATGTAAGACTTCATTAACCCTAAGATAATCTCTCATAAATTTTTCCTCATTTTTAAAAGGGAAAAATAAATTATGTTTATTAAACTACTGAATATTGTTTATGAAAACAAGACATAATCTACTGCCATAAACTTCTTGTCTTTATCTGAATAATCAAGCAGCTCATAAATAAAATATCACATAAAGTGAGTGCTAAAATTCATTACTGTAATAGCTGTGTTCATCATCTATTTCATTAACAACCCCTCCCCTTCTTGAATAAATGGATTCTTTGGTCTAACGGAGCAAGGCCATTTACAAGACAAAATACTAAGCTGCTTTTTCTCATTTTCTCTTATCTGTTCTTGACTTTTAAATTAATTCTTCCCTTAAATCTTATTGTTTCTTTCCAGTGTAACTCAGCACATTAGAGGGACTTGAAAGAAATGTGAGCCGTAGAAATGGGCCTATAGAGTATAAGTTAATTAGAGATCTAAGTGACTAGTGATGAGATTTGATGGCATGTATAGCTGGAGTGAATTTAAGAAACTAATCTTCATTTAAAATGTTTGAAAACAGAGCACAAATATATGAGGGAAACAGAAGATGCTAGAACTCGTTATATTAGCATTTTTACTCCTTTAAATTTGAGCTAATACAAGATGATACTGTCAAACGAGAACAATTATTAGTAATAAAAAACAAAGTAAAAGATATGACACACATGACATGCAGAAAAATTTGAAAGTTATTTTGGGGTGGTCTACAATCCCCAGACTCCCACAGACAGAATTGGGAGCCATAATCCAAAAGTGTGATGTTTTTCCAAGTATACACAAATACACAAAATACTAGATAAGAAATACTTTTTGAAATACAGTCACACTTCATACAAGTATTATCTAATTATAGTATTAATCCCCAAATTAGGATAATTAGGTAGAGTACAGTAATAAAAGTGTACATAAATTCATTTGATCGATCAGCCAAAATTAAGCACTTTCAGATGTTTACATGGGACTACAACTTTCTCTGTTTTGATTGATATTTGGTATTTGACAAGTTCTTTGTAATCATTAGTTTTCTTTCTTATACTATTATTATTATGTATTCTCTTTATTTAAAACATAGCATAAACCTCCCAATATTGTGGAAAAGTAGAATTTGTCAAGTATCTCTAATGTATATATTGGTTCTATTGTCCAAATTACTGCTACTGTAATTGCTTGCTTTGGCCACCCAGAAAAAGGAGGAGGAGGAGAGAAGAAGAAGAAGAAGAAGAAGAAGAAGAAGGGAGGGGGGAGAAGGAGGGAGGGAGAAGTAGCGGGAGAAGAAAAGGGAAGGGACCATAATAGCACATTTGTAAAAAAAAAAGATTAAAATACCAGTATTAATAAAATGTACACTTAAAACTAGGATAGTAGGAGCAAAGATGAAGTAATGTGGCCACATAATGAGAAGACAGGAAAGCTTAGAGAAGACAATTATGCTGGGGGGAAAGGAAGGAAAAAGGAAGAGGGGCTGACCAAAGTGATTGGCTTGACCCTGAAGGAGCTGGGGGAGGTGACGGCTGACAGGGAGCTCTGTCGTGGGCTGGTCCATGAGGTCACAAAGGGTCAGAAGCAACTGAATGAATAAACAACAAACAACACTTAAAACTCATAGTTCAAAATTGAGTGGAGAAGCCTGCCAGAAGAGATAGGTCATTTACTGTGTCCTAAATTTTGACTCCTCATTTAGCTGTTGAACCTCTTTCAGCAAGTCATTCCACAATCTAGGGGTGGCTGATGAAAAGGTCTTCTAGGTGACTGACCGGTCAGATTCTGGTTGTTTGAAATAGGTGTCCCTCTCAGGGTCCTATGGGGTGGATTATATGGGAGAAGACAATCCTGTAGGTCACCAACATGTGTAGGGTTTAAAAGGTCAAAACCAACACTTTGTAATTTGGAAACTAATCAATCACTAGTGGAGTGATTTTAGTATAGTTGTAATATGCTCATTCCTAGATATATCTATAACCAATCTGGCTGCCACATTTTGAACTAATTGACGTTTCTAAACTTGGTGAAGACATAGCCCAATGTGCAATGCAGACATCTAATATGGCAGTATATGTACTGCCATCTGTAGGTCTTCTCATTCTAGGAAGGGGTAATACCCCTTTCATGGAATAATAAAGTTGGAAGAGGCCATCCAGTCCAATCCCCTGCTCTTCAGGAAAAGTACGACCAAAGCATCCCTGAAAGATGGCCATGCAGCCTCTGTTTAAAAGCCTCCAAAGAAGTTGCTTCCACTACACTCGAAGGGAGAGTTCCACTGTTGAACAGCTCTCATATTAAGAAGTTCTTCCTAATGTTCCTAATTCATTGACCAATATTTGTTCTTCATTCACTTACTAATATTTGTCTACATCTACCTATTTCTGTACTTGTAGTGGATCAGTTTCCTCTAACTGACATAAATAACTCCTTATTAACCTTTAAGAATAGTTCCCTGGTGTGCTGGACTCTCACCATTTCCAGGTAATTACCCTACTGTGGGATTTGTAGTACATGTGGAGGGAAATCCAAGTTAGAGGAAAAACAAATTTAAAAACGAAGTCCCTTTGACATAGCCAATACCAAAATGCCTTCCTCTAAGGTCAAGAATGACAATTTCTATGCCATTATCTGTAAATCACCCTGATCTGGCTCCACACTAACATTTTGGTCAGCATGTTAAATATCAGTAACTTCATGTATTAATGTTTTTTCAATTGCCAGCTTTTTAATGGTAGTGAATTTCCAATTTCTAATGCTGACATTATAGAATTGTTAAAGTGCCAATCTCTGCACAGAAAGTCCCAGAATTGTCAAAGTTCTCAAAATCAGGGTTTAGCATCTTCAATTAAAAGGATTTCAGGTTGCAGCCCCAAAGGCATTAGCACGAGTGACTGGACAATTGATTCCACAAAGTGAAGGCTTGGCAGAGCAAGCTGTACTTGGTTACACAAGAAAGAATGCTGAACCAGACTGACATTTTTCTATAAAAGAAGCCCAGTTGGAGGATAAACTTCCTTCTATCCATCCTTGTGGTAGGCAGCATTCCTCATGCAAGCCTCTCTATGTGCAGCCAGGGCACATAATTACCTCCACGCCTAAGTAAGCCTTGCAGTTGCACCTACCATCTCCTTTAAATTATCCTAGAACAAATTAGGCTGCTTCTTTTGCTTAGACCAGGGGTCCTCAAACTAAGGCCCGGGGGCCATATACGGCCCTCCAAGGTCATTTACCTAGCCCTCGCTCAGGGTCAACCTAAGTCTGAAATGACTTGAAAGCACACAACAACAACAACAACAACAACAACGATCCTATCTCATCAGCCAAAAGCAGACCCACACTTCTCATTAAAATACTAATCAGTTTACATTTGTTAAAATTGTTCT
This sequence comes from Anolis apletophallus, assembly GCA_030556195.1. Classification (NCBI taxonomy): domain Eukaryota; kingdom Metazoa; phylum Chordata; class Lepidosauria; order Squamata; family Anolidae; genus Anolis; species Anolis apletophallus. The sequence goes on along the minus strand of JARBWK010000004.1, from coordinate 137,102,647 downwards.
TCATTTTAATTATTGTATTGTTTTTAAGTGTTCTTTCATTACAGATAAGATATGTGTAGTGTGCATAGGAATTCATTTATGTTTTTTTTCACATTATAATCCGGCCCTCCAACAGTTTGAGGGACTATGACCTCTGTTTAAAACGTTTGAGGACACCTGGCTTAGACTGTGTTCCCTGCCATCATCAGCTCAACTTGTGTGTGTGTGTGGGGGGGGGATGACGACAACAACCTTTGTGTAATCATAGTCAAACATAGGAACAATCTATACAATAACTCGCATCTGCGAGTTGTCCTTATGTCTGACTATGAAGGCATCTAGCAGCTTTGAGTCTCCATTGTGGAGATAAAAAGCGAGGTATAAATAAGGATAACAACAACAAAAACAACAATAATAATTTATCTGAGTTGGGACACAATGGCAATGTAAAAATTTAAAAAAAACATTTCTGTTTTAAATTTGTACAGACTGACTGGCTTTTATTTCTTACATAATTTATAATTATTGGAAATATACATTATATATCCCAGCATTTCCATCTAAAACAAAATATCATCACACACCCTTGGTGCTTCTTAAACATCATCAATATTTCTAATTTTTAAACTCTGGTCATAGTCTAATTTATAGATGTAATGAGACAATGCTTTCCTCCCAAGGAAGATCCAAAGTTTTGAACTATTGCAGTTGGTTTTGTATACTTTTTCCTTATTCTGTCATACTATCACTTGACATAAACCTCAACAGGATGGTGAAGCAAAGTTGTTCCCTTTTTGAAAATGTGTCAACTAAAATGCATTACGTGTGCTTTGCATATTTGGGGCTAGACCTGGTTTAAATTAAGTTTCAGGGAAAACTAATTTTATAAAAACTGATTCACTCATTAATAGTTTCAAAATAATGAAGTACAGTCTTTCAAGTTTTTAATGAGCCATTAGATCACTGTAAAACACAAAGCAGTAGCTGTAGTCTAAAGGTAAAGTGCTATTGAAAACAGACTTTCTTTTATAAAGTTAAATAACTATTTTGTCTGGTGTATTGCTATGATGGAACTGAGGGTCACTTGGTTGAAACGGGAAAGATGAGACTACCTAGCTCTTCAGATATCCTTAAAAATTATTGATGACTATTTCAGATTCTCACAGTGAAAAGCTCACATTTAGAAGAATAACAAAATATATACACAAGAAATGAGCAAAGGAAATTGCCACACCATAACTTTGAAATTCCTTGTATTATTAAGTCCCTTCTAGTTTTTTCACATTTGGAATTAAGAGTTCCAAGTATTAAATATCACAGGAATTATAGTATAGCTATTACTAATCACTAAACAGTTTTCAGGGAAATTTCTACTTTCTACTCAGTGAAAATCACAAAATAAGAAACTACAAAGTTATTTTTCCATTAATTAACAAATAATGCTCAAAATATGGTACACAGATAAACTGTTTGCTTCGTGCAAAGAACTGTGAAATCAACTCTATGGTAGAAAACAATGCACAGAGTTAATATGAGTCAACACTACCTAAAATTGCTTAATGCAGCCTTCAATTGTGTCAACAAGCATCATGGGTTGCTCAGATTTCTCCTCCCAGAATCTGTAGAAAACTCTGACTTGGGACTACATTAACAGTTCCAAGATGGAACAGGCTGTAACTGTTTACATGGCCATCCCATGTTCCCCGCCCATTTTTAGCATTGCAATGCACAGTTTGTATGACATAGGTTATGCTGGTTCATCCTTGCCTGGAGTGACACTGGCCAGAATGATAAGATGATTGGAGAAGGGAGGGTGTGGGTGATTCTTCCTTTCTCCCTCACTTGTTGCTCTAGCACTCTGACAACACTTTAGGTGACAAGTGGCTGGCATGACCCATGTCCCACCCGCTGGTCATCACAATGACAAAAATGGGAGGGGACAGTAAGGTTGTCCAGTGATGCCAAACCAAATTTGGCACCACTGGACTATCAGGACACTCATCAGCTGGGGTGGTGGTGATCTAAAGCAACCCAGGGTCAATTTGGCTTGGCCATTCCAGATCAGCCCCGTGGTAAGTGGTCAGTGTGGATCCGCCCTACGATGTTACAGAGCAGATTTGGTGTGTATACATTATTCAAAATTGTGATTCTGCCACAATTTTCAATAAGAACAATTTACTTGAATATTGCCATAGTTAAATATCTGATTGTATTTTACTTTAGCAAATAGGAGACTATTTTATTTTACTGTCATTTTTACACTTTGCACTTATTTTAGTCTCTTAATCTAATTATTTTTTTTTCAGTGACCATTTTACTGCTAATAAATGAAAGACATGAAAAATTAAATTGCATAATAAAGCAGGAAGGGCATATAGTTACAAGATACAGTGCCCCTGAGAAATGTATATTCTGCCTTATGCTGAGGTGAACGTAAAATTATGTCCAATAATCCATTCCATTCCTAGGGGTATTGAAATGCTGTGCACCAAACTTTCTGGCAGATGATGTCCAGTTCTGACAAAACACACTCAAACCGAATCAGGTGTATTATTAATGGAGCATACCTATAAGGCAACAATGTTGGAACTCTGCACTTTATAGGAATGTGTGCCTTATACCAGGGGGGGGGGGGTTACAGAGGTGGACTAAAACAATATACAGCTTTCTACCTATGTATGAGTGTCGATCTAGGTATAACCATCAATCAGACAATGTAAATTTCCTAATGTTGTCAATATTGTATGAAACAGTTTTATTAGCACAAATGGAAACCAAGTGGAGCAGGTGGCTACTTTTCAGTTCCTGGGTGTCACTGTGATGGAGAGTGTGACCTGGGACACCCATATAGCAACGTTGGTTAAGAGGGCTCAGCAGAGACTGTACTACCTGAGACTCCTAAGGAACCACCAACTGAATAAAAAACAAATGTTGGTGACTATCCCTGTGCTATAGAGCAGGGCTGTCCAACTTCTACTGGACCGGGGGCCTGAGCTCCGGTCAGTGATCACCTGGGGGCCTAAGGGTCAGGCTCCGCCCCGGCTCCACCCCTGGTCTGGCCCCGCCCCTCCCGGCCCTGCCCCTCCCCGGCTCCGCCTCCCGGGCTCCAATTCCATATATTTAATATTAACATAAGGGGGAGGGAGGGATTACCACACATGGGGGCATCAATAAACAATTCCATATATTTAATGTTAACATAAGGGGAGGGAAGGATGGATGTAACACTTCAGGTGCATAAATATACAGTTAAATATTATATTATTTAAATAAGAGGAGAGGGGTGGATGGATGGAACACTTCAGGGGCATAAAAATACAGTTAAATATTATATTATTTAAATAAGGGGGGAGGGATGGATGGATGGAACACTTCAGGGGCATAAATATACAGTTAAATATTATATTATTTAAATAAGGGGGGAGGGATGGATGGATGGAACACTTCAGGGGCATAAATATACAGTTAAATATTATATTATTTAAATAATGGGAGAGGGGTGGATGGATGGAACACTTCAGGGGCATAAATATACAGTTAAATATTATATTATTTAAATAATGATGGAGAGGGATGGATGGATGGAACACTTCAGGGGCATAAATATACAGTTAAATATTATATTATTTAAATAAGGGGAGAGGGGTGGATGGATGGAACACTTCAGGGGCATAAATATACAGTTAAATATTATATTATTTAAATAAGGGGAGAGGGAGGGATGGATGGAACACTTCAGGGGCATAAATATACAGTTAAATATTATATTATTTAAATAAGGGGAGAGGGGTGGATGGATGGAACACTTCAGGGGCATAAATATACAGTTAAATATTATATTATTTAAATAAGGGGGAGGGATGGATGGATGGAACACTTCAGGGGCATAAATATACAGTTAAATATTATATTATTTAAATAAGGAGAGGGATGGATGGATGGAACACTTCAGGGGCATAAATATACAATGACATATTATAATTTTTAAATAAGGGGAGAGGGATGGATGGATGGAACACTTCAGGGGCATAAATATACAGTTAAATATTATATTATTTAAATAAGGGGGAGGGGGATGGATGGATGGAACACTTCAGGGGCATAAATATACAGTTAAATATTATATTATTTAAATAAGGGGCCATATATTTAATATTAAAATAAGGGGGGAGGGATGGATGGATGGAACACTTCAGGGGCATAAATATACAGTTAAATATTATATTATTTAAATAGGGGAGAGGGAGGGGTGGATGGATGGAACACTGGAACAGGGGCATAAATATACAGTTAAATATTATATTATTTAAATAAGGGAAGAGGGGTGGATGGATGGAACACTTCAGGGGCATAAATATACAGTTAAATATAATAATAACATAAAGGGAGGGAGGAGGGGAAAGGGTGGATGGATGGATGGGTGGGAGGAAGCGGGAGGAAGCTGAGAGAAGCCCAGGTCGCTGGTTCTCCCAAGCGGATGGCAAATGCAGATAGATCTCGGTGCACCTCCCGGAAGAGTAAAAGCGGCGAGAGGAGGGTTGAAGCCTGGAATATAATGTAAACACTGGGATTTAAAGGGGAAGTAGCAAGGAGGGTAATCTTTCACCTTGGATTACACCCTTCCTTCCTACTTTCCCTTTAAATCCCAGTGTTTACATTATATTCCAGGCTTCAACCTTTCTCCTCGCCGCTTTTTACTCTTCTGGGAGGCACAGCTCGAGCGCCGCAAAAGGTAAGGCTGCAGCGGCTGGGGATGGCCGGCTGCAGCTGGGCCTGCGCGGGAGGCGGCGGCGGAGGAGGGGAGGGAGGGAAGTAGGAGGCGGAGGAGGAAGGGATCCTGCTCCTCCCCCCGCCCCTCACCCCGGCCACGAAAAAAATTAATAAAAAAAATAATAAAATATTCCAAAAAATATTCCAAATAATAATAAAAAATATTTTTAAAAAATCTTAAAAAGCAGATATCTTGCAGGAGGGTGGGGGGGGGGCTGCAGGGAGGGGGCTAGGGGGCCGTATACGGCCCCAGGGCCGCCAGTTGGACAGCCCTGCTATAGAGTGTCCTAACATACTGCAGCTGCACAGTGGCAGATAGGAAGGTGCTCCAAATGGTTACCACTTCTGCACAGTGAATCACTGACTGTCCCGTCCCCTCTTTGGGTGAACTTTATAATTCCTGCTGCCTTAAGAAAGCTTGGAGCATTCTTGGGGATACATCTCACCTGGCATATTACCTTTTTAAAAATAATTGCCATTTGGCAGACAGTACAGGGCGACAAACACAAAGACAAACAGACTGAAGGGTAGTTTTTATCCTAGAGCTGTGGGTATTTTGAACTCTGTGGTTTCACATTGATGTGGCACTGGGGGCTATGTGGTAGTGGTGGGTGTGTGGAGCGATGGATGTGTTGTTTTGTGGTGTGTGCGTAGGAAGGCATGTAATTTCATTGTGCAATAGCACAACAACAAATAAAGCTATTTTATTTCACACGCAGCAACTTATAAAGGTAAGCATGGGAAAATTTGAATCTTCCTTACCAATTGCTCATACATGAAATGAAATCAGCATTCAAAATGCTTTCTCCTCAGAGCTCTTCGGGTGCCATCACATGATGTATGGCAACTTCCGGCAGGGCTCTGTGGAAGAAGTGTCCTACCAGCATGGTAGACTCTTCCCCAACACGGGAGGCTTCCCATGTTCCGTAAAGGAAAATGGGGCCAGTGAAGGGGGAAGCTACGCAATGACACTTCCCCATGTGTTATAAGGAAGCATTGCTTTGGACCAAGCAGGGCATTGGATGCTGGGATTGCCTCGCTGTCCTGCTGATTCACCACGGAGAATGACGAATCACCCTGTGGGACCTCATCAATGTGATGAGATCCTAAGTCACATTTTATACCCTAAATAAGGGTTGGGCAACCTCCGTAGGGCTCTGAGCTAATTCTTAGCTTAAGTAGGTGGTTGAGACCTATCAGAACTGATCCTAAAGAAAATGAGATTCCATGGGGTTTTAAAATAAAATTTAAAATATAAATATATACCTCCAATTTATATTTTACTTGAGGTGCAGTGGATGAAACCACTGAGCTGCTGAACTTGCTGACTGAATCCAGCAAGTTCAGCAGAGTAGAGTGAGCTTCCACTGTTAGCCCCAGCTTCTGCCAAACTAGCAGTTCAAAAACATGCAATTGTGAGTAGATCAATAGGTACCACTCCATCAGGAAGGTAACGGCACTCCATGCAGTCATGTTCAACCACATGATCTTGCAGGTATCTATGGACAATGTGAGCTCTTTAGCTTAGAAATGGAGATGAGCATCACGCCCCCCCCCAGTCAGAAATGACTAGAAAATGTCAAAGGGAAACCTTTACTTTATCATTATATTTCAATGTTATTATTAATAAATTATATTAATAAATAATCGCACCTAGTTTTTACTGATTTTTTTTTTAAAAAAACCTTCTGTGATTTGAAATAATCCAAGCATATATTTAAAATGTATGGAATGGAATTGCTCTCAACTCTCTATAGTTAACTACAATGTTTTTTCATTCTCAGTTTAAGGAAATCAAATTTAGATGAAATTAAGAAATTTGGATGAATATTTTAAATACAACCTGATAATTGTCAAAGGCTTTCATGGCCATAATCACTTGGTTGTTTGTAGGTTTTCAGGCTATATGGCCATGACCAGAAGCATTTCTCCTGACGTTTACTCCATCTATGGCAGGCATCCTCAAAGGTTGTGAAGTCTGACCTCACAACCTCTGAGGATGCCTGCCACAGATGCAGATGAAACTTCAGATGAGAATGCGTCTAGAACATGGCCATATAGCCCAAAAAACCAACAACAACACAACTTGCTAACTTATATTTTGTGAAATTGTATTTGTTAAAAACAAGATGCCCTATGGTGCAGAAATTACTCCAGTCAAGTGTAAATGTTCATTCTCTTTAACAATGTTTGTGAGGTGAACAAGTTCACACAGATTGATGCCCCCTTGGTATGCATGCATTTAAAGCTTTATTTAAATAGGGTCTGTATTTATTATTTACCCTTTTCAAAGTGAGACCTGCTCTGTGCAAAAAATGCAAGATACACATGGCATATCTGAAGAATCAAGTATAGCAAGACAGTGGACAGTATACTTTCTACTGGACCTTGGAATAAGTCATTGAAAGAATCATCATTACCTGTTAATTGTCCTTTTAAGTAATGAGGCACAACAATGTTACTTGAAATGTTGTAATGACAATGATATTAAACTTATAAATTTTTACATAATGGGCCCCATTTACTTGTAATTTCAGAGATGTTGCTTTCCAGTGGATGGGAATGGCATAATTTTGGGGTCAATAATTTTAGTGCTATTTTTTGTAAATGAGGAGGATGAACTTTTATTTTAAAAGAATAGAAATCCAAAGCAAGCACACTACTCGTTTTGAATAACAATAAAGATGAAATTCAGAAAAATAAATAACAAGCAAGCATACACTGATTTTAAAAATATCTATGCAGATTGCAATTTCATTTCCACTGGACTTCCATGCTAGGTGGTGGCCAAGCTGAAAATAAATCAGAATGGTACCATATTATGCTTCAATCGCAAATACTGTGTAAATATGTAAAAACCCATAAATTGGAGAATTTATATTCAAAGGAAATTGTTCTACTGAGATCCTAGACTGAGAAATATATATTAGGCAGCGCTGACCTACATTAAGTCTGGTGGATCAAAGAAAGAGCTAGAAAGCAGATGCAACCTAAACTTTATTGACATATTGAAAACATCTACTTGATGGTGTTCATCCAAGAGTTTATAACAAATGTTCACCCAAATTCTTTAAGAAATTTGCATATAACAAATGGTTTTACATTTGATCTTGCAACAAATTTCTTGTTACAAATTATCTTTTGGGGTTGAGGGGAGAGAGGTCCTTAGGACAAGTCTTTGCAATGGACCAAAGAGTTGTAAACACAATACTACATTTATTTTTTTATTTTTTAAAAAAACAGTCTGGTGAGATCCAGTTGCAAAATTCAATTATGAGAAATGTAATTACTCCTGCACATTACACCTTCATGCACACGCAAACACCCCAACAAAAAAATGGCTCCAAATAATTATGAACTCTTCCATAAGGCGGCGTACAATTGCAAAAAGCACAATGCAGTTAAAAATCATGTAAAAAGTGAATATTCAAATGAAATTAAACTAGTCATAATATTAAAACAATTAAGACCACCCAAAATATCTTAAAAATAAAATACCCAATGAAACCCGAATACTACCTCCTGTGCCTCTCAGATAAAGAAAGGATCATGGACAGAAACAGTGAGATCCTCTTCACCTACATAGCAATGGCGGCAAGAATTGTTTTCGCCAGGTTGTGGAAATCTGAACAAACCCCTCAACAAGATGACTGGCTACATAAACTCCATGATATAAAAGACATGGACACTTTAACTTTCCTCTTAAGTAAAAACACAGGTATACCAAGAAGACAAACCGACTGGAGTCCAATTAACACATACAAAGTAAATTGAAAGGCTAACTTATAGCCAATCGATACAACTATAAAATAAAGAGCAAAAATGGATATTCACACAAAAAATTGTGGAAAAAACTCTTAATTTGAAACAATAAGAAAAGATGCAAACCACTTTAAGGCTGAATGGAAGTCAATATGTTTTGTTTTATGTTCATGTTGTGTCTTGCAATGTCTTTGTCCCTTATTCCCTTTGTATCAGTCTGATCTTTCCCCCCCTCCTCCCAATTCCTTTCCCTCCCTACCCCCACCTGTTGTCCAATCCGCTACCCCTACCCAGCTCTATGACAGTCTCGTATATTGTAGGTAAATGTCTATAATTGTATAAATGTCTATTGTAAAACCCAATAAAAATTTATTAAATAATAATAAAATAATATTAAAACAATGTAAACCTACACAGAAAATAATAAAATATAATGTAAAAGATAAACAGTTATTAAAATATCTCCATGTACAATAACATGGCACTTTTATCCCATTTTAAGGTGTTTTCTGTTTCAAAATGCTTGCCTGTCAGCAAGACAGCAAGGGGAGGACTATTCTGGCCTCTTTCAGAAGGGAGCTCTAGCACATAGAGCAGTGTTTCTCAACCTTCCTAATGCCACAACCTCTTAATACACTGTCTCATGTTGTGGTGACCTCCAACTATAAAATTATTTTTGTTGCTACTTCGTAACTATAATTTTGCTACTGTTATGAATTGTAATGTAAATATATGATGTAAAAGATGAATTCTCATTCACTGGACCAAATTTAGCACAAATACCCGATAGGCCCAAAGTTGAATACTGGGGGGATTGGGGGCATTGATTTTGTCATTTGGGAGTTGTAGTTGCTGGGATTTATAGTTGACCTATAATCAAGGAGCATTCTTAACTCCACCAATGATGGAATTGAAGCAAACTTGGCACACAGAACTCCCATGACCAACAGAAAATACTGGAAGTGTTTGGTGGATATTGACCTTGAGTTTTGGAGTTGCAGTTCACTTACATCCAGAGAACATTGTGGCCTCAAACAATAACAGATCTGGACCAAAGTTGGCACGATTCCTCAATATCCCCAAATGTGAACACAGATGGAGTTTGGGGAAATATACCTTGATATTTGGGAGTTTTAGTTGCTGGGATTTATAATTCACCTACAATCAAAGAGCATTCTGAACCCCACCAATGATAGAATTGGGTCAAACTTCCCACATAGAACCCCCATACCTTGAAGGGACTCCCTGACATGAGCCTACCACCAAAATTGCATGCTCTTCCTCACCTGCACATGCACACCACGCTGCCATGCACCGAGCATGCCTCTCCTCCCCTCCCTGTTTGGATTCAAAGAAACAACCCTCCCCTTGGTTAAGAGGCTGGCTGAGAGGCCAGTCAATCGCAGCAGATGAGGGCTTTTGGTGGGAGGATTTGCCGTCTGTTTCCAAAACAAAAGAGAAGGACAGGTGGAAAGATCTTCAGTCTTCTCTGCCAAAGGGATTCCCAAGAGCATCAGAAATATATGTTCAATGCCTTTCTGTGTTCGGGGATAATAGCCATTCTACGTCCTTTCCCCACGTCTAGTTGGTTTTTCTCTGGCTTCTCCTGACAGCACAGTTTTCCCTCGGCTTCTTTGTGCTGCCGTAATGGAGTGCATGGGCAACCATCAGAAGTGGTCTTGCGTCATGTGGTGGCCTCTGTGGGACTCCATTTCGACAGCACAGAGAAATCGGGAGAACATTGTGTCTGATGACATCCTAAAACTAAGACTAGAATCCTACTGGTAATCATTCACCAGATATTTCTCTCTTGCATATGAAAGTCTCTGACATCTCCAAACCAATCTTCAGCCATTTCAGAATAATGTGCTGTCACAGCTAGGCTGAAAAACAATTCAAGTTTTTCACAGGATCTCAGTCAATATATTTGATACGTTTGAGAACCCTGCTGCATCATCCTTCAGAGGATGATGGGTGTGGTGATGACAATCTATGGGAGATGAGGTTGGGGACTCACAGAGCTCTGAAGAGGTGTCTAGTGACATGGATTGGACTAAGGTGCAACAGATATGGGATGTTTGTGAAGAACCTACTAGTAGTGATTCATTTGTGGGATTCACAAGAGATGGGAAATGGAGTGATGGGAATCAGGGTTCTTGCTGGAGTGAACTAAGTCGTCGCAGAAGGCGTATGACTTGGCGTGAGAGGCAAAGGGCAGCACGTGAAGAAGTGCTGACAGCTGAGAGGAATAATAACAGGGCATCGGTTCAATTAAGTTCTGAGGAAGAGCTTTGAATAAAGGGGGCTTGCAAATAACCATTCTTTTCAGCTGGCAAGGAGTTGTACTTACCCTCCAAGCTCTGCCCTTTGTTGCTGGATTGAAGATAGATTGATAGTGGATGTGGATTTCTGGACCTTGGACTGTCTCTCTGGATACTGGTATCGTATTTGGTGGGTTCTGCATCTTGTATACTCTCATCGGCTGCACCACCTTAAATCCCTGTGTGCTAGATTTTACTGCCTTCTGTTTCGACTCCAGACTGGTTTGAGTTCGCTTCTTCGTTGGCTTCCCTTTTCGGCTTGACCCAGGACTGCTTTGATGACTCTGTACTGCTTGCCTCTCTCCCAGTTTGAAGATAACGGATTGGCTGACAACATGCTTCTTCCAATTCCCTGTGCTTGCTGAGTTTTTGTGTAGTGCAGGTTTTCTGGTGGTTTAATCCGCTTTTTCTTTGTGTGACTCTTTTGACCTGGCTGGTTGTAATTTTTGCCTGACTTAATTTGCTCAGCTTTTCAGTGCCTTTAGTTTTGGAAAGCCTGTGACTTGTTAATAAACTTTTACTGTTTACTTTACTGGGCTTGGCTCTTTTAAGGTGGTCTGAATCACGACATAGCTTATAGGAAAATTCAGTGTTTTCCTCACTGACATCACACAAACAGCATCTAATCTCTCTAACACTTTTTATATGTGGTTTATGATACAACACAACTATTTCAATGCTCTAGTGGCAAGACTTTAATGTGGTTCAAATAGCTCCAAATAATATTGTGAAATGCTTAACATCTGTGAAAGTTGGACCAGTAAATGCTAATCTTTTGAATGTTGTGCTGACCAACTTTCATTATTTTTTTAGCTTCATCAGATATTTACTCATTTTCTTACAGAGGAAGGACATTAGAGTTCAATCTAACCACAGTTATTTCATTCATTCCAAACTGGATAGCTAAATTTAATCCTTTCCATGCTATAAAATCAGAGAAGAAATGCATGGAATTACAATTTTCTTTAAAATACTTTTAATAACAGGAACTTTGAATGGAAAACAAAATATATAGAAGCAGTTATCAAGAGCCATGTTAAAACCACACTTTTACAAAATCACAGACTTAGTTTTGTGGTATTTGAATTTTTAAAGATGCTCTGCAATGTTTTCACAGTATTAATTTAGAAGGCCAGACATTCACTTTATGTTTGAAAATTTTATCCAAACATTTTTAAGAATCTCCAAACAGAATTTTCCTGGATTTGCAAAAGCAAATTCAGCTGACCCCTGGCCCTTGTCCTGGGGATTATCAGAAAAGTGATCAGAAAAACATATAACCATGTGGCCTAGATAAACAATAAACTATTATGGGAAGGGGGAATGGGGAGAAGCTCAGAAACCACACTCATATTCTCACTACAGGAATCATAAGACACCAAAAGAGGAACAGAGGTTAGAAATTGTGTGTTTTTGTGTATACAGGATAACAATGATTGTGTATATTTGTGTAATATATGTGTAAGAGAGAGGAGTGTGAGAGAAAGGCAGAGAGAGGAATATATGTTTGAGTGGAGAAAGGCTAGGCATTTTGTATGCTTTGGTATCCATGCGTGTGAGACAAGCGTAGGAACGTACCCTCCAAAGAAAAGATGTTTGGAGAAGCATTAGGGCAGGAGTTCTCGAATGTTTTCAGCAGCTGATCCCTTTTTGAAGCAAAAGTTTCTTGTGGAGCCCCAACAAATGTTTATTTTTATAATGGGCAAACTTTTGGACACAGTGGCCACGTTGCATTTTAAAATTTGACAGATGGGCTGGGCCTGTGGCAGATGAATGGAGAATGTTTGTGTGAACTAATTGAAAAAAACATGAACACTGCACATATCTAGTTTTAGTGCAAAATAAAAGGAAAGAAAGAACAAAACCATTTAAAATTAAGAACAATTTTAACCAACATAAACTTATCAATATTTAGGTGGACGATGCCATCCAGTCCAAAACCTTATGCCATGAAGGAAAAACACAATAAAAGCACTCCCAACAGCCTTTGTAATAATAATAATATAATAATAATAATAGGATCAATCCCAGGGACCATCCAGTCAACCCCTTATGCCATGCAGGAAAAGCACAAAGTGCCTCTGGCAGATGGCAATCCAGCCTCTGTAGTTATAATAGGAGTTGTAGTTGTAATAGGAATAGGAACAATCCCAGGGGCCATCCAGTTCAACTCCCTTCTGCCATGCAGGAAGAGCACAAAGTGCTACCTGAGTGGTGAGAAGGAAATAAGGTTTTGGATGCAAAGAAGGCGAGGGGGAAAGGTTTGGGTGGCAAAAAAACGAGAGTGGGCAATGAGAGTGGGGCACTTTCTCAGGGAAGAAAGTGTCCCAGGAGGATGCTGCTGCTGCTGTTGTGGCAGCTCCAATCTTTAATTTCCCTGCATTACTCAGGAGGAGGAAAGAGGAGGAGCTGTTATCACTGATGGAGCCCTAAGGGCTCCACAGAGCACAGTTTAAGAATCCCTGCATTAGGAACTTTACGACAGCCTTGTCGTCCCGTCCCGTCCCCCCAAAATTATGTATTTTCATTAATTTCATTCATTTTATTACCTGGAACTGAAGGCAGTATTTTCCCCACCATACTACTTGCAGTCTTATTAAATAGATGTTTAAAGGCAGTGATTGTCTCAGAAGACCAAAAAGTTTTATCGGGAACTTGGATTCTCTGCATTACTGAGAGCGAATCTACACTGACCTATTATCTTGGGGCTAATCCAGTATGGCGTATGCTGAACCAGTCCAAGCATCGTTTTTACACACATGCGCCCCACTAGAGGGTCCCTTGATGGTGCAGCGGGTAAAACTGCTAAGCTGCTGAAGTTGCTGACCGAAAGGTTGGCAGTGCGAATCCAGGGAGCGGCGTGAGCTCCTGCTGTTAGGCGTAGCTTCTGCCAACCTAGCATTTCAAAAACATGGGGACACCGGAGGGAGTCTGTATGTTGTATCATAAAACTGGTTTGGCGCCACTGGGCAGACACGCTTATGGTTGCCTTCCATTCTCCATGTCACAGCAGTCTCCAGATGTGAAATCATTCTTGCCAGTCAGATATTACCTACAGTGGTGTTGGCTGGAGGGGCAAGGGGTGGGGGGAAGGAATTGTAGATACAAATGTACTATTCTTCTTCGTCTTCTTCTCTGATTACAATATTGTCATTTTGCGTACAATTGCTTGACCAAGTACTTAGGTTAACTGGACACGCTCTCATGTTGATTGGTCATACCCCTTGCAAACTGATGTGTGTGTTTCTATTATCATCATTTAGCAAGTCAGATTTTAGAAGAATGAATATAATAATATGTTGAAACTATCCCTAAGTGAGCAGCAGCATGATGTTGCTATCAATATTATCACTGATCAGTGGTAGGTTGATACTGTCAGCATCATTCTATCAGTGGTCAGTTACAGATCACTTCTGGATGTCATTATATTCATTCTGAAAAGTAACTTCCCAAGCTTTCTCTTGTTGTATATACATGATTTGTGGTCAAATGAATTATTATTATTATTATTATTATTATTAACTTTATTTGTACGCCGTCACCATCTCCCCAAGGGGACTTGGGGCGGCTTACATGAGGCCACACCCATCAATACAATAAACACAATATAACACAAGAGCAAAACAGAAAATAAAAAATAAAATAACTTAAAATTCAAAACCAATGTAAATAAAACAACACAGCAATATGAAATCAAAACATTAAGACGATCACCGTGGGCAGGGCCCCTCATTAGCCATCCTTCACTTTAACCAAAGTATCTTGGGAGTGAGTTCACTTCAAAGCTTAACAAACCTCTTTAAAATTTACATCAGGCATCCTCAAACTATGTCCCTCCAGTTGTTTAGGACTCCAACTCCTAGAATCACTGACCTTTGAAAAGCTGGCTAGCATTTTTGGGAGTTGGAGGCCCAAATATCTGGAGGGCTGCAGTTTGAAGATGCCTTGTTTACATCCATCAGAGCAAAACTCACAAATTATTCACATTCTTTAAAGAAAGTTATTCAGGTGGTATGGAATAGTTCTGTTAATGACTACAGGTTGGGTATTCCTCATCCAAAATGCTGGAGACTAGAAGTATTTTGGACTTCAGATATTTGAATTACCTTTATCTGCATATATGTAAAAGAAAATATTGAGCTTTCACTTAACATAAAAACAAAGTGTGCTACCAGCAGACACAAGCCAATCACTCTACAATGCTAACAATACAGCTTAATTGTGTAATGATAAGAAATGCTGACTCTTTCCACTACCTTGGTAGCCACTTCTCCACAGAAGTTGACATTGACAGCAAAATGCAAAACTGAGTTCTGTGAGCACAGCATGTTTTTGAATGAAGCACACAGTATTTGAGATTTGGGACATTCATAATAAGATGCTTCCTTATCAAGCTATTGCCCTTCCAGCTTTGTTGTACACCTGCAACACATGAACCATCTACAAATGTCACTGCTGATTTCTAGAAAGATCCCATCAGCATTGCCTTCGAAAAATTCTACAAATCTCTTGAGAAGATAAGTGGACAAATATCAGCATTCTGGAAGAAACAAACACCATCATCACTGAAGTGTTGATTATCTGCTATAAACTTTGCTGGGTTGGTCACATTGCCCAAAAATCTGATCATCATCTCCCAAAGCAGTTACTTTATTCTCAGCTTAAGAACATAAATTGAAGGTTGGGGGACAACAAAAAAGATGTAAAGATGTAAAAGCTAATCTAAAAATGTGGTATAAACACCAAGAACTGGAAAGCCTTGGCAATTGAATATTGTAACTGGAGGTCAGCTGTTACCAATGGTGCTATGGATTTTGAAGAGGATAAGGGAAGAAATGTGCCAAGAGGAAGACACCAAGCAAATCCTTGTCATGACAGCCTTCCATCTAGAAATGTGAAAGACCATGAGGACCCAGAATAGGTTTTCATAGATATTTACAGATCCACCATCAAGACTCTCCCTCGAGAAGACTCGGCCACAAATGATCACAATGATATGTAAATAAAGAGGTATCTTAAAAAAAAATCTAAGCCAAAATCCATTTATCTTGCATATGTACTTTATACTCATAGCCTGAAGGTAATTTTATAATAATAGTTCCAATAAGTTTTGTGCATGAAACAAAATGTGTGTACACTGAACCATCTGAAACAAAAAAAATGGTACTACCTCAGCCCCCCATGTGAACAATTTTGGTTCGAGGACTATTTTGAATTTTAGAATTCAGGATAATGGATGCTCAGCCTATATTAAGCACTGCTATAGTTTGGCTTTGCTGTAGAGAATAATGTAGATACATTCCTAACTAGGCAGAGTTACATACTTGAGAGAGAAGTCCTGTATCTCCCTTAAATCTTATTTGAAACCATTACAATGCTTGCCAACATCACTAGCACATATACACGGGAACAGAAAGAAATATAATCCTAGATCTAAAACTGTAAATTTGTTTCATTTTACTTAGAAATTATGCTATATATTATGAATGCAATTTCATGCATGTCAGGTTTTTTAAAAACCTCAAGAAATCTGTCATAAGTTACATATACACATATAATGATCATAACCTGCACTCATGTTTTAAAGGAGGATCACTTACCCTTTGCCTTTAATACACCAAGATACATTTCAACCTAACAGCAGTAACAGTAAACAAAAGTTACCCATCTACCTAGTGAGTTATAAAACTCAAAATGTGCCATAAACACCTCTGTCATATTGTTTAGCATGTTACATTCTGTGAAATCCTCTTTATTTACCCAGTGGTAAATCTTCATATAAATAAAAAATCTCTACAGAAGGCACAATACATAAATTATCAAGAAGACAGGAACATCCAACTAGTTAATCAAACAAATAGGACATGTAACAAAGAGAAAAGCTATAAATATTGACAACAAGCTGCTCCAGTCACACAAACATTCAATACTTCAGTTCTCAAGTGTGAGTTTTATATCAGTCCCCTAGAAACAGTTTGTATTTTCCAATAAATTTTTACAGTTGATTCACCTGCCTGATACCCTTCAGCCATTTCCTTCAGAAGCTGTCAAAGCCGCCAACTATAATATATGGCCCAACCAACAAGAACAGCTGTAGCCATTCTCTCGGCTGGTTCCTGCACCCTGTTCTGCATAAAATAATACATCAAGATTAATTGATTTCCCGTCAGTCTCGCAGAACAGAAAATTAATTTTCATGTAGCTATTTTCCCCAGCATATGAATTTTGTACATGGCAAGTAATTTAAGTTTTTAATTATTCATAAGCAAAAAAGGGGGAGAAGGGACCTACAGCATATGATAAACTGAGCTCCAAAAAGCCCCAAGGCCACAAACCAGGGCCTTGGTTTGTTCTGAGACATCCACAGGGTTCACTAATGTCTATATAAATAATATATGCATTAACATACATCTTAGTACAACACCCATTTCTCTCACTCTGACCCAATACTACAAGGGTCATACATCAGCAATTTGTCAACAATGCTTCTTTCAGGTGCATATGATGCACAGAAACCATATATATGGCATGCCAGTCATGTTGGATTGACCTCTGGTTGCCCCTAGACATTCTCGCACCCAAAACACAAAGGAAAGGCACTGTTTGGAGGCAATCAGTTCAAGCAATGCATCCAACCACCATTCAAATGTATCCTCTCAACGCATTCACTTGTGCAAAGAAAAATATAACTGTCTGTTATTTACCTGTCAGCATTCTAAAGTCAACCCACAGTTTCTGAGGCTTAGAGAGTGACAGGGACTTCAAACAGGTGTGACATAGCAATAGGGTATGTTTGTCAGAAACATTTAAAATTTAATATATGAAGCTGCCTTCATTCAGATAGCTGGTCCTTCCAATCTTTTGCCAATTACGTCTCTTTTGATATGGGACACTTTACAAATGTATGTGTTGGTATTATACAGGAATATAATTTCCTCTGTATCCCTCCAGTTTTATCACATATGCTGCTAAACGTGTCTTCAAGATTTGGTAATAGCGAACATTTCCACACTTGAGGCAACAGCTAAGGATACGCAAATATACAAAATGAACGAAATTCATTGAGATTTTTTTTCATAGACCCTCCAGGCACTTCCAAGGATGTCAATAACAACTAGAAGACAATGCTCTTGTTTCAACAATTTGCTCTAAGACTATGATCACATGTAGAAATGTTTGCTGTAGAATTTAATATATTTAGGCAAAAATCACAATGTTTTCTGAAGTAGATATTACTTTATTTCTTCAAGTCAAAGGCACACTTTCCCACCATATACATTTCTCTAAAAATGGGGTGCATCTGTTGGTGGTGCTGAAGTTAGTGTGCATCTTACAATCGATGTTGTCTTAGAATTGAAGAAATACGGCATTAAAACATTTGCAGAGACACACAAGTACAGCCACTGTCTATGTCTGAAATTAAATAAAAACAGATTTTTTTCATATTACCTGTATGTATTCAAGTCTAATGCATCATCAAATTTGATGCACACCTCCATTTTCAGAACACTGAAACAAAAAAAAATTGCTGCTGAATGTAATGTGCAGCAGCAAAAAGTGCACTCTTTGTCATTTGGCCAAAAAAAGTGCACATTTCAGTGGCTGCATGCATATAATTCCTTCTTCCAAAAAAAAAAGTGTTAGAACACTAAAGTTTCCAGCAATGGAAAATAAAACCTTGGGGTGAATCTATGCAATAGAATGAGTCCACTTTAACTGTCCTGGTTCAATGCTATAGGATTATGGGGGTTGTAGTTTGCCAAACAATGCTGATGCCTCACCAAACTATAAATCCCAGGATTGCATAGCATTGAGCCATGGCAATTAAATTACAGATGAGGCCCCTCAAATAGGAGCTCTAGGTTCAACTCCTGAAATAGCTTCTCCTTTTGCTTTGGCTCAGCACTGACTACCATATTATGTGAATCTAAAGTGCACACTAATTTTGGGAAGGTAACTTAGCAAAAAAAAGGTGAGCATTAGATTTGAGTAAATCCAGTATTTTGTCAGGTGATTACTAGATAATGTCTGTGAACAAAAGCTAATGATGTAGTGGTTTGAGTATTCAAATAGAACTCTGAGAGACGAGGATTTGAATCTATACTTAGCCATGAAAACCCACTGGACAAGCTTTGGTAAGACCCTTTCGCCCCAGCTTGCTGGGGCGAAAGGCATTTGCCCCCCCCCCACTCCGATTGGAGTTAAAGGGGAAGGTTGTTAGAACCTTCCAGGCGGGGGCGTGGCCTCTAGGAGACCAAGCCCCATCAGGCCATTCCGTGCCTGATTGCCTGGAGGAAAGACGCATTTTTCCTCGCCAGCAATCAGACCTTGACGGACCCGCAAAGTGGTAGGGTTGAGGACACAAGGGAGCCTTTGACACCAGGCATTTTAAAGGGGCTTGGGCAACGGTGGGCTTCCGTGTGCGATTCCCAGTACGAGCAGGCCTTATTCCACTCGGCTACCTTGACCGCCTTTTTTGGCGCGTTTAGAGTGAGTGAGTTGGTGGCGTCATCTAAAGCCAACTCTTCACAACGAGCACTCTTGGTGTCCGACATTAAATTGGCCCCGGATATGTTGGAATTAAAGGTCAGGTCGTCAAAGACTGATCAAACTGCCAGGGGTGCGCTGGTCAGGCTTGGTAAAACCAGTGATGTGGAACTGTGCCCGGTGTTGGCCATGACGCGCTATCTTGCACTCCGGGGTTCGGCTGTGGGTTACCTATTCTGTCATCGGGATGGGACACCATTATCAAAATATCAATTTTGGGCGGTTACTAAAAAGGCCCTGAAGCTGCTAGGCTTAGAGGACAAGCAATTTGGAACCCATTCCTTTAGAATTGGAGCCGCGTCATCGGCAGCCGCAATGGGATATGATGTAGGAACTATTATGTCCCTGGGGAGGTGGCATTCCGGGGCTTACAGGGGTTATGTGCACAATGTTCAGCTGTAAGCCCGTTTGATGCTGTTCCCGTTGTTTCTTCTGTTGCAGGTCCAGAGAGGTCGGAGCGGATGAGGAGAGTTCTGATTTGCGGCCATAGCTACATCTACTGGGCTAAGCAGCATGCTCTCAATTCCCCCTTCGGCCAACATCTGGGCTTAAGTGCAGTTGCTAATGTGGAATGGATGGGCAGACGCGTTCTGCATTGGAATGGGCTGTGTCCCATGTTATTTCAAGGAAGGGGTGTGTTCCCCCCGGATGTGATCCTTATCCACCTCGGTGGTAATGATTTGGGCTTGCTGACAGGCAAGGCCCTGTTTTTTCAAGCTAGGGCGGATATTTTGAAGAATTTTCGAAATCTGGAGAGCATGGCCCGGGGTTCATGTTATGTGGTCGGAGATTACACCACGGATGTGGTGGCCTGGGGGTGGGGACCCCAGGTTGATGGAGAAGGCCCGCAAGAGGGTTAACCGGGCCATGTGTAATGTGGTTACCACTGGTAACGGGTCCTACATAGGGCATAGATTCATTCATCCGGCCAATCAAATTGTTTTTCGAAATGATGGGGTCCACTTGTCCGAAGAGGGCAACCAGTTGTTTTTAGAGGATATCAGTCATAGCCTAGAAAGGGTGTTAGATCGGTGGGGGTGGAGGCAAGATGGACATCTACCTCCAGTCTGTGGCGGTAATTAGAGAGGGAAATGCCGTAGTCGGTGTACACCGAGGCACCCCCGTCAGGGGTGAGGGCCAGTTAGTTATGTATGCACCCTGAAGTTATGGTTGTTGGGTGAAGTTCAGTTAATGGCCCTGGGATAAGAAGAGGCTCTTCTCCACTGTGGGAGAATGGACCTCTTTATCATTTCCCTCAGTAGGTTGTCTGGTTGAGTAATCAGGCAATATTGGTGTTTCGCCCGCAAATTGAATGAGTTTGATTCCAACTGATTGAAATTGATTCCTGACACCCTTTCAGATTAGTTGAGGTGATTTAAATAGGCAAATAAAATTTGCCCAATTTGACCCAAATAATGTTGTTGTGTTGTTATTGTCTGAAGTCTCCTTCATTCGGGGGATGGGCGGGCAAGACCCTTTCGCCCCAGCGATTGGAGTTGGATTGGAGTTAAAGGGGAAGGTTGTTAGAACCTTCCAGGCGGGGCGTGGCCTCTAAGAGACCAAGCCCCATCAGGCCATTCCGTGCCTGATTGCCTACCCACCACTCCCGCCCAGTGTAGTAGTTAATGCTGCCCTACGGAGCGGGGTACGGAATTTTACTTCCCATGCTGCGGTTAAGCATGGTCAGGTTTTTGCTGACCCCTTTCTGCTTCTTAGGGGCTACTGGGGGTGATGGTTTGTTAAATAGGTTAAGCGGTAATTAGAGAGGGAAATGCCATAGTCGGTGTACACCGAGGCACCCCCGTCAGGGGTGAGGGCCAGTTAGTTATGTATGCACCCTGAAGTTATGGTTGTTGGGTGAAGTTCAGTTAATGGCCCTGGGATGAGAAGAGGCTCTTCTCCGCTGTGGGAGAATGGACCTCTTTATCATTTCCCTCAGTAGGTTGTCTGGTTGAGTAATCAGGCAATATTGGTGTTTCGCCCGCAAATTGAATGAGTTTGATTCCAACTGATTGAAATTGATTCCTGACACCCTTTCAGATTAGTTGAGGTGATTTAAATAGGCAAATAAAATTTGCCCAATTTCACCCAAATAATGTTGTTGTGTTGTTATTGTCTGAAGTCTCCTTCATTCGGGGGATGGGCGGGCAACTGAGACTCTCTCATACTCAGAGGAAGCAATTTGTTCCTCAGAATACATCTTGCCAAGAAGACTCTATGATAAGGTCACCATAAGCTGGAGTCAACTTGAAGGTCCATACCAATAAAAACAAGTGGAAGGATAAGCCTATGGAAACTTGTTTCAAGTAGTCCAATCAATTATCTGAATTTGAAGAGGGGAGTGCAATTTTTAAAAAGGATAATTCTTCTGGGCTAAGCCATAGGGAATGGGGAAAGTATCCATACATTTGTCTTGCAATAAACTAAGCTAATTCTCACTCTGTTGCAGAAGTGGAAGAAACAAACTGTTTCAGTTCTTGGTCCACATCTGAATCACACTGGGAGAGGGAGGGGAATTTTCCCATCAGTAGCATCTTCACCACTATACCACATCTACATTATGGCCACATATATGCCAGACTCTCAGATTATATTGCAATCTGCTTTGGGAATGTCTATGAGATTTGCAGCAAGGCATGGATAGGTACTTTGAGTATCATCCTTCTACAGCAGGGGTCCTCAAACTTTTTAAACAGGGGGCCAGTTCACTGTCCCTCCGACCGTTGGAGGGCCGGACGATAGGTTTTTTTTAATTAAAAAAAAACCTATGATCAAATTCCTATGCACACTATACATATCTTATTTTGAAGTTTAAAAAACCAAACAAAATGGAAACAAAATACAATATTTAAAATGAAGAACTACTTAAACTCAATGTTATGGAATCCTGGAGCTGCAGTTTGATCTTTTGGCAAAAAAGTGAAACGGCTTATAAATTTTAAATCCCAAGATTCCATAGCATTACGCCATGGCAGTCAAACTGGTGTCAAACTGCATTAATTCTGCAGTGTAGATGCACTCTATTTATCAGTGCTTTAGCTGCGCATTATCGGGTACCCCCTTATACACCAGTGTTTCTCAATCTTCCTAATGCCGTAACCCCTTAATACAGTTCCTCATGTTGTGATGACTCCCAACAATAACATTATTTTCATTGCTACCTCACAACTGTTATTTTGTTATTGTTATGAATCATAATGCAAATATCTGATATGCAGGATGTATTTTCATTGTTACAAACTGAACATAAAGCATAGTGATTAATCACAAAACATTATGTAATTATATATTTTAAAATATTTCAAATTACAAATAAATGAAATTTTGATGTCAAGCATGTTCTAGCATGGGTTACAGTCTTAATATAACAGCAGGGAACCCATGAATATGTTTACTGATCAGCCTATCGGCTGAACTCTCATGATCAACAGAAAATACTAGAGAGGTTTGGCTGCACAGAAGAACGGGATATAAAAAGAAGAAGAAAAAGTGAGGGGGAAAAAGAGGGAGAAAGGGATAAGGGAGAAAGAAGAGGGAAAGGAAAGAAACTGAAATGGAGATAGAGAGAGCGTGAGAGGGAGACAGAAAGAACGAAAGGAGCTCTGCATTAGCAAAACCAAGACTGATACCACTGAGAGAAAAGCCACCTCCTCGGTAGGCCGGATAAAAGTCCTCGACGGGCCGCATGTGGCCCTCGTGCTGTAGTTTGAGGACCCCTATTTTACAGGATAAACATTTATTAGCGAGAGAAAAGAGCATTAAAGATACCACACACTTCTCTGGAGACCAGGCTTTAAATTCCCACTTCCCTTTGGAAGCCCATACGGTAACCTCAAGCAAGTTGCATTCTCTCAGCCTTGGAATGGTGCAGTACCAAACTTTTTATGAATAAGTTGAAGAAATAAGGTCACCATAAGCCAAACATTACTTGAAGATGCATAACAACACCAAATTCCTAGACTCATTTGTTTTATTTATTTGTTACATTTGTTACCATTTTTTCCATGTTGTTCTCCTCTACCCCAGTTTATCTCTCATATGAAGTAGGTTATGTTGACCAAGAGTTTCTGGCCCAATAATAGTCCCTGCATTTCCTTTCTCTGTGAGCTCCAATTCAACACTCCTACTACATTAATACCCTGAGTCTTATTTACCAGGGTCTTGCTACACTGAGCTAGTACAGATGCAAGCACACACATAGTGGTAGTTACAAAGAAGTGCCAGTCAAGCAACTCATGATATGACACTACTTTTCTTTCATTTTAAGAAAATCTATGTTGGTACACATAATGAAATACAAAGGATAGACCCTATTACAGCTCTCAATAACCATGGAACATACAATTGCCCAGTACTGTCCCTTCCCTCTCTTATCACCCTAGTTCTTATTCCACACTGCATAAATATACCCAAGCACAATACATCTGTTTATAATCCTGTAATTAAAATATTTTAAAGAGGTCCCCAACTTTACAAGTGGTTGGCACTGCTGCTATAGAAGTGTGTCTGGAGAAGCTTTAAAGGAATTTGTTTCCATACGCTGAATTGGCTGCTTCTATTTCGAAGTGTAGCAAGAGGTTCTAATTATTTTTAGAGGCCTAATTAGCATTTAGTATTACATTACAACAAACTGAAGCAAAATTGTACCCCTTCTCCAATAAACAGCATTCACAGTGTGCAATCAAGCTGCTGCATGATGCAATGAGAATTAATAGCACTGCACGCCAATGGTAAATCCTACAACTCCTGCTGTGTGTGTTTAATAATTTTTCACTCCTTCCAGATTGTTCCCATCAAGCACAATTCCCAAGATCCTAATCAGCTTCCCTCCCCCATCAATACTACACCAAGATCTGAGCACTGAAAATTATCTGCAATTTCAAAAAGTGCTTTGTTGCATTATTAGGCCACTGACCTAAGAGGTAATGGGTAAATAGTTTCGAAAAATGTCCAAAGGACAGTATAAATTAAAAGCTTATGGGCTTGCCTGCTGATTTCACTAGAGCTGCAAATGGCTAGACCTTTCACAGATTTCTAACTAGCTGTGCAAAGGCCAACAGTGTTGTGTTTTTAATAAGGGTTTGCTTTTCTCTAATATTACTGTATATTGCAGGATAAACTTACTTGTACTGGTAAATAAATACCCTAATGGGCTGCTTGCAAAATTATGCAGGGCTAGCTTCTATTTCTTGACAACAGAAAGAAAGAAAGAAAGAAAGAAAGAAAGAGCTCCTATTCATTTATATTGCCTTTGTTTGTACATAGTATTATTGCACAATCAAATCAGATTAGCTATGTAGTATTATAACACCAATACATTTAAGATATGATTCTTGGCAGGGCAAAATTATTTATATAATTCCCAGTTGGACCTAGGAACCACTCAATCCCATTTCAGTCATCCCATCATCAAATCTAGGATGAAGACAGATTAGGTGCAACCAGAGGTAGGTCCTGAGGGACTTCTTCCACCCTATGCATTAGGAAAAACAAATGTGCAGCACTCCAGATGTTTTCAACTGCAACTCCAAGTAAATTTCAGTGTTGGCTATACTGGTTAATGCTGCCAAGACTTGCAATTAGGCTTGGACCTCGATCGGTTTGACCGAAAGTGGCAGCAAAGTGTCCATTTCTTTTGTAAAAGTTCCCTAGGCTCCTCCTCCAGAAAGGGCCCTGCTGGTAACTTGCTTTCCCAGCAGCACTTGCATGTGGCAGGCATTGAAAAATCTCTGAGTTCTTCTCAAAACATGATGAGAGTTGAAGTTTCTCTCTGTGTGTTTCTCAGCCAATAAAAGGCCTGGTTGTGTCCATGCTCTGATTGGCTGAGCATGGACACAACCTGTGACTACAATTCCCAGAACCCTCTCTTGTGGTATGTCTGATTTTTGAAAATGTTATGGTAAAAACTTAAAATAATTATTAAAAAATCAGTAGATCAGTTAATTGTTCTGAAACTTGGCAGGCCTGCAGTTGTAAATGGGGTCTAAAACCGAGGTAGGTTTCATGGCCTTAAATGACTGTGGACTGAGTCTTTAAAGTTTCCAATTGCAGCCAATGGGACAAATCTTTGTTGAATGAAAATGGCAACACTTCTCCCAATTTGAGTAACTTCCCAGTAAACAGAATGAAGGGTCAGCTGAAAATTGACACCAAAATAGCATGCCTTTTGGCCGATTTGCACAAGCCTACTGGCAATGCAATAACAACAGGAGAGCTGCATGATTCCATCATGTAGAAGATGTATGTAAACCTTCTACATGATGGAATGGAATGAAAAGCCTGCCCTAACAGTTCCATTTCACCTTAATCTCTGTTAAATGTCACATAGACAGTTATCCTTCCTTCCAGTAGCAAGATCCCCACACTTTCTGCAAAATATGCATGCTTTTTGTACACTCTGTTAACTGTTAACCCTTCCCTGCTATGCAATATAGTGAGAACATCACTTTATCATTACTTATCATTTATTATCAAATAGAGCACAATTATGCCATGATTATTCTAAATATCTCCAGGCTGAGACACTGGAATGACCCACATTTGTAGCTAAACTAAACTAAAATAGTTTAACTAAATATTAAACTAAAATAGTTCCTTGGTCGACAAAGGTTTTCTTACAGTCTTGCAGTACAGAACTTTGATTCTGCATTGATACCTCCTCCCATCTAAGGGGATAATATGATATAACACTGATAACTTCCAACATGCGTCTAGCAAATTCAGAAATGTTTGATAGTTGGTGAGCAACTTTATCCATTATGCTTATGGAGTTCTTTCCCACTGGAAGTTCAAAGCCTGCAGTGTCATTCTGCATTCAGCTTTTTGTCTATTTGCTCCTCCTCCACATGTTGGTCTTCAAGCTAATGGATTGTGCCTAGAAGTGAAATTTTGATATAAAACCAAAGGATGGCTATTTCATTTCATTCAGAAATATAAATCCAATAGGTTGAAATCTTGAATTCTGATTTTGCACTGGGCTGCCATATGTTGTTTTTGATTTGTATTTCTATCAGTATCAACCCAAGCATCCTCATATACACACATATACCAGCCATGTACATGATTTATAGCAAGTCAGTCAAGGCAAAGCCTATAGCTTCCCTTCACAATTTGACATTATCAGATTACTTCAGAAGCTGGCAGCAGCAACCATAAGTAACAAGCTGTCATTGTAAATAAATCACTCCCTCAGAAATAACATTTTAAAAAATATAGATTAGTATGAGCCAAGGACTGTTTTCACCCCCCCCCCCCCCCTCACACACAAACATGCCTCTTTCTTTCTCATATTTTCTTTTGAGACACAACACAAAAAGAATGTGTGTTAAATTTATGGCTGCTGTGTAATTTGGAAATGTAATGTGACTTTTCTTTATTTTTTAAAAAAATACTTTGGAATATGTTGTCCTGCAGTTTTTAGTATTTGTAGATTTTACTATTAACTTTGCACTGCTTTCTGAAAAAGTAATGTACACATTTCAAGTATCATTTATAGAGATAGGGATGTAGGTGGACAAGCAGTCAGGCATATAAGATGGTGATTCAACTACTGTAGAAGAAACACACACATAATTTGGCCATTCCACCCATCTCCTCTCTGAAACACACAAGTAGCAATCAGATGAGCAGCATTGGGTGGAGTTTATCATTATAAAGAATGGATAAACATATACTTTAATAACAATTTTAACCCCAAAAACTTTCATGCTTGCTAGTCATTAGAGTTGAGGTTCTCAAACATTTATTTATTTATTTATTGTTCGATCTTGTATGCCGCCACTCCCCGGGGGCTCAGAGCGGCTCACAGCACAATGTAAAACACCATAAAAGCAAAGATTAACATTAATGATACCAAATTAAAATTCAGAGTTCACAATTCAAATGCCAACCGAAACAAATGAGTCTTACAAGCCCTGCGAAAGGCCAACAGGTCTCGCGGGGCACGAACTTCAGTTGGCAAAGCGTCCAAAGAGTTGGCGCCACAATAGAGAAAGCTCTACACCTCGTAGACGTTAGGCGAGCAGCTTTAAAGCTGGGTACTTCCAGTAGGTTTAGGTCTTCAGAGCGAAGTGATCTCTGGGGTTGGTAGGGGGTGAGACGGTCCTTCGGATATACCGGACCTGGACCATACTAGGCCTTGAAGGTTTAGAGCAGAGGGCTGGTTCACAGTCCCCCAGAGGGGATTTTTTGGACAGGGAGGAAATACAGTTATTAAAAGATGTGAATAAATGTCTATGCACACTGTACATATTTCATTTGTAATGCAAAAAAATGAAATAGCAATATAATATTTAAAATGAAGATCAATTTTGACCAATATAAACTTACCAGTATTTCAATGGGCAGTGTTGGCCTGCTTTTGGCTGATGAGATAGTCAAGTTCATTAGATTTTTTGTTGTTATGATCCTAGGCCTAAAGTTTGGGGCGGGCAGCGGATAAATGGAAGGGGAACATCTGGCCCACAAGCCTTAGTGTGCGGACTTCTGCATTAGAGAGTCATATCATTAGCAAGCATTCAATCCCACCCTGCTTCTTCTACTTGAGATCCTTTGCAACCAAGACAGCAGGCACTTTGGGCTGGAAGTCCTTCTGCTTAATGCCAGGTTGGTGAATGGGAAAACAACTTCCATCCAAGATCTAATCTTGGATTAGCATGTTGACCTGGCATGCATGACTGAGACCTGCTTGGATGAAGGGGGGGGGGGTTGAATCTCAGTGTGCAGCAGCAGGCATGACCTGGGGGGTGGGGAGGAGGAATTTTAGTAGTCTATCAAGATTCCATCCACCTGATCAGGTGTCCTGTCCCACAGTCAACCACATTCAAAAGTGTTTATCTCAGTGTATATGGCCAGGACAGAACAGGGATTCTGTTGGTGTACCGTCCACCCCACTGCTCAACAGTCATACTGTCTGAGCTAGCCTGGTGTTGGAGTCCCAGTGGCTAGTTGTACTGGGGGAATTCAACATCCATGCTGAGACTGCTTTGTCAGAGAGGCTTAGGATTTTATGGCATGCCATGACAACCACGGGTCTGTCCCAAATGGTTGCTCACCCCACCTACAGCGCTGGACACACTCTAGACCTGGTCTTTTGTTCAGGGCGAGATGATGATGATGATGGTATTGTGGAGGAACTATCCACAGTTCCTTTGTCATGGACCGATCACTACCTGGTCAGGTTTAGACTAGCTGGGACTCTAAACCTCTGCTGGGGTGGTGAACTGACTGGAAAGGTCCATCCCAGGAGGCTTATGGATCCAAATGAATTTCTGATGGCTCTTGGGGATTTTCCTGCCTCTTCGGTAGGTGATTCTGTTGAAGATATGGCAGACCTCTGGAACATGGAGATTGCCAGGATATTTGACACAATCACTCCTGAACATTTCCTTTCACAAAGCAGACCCAAATCAGCACCCTGGTAGTCTATCTAGGGAACTGGCAGCGATGAAGCAAGTGAAATGGAGACTAGAGCAGCACTGGTGCAGCGAATCCGACCAGGCACGGTGTAGAGCTCATTTAAAAGCCGATTCCGTGACAATGAAGGAACTTTGCTAGGTTCTTTGCAGATAAAGTCACTCGAATCCATTCCGACATAAATGCCAGAATTAATGCAGTCTCCATGGATGTAACTGAGGCATCTGTTTGTCATGGTTCTATTGATTCCCTGCAACTTATTCAGAATGAGAGCAACCATCTCTTCTCTGGACCCTTACCCATCCTGGCTCATAAAATCAGCCAGGGGGACTGGCAGAGTGGGTGAAGGTGCTGGTAAATGCCTCCCTGACCCAGGGCATAATGCCAACTAAGTTAAGGGAGACAGTAGTAAGACCCTTATTAAAGAAACTGGTGTTTGATCCCACTCAACTGTGTAATTATTGACCAGTATCCAATCTCACCTTTCTGGGCAAGGTTCCAGAGAAGGTGGTGGCCTCACAACTCCAAAGGTTCTTCGATGATACCCATTTTCTGGATCCTTTTCAATCTGGCTTCTGGCCTGCCTATGGAACAGAGATGACACTGGTTGCCTTGCTGGATGCTCTACAAAGAGAACTAGAGTGTGTCCCTACTGGTTCTCCTGGACCTCACAGCAACTTTCTATACCATTGACCATGGTATCCTTCTGAGCCATCTCTCCAAGATGAGGCTTGAAGGCATTGTCAAAGCAATCTTGGAGGGTGAGACCAAGATTGTGGTGCTGGGGGACCTCTGCTCGACTCCCTGGCCATTGGCCTCTGGGGTCCGTCAGGGTTCAATTCATTGTGCCAGCCTCTCTCAGGAGGAATTAAATATAGAAAGGAGGAGTGACAGAACCAAGTGATAATTTCCTTTTGTTCCCAGCTTCTGCTCCTCTGGTATCCTCAAGCTTTTCCTGCTTTTACTCTTGTTTATTTATGTATAGCAGCAAACATAGCTATCCTGTGCCCACAATCTGCAAACACCCAAAATATATGTCAGGGTTTGGATTTTAGAGGAATATGAAATCTAGAACCAAACCCGAAATACCCAAATTATATGTTCTACCAATAAAGGATTGCTGTTGAAAATATAGAATAAATAATGATCCGAAAAATCTGTTCCCACAGAACACAATTTGTTCACCATGAATTGTACAAAAAAGGCAATCCTTCTAAAAGACACTTATCAGAAATAGAATGGGGGACAGATAAGGAAAATGTTTACCAGAGACTTCCTTATTACAACTTTCACGGAAAGAAAGAAACATGAAGAACATCTATACTGATAAATAAAGGGCATAAAATGTGACTCTATAAAAAAAATAACTCAAGGAAACCATCTCTTTTAAAGAAAGGTTTGTTCAACATTTGAAAATATGGTCCTCTGACAGAATAGCTAGATATATAACCTAACATTTTCTAGCATGCCCCTTGCTGAGAAGTGTTACAAGTCTTACCACTACTTTGGACGTGTTTTCCATCACATGACTCCCCACCCACCCCCCACCCCGGTCTCTCTCTCTCTATATATATATATATGTTTATTAGCAGGGAAAGCACCACCATTATCCAGAATGAGGAATTCGCTTCAGGTAGGTGATTTGCAATACAAAGATTGGAAACTATTGGTTACTTAATATATATATTTTTCTATTAAGAAAAGGTTGTGGAATTTCTGCTTGCAAGTGTCCTAATAATTTTCTCGATTTGAATTTATGCACCCTCTAATTATTAGCTGTCCTTCCTTGTAATCGAGCCTCTGTTGATTAGTTCCTTCAAGTTTAGTGGACTTTGGTAGTGTGGGGAATGCTATCTCAAGGGTCAACAAGAATGTTGGGGGATGAAATAGGGACAAAATATGCTTATATGAGATATAGTTTTTAGCACAATTAAAGTATATATATATATATATATATATATATAAAAATATAGCTTGCAAGTTAAAGGAGTATTCCAAGCACAAACTAGACACACACACATATGTAATGCACTCAATTGCTTAAGAAAATATAACTAATTAGTAACAGAATAGCAGCATAGTTGTTGAGAAGGACCTGAACAGCATATTCTTAAAGATTGTTCTCATATTGAAGTTAATATTAAACTAAAGCTAGACTGCAAACTGGAATAATATTTTCCCTGTTGTGTTTGCTGGCACTAGTTGCATCTTGTTGATGCTTAAAGAACTGCACTGAACATAAGCCCAAGTGCTAACTCTTAGGGCTAAAAAACTATAATGACTTATATATATCTGAAGTATCACCTTATGCCACATCAGTTTAACATAATATCATCTGGAGGATCTTCCTAGTTGTTTACTTGGCTTATGGCTTTTCTGATACTTACACTTGCATATTTAATGTCTTCTTAACATCAGACAAATATATTTCTATTTTCTCAAAGACCTTAAAACTTATGGGAAATGTTATGCAGTTTTCTTGTTTGTAGCTTTTGTGTGAACTACCCTAAATATTTATTAAAGGATGCTGTGCTATTCAGTAAATCAAGTGACTCATTCACTTGTGTTTTGTTGCTGATTTCTCCCTGATTCAGTGGGAGTGGGGGAATACAACTAATACAAAATGGAAAGAGGGAAGCAGGGAGGCTGTAAAATATTGTAATAAACAATTGGATTGAAACACACTTTGGTGAAGATGCTAAGACTCCTTTGTTTAAGATCATGATGATTTTCCAACAGAAACAGATATAGCATTTGTTGTTAGTACTCTGCAAGTTGTTTCTGATTTATTATGATCCTAAGGCCAGCATATCATTGAGTTTTCTTGACAAAAGTTTGTTCAGAGGGGTTTTGTCTTTACTTTCCTCTGAATTGAGTGAGACTTGTTCCAAGATTATCCAATGGGCCTTCATGGCTAAGGGATTCAGACCTTGGCCTCCAAAGTCCAACCTAGAGCAAGACGCAAACCACTACACTACCCCTGTATCAGCTATAATACTACTGTACCAAAATAGGTGTTTGCAGTGTGATATGTGTTGTGAGCCCTGGAGATAAGAGTAAAGTCAACTCCTGCAGACTGAAATAGCAAATTGCTTGGATTTATCTGGGGTGTGTTTGCTGACAAGATCGGCTACTAACCATTATATGTTTACCCAAAAGGATAATGAGAAACCATGTTTGTAAACATGCAAATAAAATGTTCTTTTTGAAAATATATCAGTCATGTCACACTTTTTACAGACTTACTGGTTTGAATAGCATTTACTTGTTCATCATATCATTAATTTTCATCAACAAATATAAAATTTCAGATGTAGAGAAATCTGTATAATCCTTATGAATTCTTTCTGTTAATTTCCAGAAGCTTGTCTACTGGGTCACCTTATTTTCAACATTCTGTATCTTTGCCAAGGGATGATTAAGATGATGGATTTGGCCCATACAAAGAACTCTATATAACTATTATCTCTCGTAATACAATTTCCCTTCCCAGTGACAGTTTCTCTCTCAGTAGGGGCTTTTGTCATGAGAAATGGGTATGTTACCCTGTGCCCACAGAAATCTTAGAGCCCTGGTGTTAAAGCTGCTGAAGCATAACAAGAGATATCCCAGCATGCTTGCTGATTAGCTAGCTTCCATAACCATAAAGTCAACAATAATCTACCTACATGTCCTTTCTGCAGGTGGTTGACCTATAAATGTTAAGTAAGTCAGTGGCAGTTCAGCATAAATTACTTTGGAAAACATTATGCGTAAACATTAATGCTGCAACATGCCCTTAAATATACCAGAGGGACTGTGTAGTCTGCAAAAATAATCTGTTACCCAGTTTCCCTCAGTCATCCACCACTGCAGTTGTTGTTGTTCTTAGCATTTAAAAGAATTCAGCAACTTGTTGGGTAGATGCAGTGCTTTTTATAAAAAGAATAACATTTAAAAGGGAAACAAATCAAACTGCAGGTTGGACCTAATACAAGATAAAGTTTTAGGTAGAAAATTGAAGGACAATTTCCTTATAGTGATCAAAGTAGAGCAGAGCCAACTGGAGAAGTATTTTGCACAAATCTAGTTGAAATTACCTGGAATTACAAGTGAACAATATCACTGGGCAGGAGACCTTCCCAAGCGGGCTGTACACCAGGAGTAAGATCACTGTCTCCCATTCAATCAATAATCTATCAAAACAGATTCCACCTAAACATTAGGAAGAACTTCGAGGCAGTATATGCCATTTGACAGTGGAATATGCTGCCTGAGAGTGTGATGGAGCCTGATTTTCTGAAGGTTTTTAAGGAGAGCCTGGTTGGCCATCTGTTTGTAGTACTTTCTATTTTCCTGCATGGCTGTGGGTTGGACTGCATAGTCCTTGTGTAGTGATTTCAGCTAGGACTGCAGATAAGAAGGTCCATGCCCAGTAAGTTTCAGCTAAACCAGATCAGTCAGAATGTATAAAAAAGGTATCTGGGTTTGAAGGCAAACTACAGAGGTTTATTCCAATTTGGCCAAAAGATATACAAGTACCGACTGATCACTCAAAGACAAGCACATCTTCACAGTAAAATACAAGACATTTTATACATTTTTGACAGCCATTCAGACTTCCTGTGCCTCCTTCTGATTGGCTGAAAAAAGAGATGGCTAGGATCTGCGCAGGGATTCCTGGAGTTTTTCGTTCATCACAGACAGGAGATGGGGATCCCCATGATGGTAAGAATAACATCTGATTTTTTGTTAGTTTAAAGGACAAGTCTATTGCAGAGATGTCCCCATAGCATCTTTAGCTTGAAGCTTAAGAGAATGATGATGTGGGTATGTAGATGATTCCTGGATTGACTTAAGTATCCAGTTCCAAAAAGACAAAGGTGTACGGAATAGAAAACAAAAGGTGGTAACCCTGGATAAGCAGAGACTTGGCTGTCCTTTTGGCTAATTTATTCATCTTTGTCTTAGCCTTCTCTTCCATGAGAACTATAAGCCTCAAGTCACATTTTATTAAAGTAAACACTATAAACACAACACTGATGATAAAGGAATTATGTGTCTTTCATATATACACAAAGGAAATTGTATTATCAAGTCCAGGAGGTTGCTGGGGGGACCCTTTTAACGGCTAGCACTCTCCATTCTCAGAAGCTTATGTTAATAGGGATCATTGGAAGAAATGATACCTCTACAATACATTTGATATAGTTTTATACATTTAGGAATTAATACAGTATACAATTAATACAAATAACAAAAAAATATAATTTAGTGCATTTATTAAAGAGTATTGATATAGTTCGAGTTACAGTTGCTGCTGGGTCTTCCTGGAGCTTCCAACGGCTTCAGAACAGCAAAACTTTGAAAAAGTCAAAAAGGTTTTAAAAAATAAAAATAAAATCATATATTGTGATTGAAGTCTTCCAAATGTCTAAATTATTTTGGGAGGGATGTGTGGCTTGACAACACTTGGGTCTCTTCTCTGATTCTCTAACCCAGTGTTTCCCAACCAGTGTGCCGGGGCACACTAGTGTGCCGTGAGCAATCATCAGGTGTGCTGTGGGAAATTGGCAATCTTCCCCCTCCTAGCAGCTCTTTCTCCCTATTTCCCTCCCCAAAGATCCTCCCCGAGGCAAAGTATGGGCTCCGCTGAATGCCAGGGCCAGGCCCGCCTTGAGGAAGCCTTCAGGAGCCTCGACTCAGCATGGCTCCAGCTCCCGCTCAGGGCTGCTTCAGCCTCCCGATGCTCCCAGGTTCGCTCACTGCCCAATTCACTGACATGGTGAAATTTCACAAGGGTCTGGAGAACAAGCCCTATAAGGAGCAGCTTGAAGAGCTGGGCATGTTTAGCCTGAAGAAGAGAAGGCTGAGAGAAGACATGATAGCCATGTATAAGTATGTGAGAGGAAGTCATATATATGTTGTGTTCATCGAAACAGGCCCAGGTTTCACACTGAGTGTATAAATACATTCAAAAACATATTAACTATATGTATTACTGTGTTAGAGTGTCATTTTGTATCACTTTGGTTGGTGGTGTGTCCCAGGATTTTGTAAATGTAAAAAATGTGCCGTGGCTCAAAAAAGGTTGGGAAACACTGCTCTAACCGAAGGTCTGCTATGTAAAGAAACCAATCTCAGCCTTCCTAATTACTGGACCATATCTGGAGAAATACCACTGAAACATTGAGAATAAAAGGAAATTCTACCCACAACAAATGTGCAAAGACTAAATATCATTCCATGAAAAAGCACACAATTGTTTCAAAACTTTCAGCAATATGGAGAGTTAGAGACAGCTCTTCAAAAAGAATGCTAAAACATTGCATTTGTTTTTACTAAGCAAGTCATTCAAGGCGGGGGAGCCAAAGGGTTGGCTGATTTCATATGCATTTTTTCAAATGATGTGGGGAGGAGCGGACACAAAGTTACACCATTGGATATGTGGAACATTAATCAAGTAACAGAGTGAGATTCCACTAACAGATTGAGATTCCACTGTTTTATATTCATTTTAACAGTATAACTATGTGATCTCATTTACATAGTTGAGATCACATAATTAACATTTTGTGAATACTTTGATATTTTTTTTAAAAAACTACTTTATCTTGCTACTTTTCAGTTTGGTTACAGATATGACACTAAAATTTGAATGCCATTTCCAAAATGTGCACTTTGGTAGAGGTTATGGACTGCAACTCCCTAATCAGCATAGCCAATGTTGAAGAATGCTGAGAATTGTAGTCCAGAAAGAGGTGGACAGCCCCATGATTCTCACACTTAGTATAATACAGAGAAAATAATATTTCTGACAGAGCATATAATCTCGATACAATTGCCACTCGTATTAAAACAATGTATTCAGAAAACAGGACCCTACCTAAAATTCTAGGTATTTTAAATCAAGATTCTGTATACGGTGAAGTGAGATTTGTTCTGCCATTGTTGAAGACATTAATTTCTGTAAAGTTGATCATCTGTATATATCACAAAGAGAGAGACCTTATTTGCTTCTTCCCTCCATAAGGATTCTTACCCATCCTCGTTTCATTCTGTCTCAACACAGCCTCCGCTGTTCAACCATGTCATTTTCTGGACGATTTGTTTAACTAGAACAACGCATAAACATCCATTTGAACCATGGTAATAAAAAAGGTTTTGTCTAAGATCAGTAAAAAAAATCAGGATAACATTTTTAAAAGCTGTTTTACATTGCTTTAGAGGCTGAAATGAATAAAAAATCTAGTAGGAATAGAAAAGGGGAAAATGCAGGTGCACATATAGTTATTACAGCATTAGACTTTTCAGTGGGTGGTGATCGCAACCACACTTGAAACATGCATAAAGAGGAATATCTAAAGGTCTGTTTGCTAGTAGCCTCAGGCTACCAGAACATTATGCAGTATTTCCATAAAATCTCAAATCGTGCTCACACTCCTGTGTTTTCCACTCACTTGTCTTCTGCCACATGTTAAATTGCATTTCCTAATATTACCTCTTTCCATCATTGGCTTGAGGCTACTATATAACTGCATGTCAATATAAATATTGCTGAAAAGGTACCATTCATAAAATTAATCTGTCTTTCAATATTCCTGGTAGATGTTGAAGTAGCAGTAAATAGCTAACCATAAACCACTATCACCCTGTACATGTTTATTATATTTTCAAAGCTTGAAAACAGTTAAGAAAAATGGAAAAGTTACTTTTTCTCCCTTCCTCTACACAAATTTGTTAATGGGTAGCATAATGGTAAGCCATGTTTGCTAGCATTCTGTAAAACATCTACAAATTGCTTTTGCAAGGCATTATAGGTTGTCAGACTAATGTAGTTGAAGATAATTTGGCCTTTCAGAGAATTGAACCTCACAGCACGATTATATTCCAGCACCGAGTGGAGTGTCACAATTATTCTTTCATGCTGAATTACCATATAATGTCATAAGCCTACCTGTCATAAGTCCTACAGCCTACTTTCAATTTTTTGCTAAATCTATGGCTTGTGGCCAAAAAATATTTTTTTACAACTAATGGAAATCTGATTGTTTTTACCAACAATAAATTTCATAGCAAATCAAAGGGTATGCTTGGGCAAACAAGCCGATACTCAAGGTTAAAAAATACACAAATAATAAATTGCTGGTGTGTCATGTTCAATTTTTATTACTGCATTACACTGCAATAACCATAACAGGATCTAAATTTGTTGTCAGAACATTAAACAAATCCCCATACTTCACAAAGGCATCCTGCCTTAGTAATTTACACAACGGAAACAACTATCAAATTTCCCACTGTCCCACTATCATGCTCATACATCAGTTCAGTTTATGTATTTAGACAATTTATGAATAAATTACTTCCATCCTGACTGCTGCTACCGCCTCTTTTAAAAAGTCATACTGGTATTAATTGTATCTTTCATCCATAAGGAGTCAGTTTTGGGAGGGCTTTTTCCTGCCTTTATATTCTAGATCAGCAGAACAAAGTATGAACATATTTAGACCATTCAAATGTAACAAAGGCATTGTTTAAAATGGGGGGGGGGGACCATCTGTGTTTCTTTGTGTTTATTATTCTCTATCATGTCAATTTTAGAACTAAAATATGTTGGTAAGTACTAAAAATTAGGATTGGAAAATATATTATAACCATTTTGGTTTTATAGAAGCTGAAGATGGAACTATATTAAACTTAAGACCTAAGACTGCTATTATGAATGGAATGACCATGTTTTCACTCCTGTCTCCATAATATTAAATGTGTGGTTCTATTTTAATGTCCCTCATAGCCCTCCCCTGCAGCTAGTGATGTGGTGTGTAGCAGGAAACGTGTAACATCATAATGCCATGGGTAAAAGGTTAAACTATACATTTAAAAATGGAGCTGTGGTGTCACAGTGGGTTAAACTGCTAAGCGACAGACATTGCTGACTGAAAGGTCGGTGGTTTAAATCCATGGGACAGGGTGAGCTCCCACTGCTAGCCCAGCTTCTACCAGCCTAGCAGTTCAAAAACATGCAAATGTGAAAAGACCAATAGGTACCGCTTCAGCGGGAAAGTAATGGTGCTCCATGCAGACATGCTGGCCACATGATCTAGGAGGCGTCAATGGAGAATGCTGGCTCTTCAGTTTAGAAATGGAAATGAGCACCATCCCCCAGAGTCGGACTCAACTAGACTTAATGTCAAGGAAAAACTTTTACCTTTTATACATTACAAGGGACCCAGAGTGAATGTAGTCTTCTGCCATTTTGGGTGGCTGCCTTGTGCCGTCAGAAACACTATTCTTCCCAAAGTTTCTTCAGTTCTAGATAACCAATGTGTGCAGTGACTTTAAAAGAATTGTTTATTTACAGAAAGGAAATACTATGATCTTTATTTGCATTGGGACAAGATATAAAACGTTTTATCAGGGAAGTTTTTGACCCTCTCTGAATCACAAGGCCTAACCAGCCTTTTGCGATGAAGCCTGAGTTCTTACTAAAACAAAAAGTGCCTTGACTCAAGACATGAGGAATATAAAAGAGGCATCAAAAGGAAATTCACTCTATCTATTACCAATAACCATACCTGAAGGACATCTGAAAAACTAAGTCCTCATATGTGAGCTTGCCTAGAATTTGCGACTTTCAGTAGGGGTCCTTGCATGGCTGGTAAGTGCATGAAATAAGGCTCCTATCCCAGAGAAAGCCAATTGACTCCATGTTTCTAAGATCCTAACAGGTTGTCAAGGCTGTTTTGTGTGGTCTTTGGGATGATTTTAATGACATATAAAATATATTAATTTAAAGCGTTATCAAAAATGTTAATGGTAGATGTGTGCTTCTTGGCTTTTCTCCATATTAGTGCCAATCAGGCCTGTAGCCAGTATTTTGATTCAGGGGGTGGGGTGGGGGGGGGGGGGGGTGGGCTGAATCTGAGAGAGAGAGGATCTACCTAGCAAACCTTTTGTATCGTTATCCCAATACCCCCATGCATATGAGATATATTGAGCATGGTGATCAGATCATGACGTGAATAAACATAACAGTTTAAATAATAAATGTTATTTATTTACGTACATTAACAAAATGTTTAGAATACTTTTTGACTTATTTTTTACTTTATAGCATCAGTCTTCTTTTCTTCTCCCCGGCCATTTTGTCAATTACTTTTTCTGGTTTGATAGTGATATCCCGATGGATGGAAATCATTGCTAGTGCACTAAGTCTCTGTCTGTCATTAAAATTCTAGATACACTTTTCACTCTCTTCATAGTTGAAAATGATCTTTCCACACTGCATGTTGTTCCTGCTAGAGTAGCTAACAGTCAAAAGGAAATTTATTGACCGATAGTAGGTTTTGTCACACAGTTCCAACACTTCAAGTACCTCAGTATCTGTCTTAATTGATGGTGTAATATTACACCACATAATGTACTCAGCCTTGACGGAAGCAAGTGCTGCATCATTTTCAAAGTATTCTGACAGTTGTTCCATATGGTGAACTTTGTCTAGATCTGAAAACCCAGGGAGGAGAACCTGGAAACTGGTTAGAATGTCTTCATTTAACATGAACTTTTCAATAATGTTCTGTATGAGTGAATCGACACATGGTATGAACACACCAACTCTGAAATAATCTTCTACAGAATTAGTCCCTGGATTTGCCCGATGCACCTGTCCTGAACTTTGCTTTGGAATAGTCAAGTTGCTTTGAAATATTTTTTCAGATATTGTTCTTGCTAAGTCAAAGAATTTAACAAAATGACCTTTTGCATCTGCTCTCAAAATTTCTAAAGACTTTAACAGTGACTTAGCATGGTTTATGGCAGATGCCATATCAAGACTTTTTTCCTGAAGAAAAATTGATAAGGGCAAAATAAGGCTGAAGAGTTGTTCACAAACAAACAGGGTAACAATGACAAGGACGCCTCAAGCCCCCCCCCCCCCCCAGCTATATGCCTGGTGCCAATCTTTTCATTTTACTGACTTACATTCTGTGTAATTGTTCAGCACATAACTTCTATATTTACTTGCTGTGACATAGAACTTGATATTATGGAAACATTTAATCAGCATATTTGAACCAAAAAAGGAAATTATTTGGAGGGCCCCTGGTGCTGCCATTGTTTTTGCAGTTGTTCTAGCCACAATTGATTGTGGGATAGAAACAGAGAAAACTACTATTAGCACAATCAAGCCACATTTTGAAAATGATTTCATATACTATGTATTGAAGTGAACTTATAAGATTGAGGGCACTCCCAGACAGGCCTTTAACCCGGGACCTGCAGCAGGTTTACCTGAGGCATCCATATTATTTTCCCAGTTTACTCCAGATTAATTAGACACCTGGAAAGCTCCAGACTTTGATGTAAACTCTGGATCTTTCCAGATGCTTCCAGGGGTCAATCCCCACAACGATCCCAGTTCTTTGGGCTCCTGGAGCCCGAAAGAGCAGAATGGCACCCCCACCCTCTACTCCCAGCCCCTGTGTAGCCCACAGTGTACCTGAGGGGCCTGGCAGAGTGCTCAGGTTCCTCCATCCAGAACTCCCGATGTGTCATTTTGACATGCCAGGAGCTTTCAACGGAGGAGTCTGATCATGCTGCCAGGCCCCTCGGGTACGTTTTGTGGCTAAACAGGGGTCTAGCTCCATGCCTTCCTGTATCAATCTCTGGTAAACCCAGGAGGGCATGGAGCCACCCAACCCCAAGGGAAAGCCTGGGGTTTGGGGTGGGTGTCAGGCCTCAATCTCTGGTAGAACTGGGATACAATACCCCAGATCCTTCTGGTTTTGAGGCCTGTGCGGAAGGGCCCATAGTTTGCCTAATTGAAGATTGCCTCCTCTCATATAATTTACCCAGACAGGCAGATTCTCGGGGGTTAGTCCAGTCAGCCAGAACTAGGCTGGCAAGAGTCACCCAGAGGACTTTGTCATCAGTTATTCCTAGATTGTAGAATGACTTGCCGGAATAGATTTGGCCACTGAATACTAATTATTTTAATATGTATTACTCTCATGTTTTGATTGGTTTATGTGTTATGTGTTTTAAATTGATTATTCATGTTGTAATTATACTATAATTAATATGAATATTGTACAATAGAAACCATTATTATTATACAACATGAACTACTACTACTACCACTATCCGAAACTGGAGAAAGCAACCTGTGCATTAAAAAGGACAAGGTGGAGTCCAAAACATCATGACATAGTATTCTTCAATCTCTAGATCATGGCTTGGCAGATAGTCTCAATTAAGTCAGATATTTAGCAATTGGTTATCACAATTTCTGTCACCTACAGGAGCACCTTCTCACATAAGAGCTGAAAATTAATTAAGAGCCAAGTCATTACAATGGAACTTCTTACCTAAAAACTACAAGAGATTGCACATAACTACTATTAGCTATTTGACTGCTAGCATATATGCCTTTGTCTCAACTTCACTTATAAATAACTGCACTGTGTTTTCCCATCCCTTTAAAAAGAAAAAAAATATGCAAAATCCAATAAATGCAATAGATGTCCAAACTGCCAATACTGGCTCCATCTCCTCATGTTAACTAAGGCCTTGTTGGTTGGTTCTATGTATTTATAACCTCAAAAGCAATAATATAAACAGAAGTATGATTTAGTTTGAGCCCTTCTATTATTAAAACACTTTGTCTTATTGTATTATTGATTTACAATCTGTCCCACTTACTATTTTAGCATCTGAAAACAATCAAAGCACAGAGCCGCAAGATGTTTAGACATTCATTGTTAGTCAGGTCTTTTTTAAAAAAAATCCTGACTAGTAAAGGAATGGGAGGTGGGTCTGAGTCCTCGACTGCTAAGCACCACAGTATGGAAATGATTTATGGCCTTGTAGCAATAACGATGCGGCAGACCCATTAACATATTGGCAGACCCCAGGATGGATTATCGACATTGATTATTTCATGGACCACTGATGCCCATTTGTTAGGAGAAGCTCGAAGATGGCCTCTCCTGGACTGAAATCTTTTATGAGCAGACAGTGCTATACGTAATAGTAACCTAGGATTTAAGCCTTATCATCATTATTATTTGAATAGCACACCTCCATCTCCTCTAAAGTCACCTACAAAGAAGTGTCAAAATTAAAGTTCATTTCTATGGTGGCCTTCATTTCTCAAATCATCATGTCTTCTTTAAAAATTAATGATTGCCAGCATTTAGCCACTGGTTGTTGCTATGAAGATCTATGCAAAAAGCAAGGATCCCTATAGAGCCTGTGATATATGGAATTCTCTTTATTACTACAATAAAACTTACTGACATTTCAATACTTCTGCAAATAGCATTATAGTATCAATCTTCTGAATTAGGTTGAAAATTAAGTTGTAAATTAAAAGAAAGTGTACTTTGGAATACAACATGATATGTCACCTAGGAAAGGACCTTTGTGCTTAACAGAATTGAGCAAGAAAACTGAAAAATAAGCCAAGCTGTCTTGGAAATGTCTACTTAATCATAAAGAATTTGCATTATACTTTATGCTACAAGATTAATATATTTCCAATGCCAAGATATTTTGCCTCAAGGATGATAACCTGGACAAGTTCAGTTTCTGCGCCAAAACATTCAAATCCATCTTAAACTGGGGCTCTGTGGGAGGGTGTGAGGTACAACTAATGAGATTAGAAGTAAAATCATGGGAATACTCATCCAATGGGGAATCCAACTGAAGACAAAGTGTGAGAATGTCCAGATGCTTCAGGGTCATAAGTTATATAAGGTCTGTGCCACAAGTCACAGGAGAGCTCTTTAGATCGATTGTGGAAGGCAGGGGTTTTGCCTGATCTGCAATATCCCAGGGAAGTATGGTTGAGACTGGATTCCCAACTTTCCCCATAAACATCATAAGAACCTAAATGCCAATGTAGATAATCATATATTTCTAAGCTCATAAATATTCCAAATAACCAAAGAGCATCCAACTATCTCTCCTTACCCTTTCCCCCTTACCTTTCCTCTATAATGCTAATAAGTCCCATCTTCACACTGGAAATGTACTTATCCTATATGAGTGTTGGTAGAGTAGGGAACTTGCTTCTTTCTAAAGCTTATTCTGATAAGGATGGTAAATGGGACTCTAAGAGAGCCTTTAAGGTTGTATGGTATTGGGAGGGTAGTATATGGCTCACCTTTGATAGGTTAACAAGCAGATTTACTACTCTATGCTGAGCCATGTTTTTGAACTGTTAGGTTGACAGAAACTAGGACAAACAGTGCGAGCTCACCCCATCCCGTGAATGTGAACTGCCAACCTTCAGGTCAGCAGTCCAACAGCACAAGGGTTTAACCCATTGTGCCCCCATGGCTTATCATAAGGATGAAAGAAAATGTGATGTTTAAGTTAGTTCCTCAAAAACATTGATTAAGAGTATGAATCTGCCCCACACTGCTTCGGTTTTTAAATCATTTCTTTTGTATTTCTTTTGTCCAAAAAACTTTGGATTATGAAATCCCCCAAAAGAGGGTATGTGCATAAATAATTTTCTCCATAGGGATGAGTTACAAGATCTCTTTTATATATCTTTGAATAAAATCAAAACTTTTTTATTTTCAGCATTTTTTAAATTTAAAAAATGCCAATCAATTTTAGGAAAGTAGGGGTTTTTTTTGTAGACACAGCTCAGTGGGAGATCTACACAACTCCCTTTATTATTTATTTATTTATTGTTCCATCTTATATTCTGCTCCTCCCTGCAGGCTCGGGGCGGATAACAGCAGTACAAATGGGCGACATGTCGCAGACATGTAGCCCTACAATAAAAGCTTAAAAACACATTTAAAACACATTGTATTACATCACAGGGTGTAGGAGGACATCTGGCACATTTCTTAGACCAATGTGCCTAATTGAAGGCTAGTCCAAAGAGGGCGGTTTTGCAGGCCCTTCGGAAAGGGGCAAGCTCCGTGATGGCTCGGGTGCTATCCAGGAGGGAGTTCCATAGCACCGGAGCTGCCACAGAAAAAGCTCGTTGTCTGGTCGCGGACAGATGGCAGGAGCGGATTGATGGTACTAACAGCAGATTCTGTTCATCTGAACACAGTGATCTCGGGGGAAAATACGGGGTAAGGCGGTCCCTCAGGTACGCAGGCCCTAGACCGTGTAAGGCCTTAAAGGTCAATACCAACACCTTGAAGGCAATTCGGTACTCAATGGGAAGCCAGTGCAGTTGCCGGAGGATGGGCGTAATGTGCTCCCTCACTGGCGATCCTGCCAGCAAGCGAGCAGCGGCATTCTGCACTAGCTTGAGTTTCCGGATTGTCGACAAGGGAAGGCCAATCCTACGCTGCTCTTAAGGATTTCAATGGGGTTTGTGATGAAAAAAAAATCTATTGCCTTGTTTCTTATATTCAGCAATCCTTTAAAAATGGCTTGATGTGAATACATGAGTCCTGTGTCACAAAAACACCAAAAAGAGATTTAGGGAGAAATATCGCATATCTATATTCAATTTGAGGAATTGCCAGCCTACAGGGTACCTACTTTAAATGGTATCTTTAACATTAATTATGTTGTTCCATTTGACAT
This sequence comes from Anolis apletophallus, assembly GCA_030556195.1. Classification (NCBI taxonomy): domain Eukaryota; kingdom Metazoa; phylum Chordata; class Lepidosauria; order Squamata; family Anolidae; genus Anolis; species Anolis apletophallus. The sequence goes on along the minus strand of JARBWK010000004.1, from coordinate 137,058,311 downwards.
AGTTTTGAGTAATTAGGTATTTTTTCCAATATTTTTTGAATGAAAATAGTGATGGGTGACGAACTACAAATCACAGAAATAGGTGGGAATCACAAATACTGTTTTAGTATCATTTGTGATACTCATACCTCTGTGGCATGACTGCCAGAAAATTAAATAGCACCTACCTAACATTCTAACACATGGTGGAAAGGGAAAATATATTCAACAGATTTGATAGTGGCCTGAGTTATATCTTGGTACAGATATCTTATAAAACCAAGGATTTACCATATGCTGCATTCATCTTGCAGGACTATTGCATTTAGAGTGATCACTAGGGAACGTGGTTAAATTGAAGTCTGCATTAAACTACTATCACAGTCATCAGGTAAATAACATGAGGAGCCAACATAAAGTAGCATTGAGGCAGGTCTGTCAGAAGAAGAAAAAGGAGGAAGCAAAGTGACTCAGTAATGTTTGTGAGATTTTCAAAGCTAATGACACACAAGAGTGATTCACTGCTCACCTTGCTCTGCTCACTCATTTTTCATATCATATTTTTCACTGGCCCATCAGCCTGCTCTACCAAGGTCAAATGAAAGAAATGAAGGTATGTACACTACAAGAAGATTTATTACGAACCATTTTGTTTTGGTTTTGCCCCCTTTTAGGAAAATTCATTCCAAGCCTTTGCTGTTATACAAGAAGGAAACACAGTATAAACAAATCTCTCCTTCTTCCATGTACTTAGTCACACCAGAATAAACACTCAACAGAGCATTTATAAATAAACAGAACTGTTTAATTTGTTTCCGATTTTCAAGTCACCCATCCAAAGAGTGCCATCAGAGTTCAGAACTCCCTGAAACCCAGAACCTTTCTCTTCCTCCCAATTAATAAATATGATTATTATGGGATGAAGGCATGTAATGCATTTTTTAATTTAATTTATTTTTTACTTTTTTCTAAGATTTCTTTTCAAAAATGCCATTTCTATTAATGACTAATATTCTGATACTCTATGTCAGGGGTGCTCATTCGGTAGGTCGTGATCTACTGGTAGATCGCATAGGGCATCCTGGTAGATCATAGGCAGGGCGGGAGGAAGGCTCAGTCCCACCCCGCAGGCTCCCGACGCCGCCCAGGTGCAGAAGGAGATTGGACTGGATGGCCCTTGGAGGTCTCCTCTATTCTAGGAACCCATTGTTGTTGTTGTTGTTGTTGTTGTTAGAGGCTGAATGGCTATCTGTGAGGAATGCTTTGATTGTGTTTTTCCCTTATGGCAGAAGGAGGTTGGACTGGATGGCCCTTGGAGGTCCCCTTCTACTCTAGGAACCTATTGTTGTTGTTACTATGATTATTATTAGTAGTAGCAGAGGCTGAATGAATATTATCATCATTATTATTATGAATAAATTCAGGGGCTTATTTACTCACTATTAGTTGAATTCAGTCTTAAAGTATATTATATGGCTCTCACTGAAATACATTTCCAAATATTTTGCTTTCATGGCTCTCTGAGTAGTGGGTAGGTAGATCATTTTGACTTGGTTGTTTTATAAGTAGCTCGCATGCTGAAAAAGTGTGAGCACCCCTGCTCTATGTACACCATTAGCTATTCATATTTAATCTGGCACTTTAGTGTATGGTGTTAAGTGACATCAGAAAGGAAATCATATTGTCAATCTGAGATTTATTTCTTTAGGGACAAGCATATTAAGTATTGATATGATCAATATATGGAAAATATAGTTTTGATGAGAAAACCAGTAAAATAATATGATGATGATGATGATGATGATGATGATGATGATGATGATGACGATAATTTATACCCTGCTTTTTCTTTCCACAAAGGACACTCAAAACTGCTATTATTATTTTGGAAATATACTTTGATAATTTACAGAATACAATTAAAGTTTGAATTGATAGAGGTGTGTGAATTTCAGTGGGGGGGGGGGATAACTAGTACACTTGCTGTGATTTCTATAGATGCTAAATCTTTCATGTGTTTTAGGAAAATCCGCAGAAAAACCCTCCTGTGTTCTGTTAGCAGTAAGTAAATTGCTTGTAGGCTCTGGCTGCCGGAATACTTTAGCAGGCAATTCCTCTCTGTCTTTCATTCTGTTTGTCTGTGTTAAATTCCCCTTCTGCACTCATCCATTCTCGCATCCAGTTCCCAGCTTTGTCCATCCATCAATCTGCGCACTTTGTCAGTGCTGACTTCATCCTGGCTCTCACAATCACATCCAAGCAATCCTGCTGCCACAAGGGAGCTTTTCGCCTCCCATCTGTGTCTCCCTGATCTGCTGACTGAGGCCCTGACGCTTGTCGTTTTCTATTGCACAGGCAAGCAAAAACACTAATACAAAACCTGATTCCTATCGTACAGCTTTTCACCTTTTCTATTGGCAGAGAATAAGCAAAAGAAGAGACACAAAGAGAGATGTTTGTTGAATTTTCTAAAACAATTCGTACTCTAGTCAGGTTGAGGTTCAATTCGTCTTCCCGCTACAAAACATCAATAGAAATCACAGGGAGAAAATGTATCACTAATTAAGGGTTGATAAGCTCTATGTCAAGTGCAGTTTAGAAAAGAAAGCACAGGCACTTACACGGTCTTGGCCAGCAGAATTGCTCACAGTACTTTTATAGTAATCTCAGATGAAGACTGTGTATTCCAAATGAGATCACGTAAAAATGATGTACTTCAACTGGAAATTGCCACACGGCAAGGACTGTGGTGGAGTTCCAGGGCAGGGAACACCTTAAGAGTTAAGCAGGTTGAAAATCAGAAATTTTAAACACAAAATTTGATTTGAGTCTTTTTCTAGGATCTCAGGTCACTCATGTGCATCCTTCCAAAATTCTAACACTTTCCCAATTAGCTTCCTTTATTTGCTGGTAAAGGGATTGATTTTCTAAGGCTAAGCATTGACAGTATTTCTTTAAACTCACAAACCTGGTGAAGAAAAAAAATAGAACATTTTCTATTTGATATTGAAGGGAAGGGAAGGGAATGGCAGTTCTATATAAGTCAAAATGAAAATATAAACCATGTGGCAAATTCAAAGCATAGACATAACTCTCTTTGGGGAGTTAAAATGGGGTACAGATCATCATCATCATCATCTGGGCCTCATAATGAACTCCTGAATGCTCTCCTGCTCAATGTCTGGACTTTAGCCATGCACAGATAAAAACATCAACTCAGAAAAGAAGGAATGGTAGAATAAATGAATTGTTGAAGGGCTGGATATAATGGTTAGATGTCATAAAGACTTTGGGTTTTCACTCATAGTAGTATCACTATTCCCAACTCAAAAACAGAAATGGGAGAAAAGTACCCTCTATCTGCAAAACAATGGCAATGTTGAACAAAAGATGCATGTTTCACAACATGAGCAGCATTTATGGGATATAGATGTTTCTACTGTACACATTTTCTAATCGATTGGCCCACATAATCAACAGGTTTTGGTCAGAATTGACCTAAACATTGTCCACTACAGGTACTAGCTTTAAAAGCAATTCAGCGTAGCTGAGTGAATTACCAAAAATATGTACATCTCATTGAAAAATCACATTCTCTAAAATAGTGTCCGATTGTTTTCTCTAGGTTTGTAGTAGTGACTGAACCAGTTTTGTCCTTGACACTCATGTTCCTTAATCCTCTTTGATCATACATATATTCAGTCCTAAAATTTGTAACAACTCATATGTTTGTGTGGCTCTATCATGTAAGTCTTCAGTAAGTCTTCTGAGTTGTCACACCCACCATCATGACAGTTTACCTGTCCGAACGTATTCTCCCCTATGAACCATCAAGACATTTAAGATCTTCTGGAGGGGCCCTGCTCTCGGTCCCACCACATTCGCAATCACGGCTGGTGGGGACGAGAGACAGGGCCTTTTCTGTGGTGGAGTTCTGTGGAACTCCCTCCCAACTGAGATCAGATCTGCCCCCTCACTCCTGACCTTCAGGAAGCTATTGAAATCCTGGATCTGGAAAGAAGCATTCCCGGGATAATGGCTGAGTTTAATAATAGACTAAGTCAGGGCTGTAGCCAGGATTTTGAGTCAGGGAGGGCTGAGTTTGATTTCGGGAGGGGCGGAGTCTGAGTAAGAGAGGGACTACCCTACCAAACCTTTTGTATTATTATGCCAATAACCCCATGAATGTGGGATATATTGAGCATGGTGATCAGATCATGATATGAATAAACATAACAGTTAAAATAATGTACCAGTAAGGCCTTCTCACGGGCCACCCTGAGAATTTTAGGGAGGCTGAAGCCCCCCCCCCCCCGGCTACATGCCTGGGCTAAGTCATCGGTTATGTATGCAGACCAAAATTGGACATGTTTTTTTCACTTGGCAATGTGGTTTATGTGTATTTTTATGTATTTTAATCTACTTGTATTTTAATCTTTTATTGTTTTTTATGATGTTTTAAATTGTAACTTGGCATTGAATCCTTGGTGTTAACTGGCCTGAGTCCCTCTGCGTAGGTTGAGAAGATCGGTATATAAAAGTTTTAAATAAATAAATAAATCATGGTAAAATAGACTCTTGAGATTGCATCTATGCTGTAAAATTAATGCAGTTTGATACTATTGATTCATAGCTTTAACTGTTATGGCCCAATGCCAAGGAATCCTGGAAGTTGTAGTTTGGGGAGGCACCAGCATTCTTTGGCACAAAAAAGGCTAAATATCTTGTAAACTACAACTCCCAGGATTCCACAGCATTGAGTCACTGCAGTGAAAGTGATGGCAAACTGCATTAATTATCCAGTGTAGACACATCAGGTTGTCACACCCAACAAAATAAACATGTCAGTAATTGAAGCAGAGGGCAAATGCTGCGAAAAATGTGCCAAAGGGGAACATCAATAGCAACCTGAATGTATTCACAAAAATTGGCTGAACTCATGTTCTGAACCTCTTTCTAAGGGAAGGCCCATCTCTTCTCCCCTCCAATTGTATTCTATAGGATGGTCTACATTTTTCTTTTGGGAATGCTTTCTGGTCAATAAATGTTGTCTTCCTTTTGGAACTGTTTTGACTGGTGTCTTGAGGAGAATTTCTAATCTTATTTTCCTTGCTGATTTAGTACTTTATCACAGTTTTATTTCAAACTGCTTTTAATTTGCAGTTTTAATTACTTTAGGTTTGTTAGATAAAGATGAGAAAGAGTGTTTTAGATGCATAAATAAATGTCCCAAAAGAGGGATTCTTTTTTCACCTACTTCATTGAAAAACAACAACCAGGAATGTGTGACTCATTTATAGATTTGCCTCAAACCGTATTGAGGCATCCAAATTGCTCAAGCAATAAGAAGCAAGTTAGCTCCAACATCCTTGTTGCCTTCAGTTAACTGGATGCAAATTAACATCTTTTCTAAATGATGGAAGCTGCCACAGTCTGGAACAATCAGGGCTCCAATTGCAAAGGCGTTAAAAAGGGGAGGGGCTCTCAACTGCAAATGTCTGCTTCCTAATGATGGAGGGTGATGGTCAAAGTGAAGGAGGATCTGAGACTAATATACTCATCCCGATTCTCCTCCATCGTGTGAGTCATTTATATGAAATATAAGTTATTTCACAGTAGAGCTTTTTCCTATACATAACAACAGGTGGAAAACACAGTTCTTCCATTCTTCTGTGTTTCAATAAAGTCAATAAACTGACAGCAACCCAGACTTTTCTCAAACCTATACTGTTTGTATTAAAGAGGAGAATACTGGAGTTTCCCAATCAGCTTTCCAACATTCCAATGACGGCAATACATTTTTTCATGCCTTTCTTTGTCCTTCCCAATCCTTCTCCAACCTGGACATACTTAGTTGACTCTATGTTTTGGAGATCACAAATATGATCACACCTTCAACTGTGGCAGCCAAAACTGTTGTTTTAATGTGCAGGCATGACAGAGGACACCTAAAAATGCAAAAACGAGGAAGCTTCCTCTGCCATGGTACTATACACAGACATCTCTAATTAGACAGCAACAAAATTTTATTAATAGGCTGGACATTATGGAATGAGCTTGTTATAAATGGGCCCTGTCAAAGCCTTATTCAGCTACCAAATGAGTATTCTCAGTTCACTGCTCGCATCTGAAGCATCACCGCTGGTGCCGGATAACAAATGATTGCTATTAACCGTATTGTTAGTAATGATGGCTGAAAACAAACAAAAACCCATAAATAACAGTCTACAGAAAAATTAACCCATAAACTTGATAGATACCCAGCTGAGAAATAATAAATGACACTTTGGATCCTGCTGGGAAAAGTGAGTAGTTTTTGTTTTCTTGTCTGTCATTAACACATTTTCTGTGCTAAAAATTAGATTCTGATATATAATTATCAACGCTTCACGATATTAATTCTGCTATCACTCCCTGTTTCGCTGCTAGCTGGATGTAATGTTATTCACAGATTACTCTGAGAAAACATATCAGACACTTAACAGAGCAGGTCAAAGTGACAAGCAGCTTTTACTGGCAATCCTGAGCCTCTGCATAGACCTTTTTTTAAAGACAGAAAAAACCAGGAATGCAGAACAAATTTCTCACATCAATTAATTCAAGTTTTCATTGCAGAAAGAAAATCAGCTTTTTCTGTGTAATATGAGCTCAGCATATTCCCATCTGTCCCAATAAAGGCTATTTCAGGAATAAAATACTGAGAAAAATACTAACTTGCCTTTTAGATCCCAGTCTACATTCATTATGTCTTGCAAATACTTCCTGTTTTTACAAGTAAAATGAGAACAACTTCCTAGACATTAAATATATTACTGATGACTCTTCTGACTCCAATGTTCATTCCTTGTCATAAGTGTGTGATGAAATTGGTGCATGCACACACAGAACTATCAATATAGACGCATAAATCACTAAACTAGGGGGGGAAACAAAGGACAAGTCTTCAATATTGGGAGCTGAAGTGAATAGGCCTCCCCACCCTTACAATTTCACATTTAATGACTGAAACAATAAAATAATGTCAAGGATGCCAGACTTGTCTAAGTTCCTGCATTTCTAAATGGATTTACCATTTGCAATGGCCTTGAAGTAGAGTATAAAGTTGTAGACAGAAGTGCAAACCATGCAATGCAAAGAAGATTCTTCAGCCCAATGCTCTGGAACTCAACTAAGTTGTAAGGCCATGTGATTGCATTATGAGATCTCTGGATATTACTCATACTATAGAATACCAGGCTTCTTTTTTAAACTACAAACCAGGTAAAATTGCTTTATAACTTCATACTTATAGCACTTTTAGAATAGTATTATATAAACAATATTATATATGATATAACTTATGTCATAGAAACACTTTCAATAAAAAGTTATTATGTTAAATTGAATTTTTAAGTTATGAATGCATTAATAACATAATACATTCAACATAAACATAATATGATAACACAAACATATATTCACATAAAATGCATACAGTAATAGAAAATATACAATGATAATATTAAGTGTCTATGAGATCTTGCTGCAAGTGTTTGTACATATCTGAAGGTTAAACCTATTTAAGAATCCTCTTAATATATTTGTTTTCCAAATAAGATTGTTATGCATCCCTCTGATTAATTTTTTAAAAGTCTGTGGGTAAGACTGCCAGAAAAAGAGAAAAGAGGTGCAGGCTTTCCATGTCATGCCCTCCCCGCTCTTTTCTATCCCTAGTCAAGTTTCGTTGAGCCTCACCCAAAACCTCATACATTCTATCTACTACATTTTCCTCAGTATTTGGCACCCTATGATATTAAATAACTATAAAAATAGAAAGCCAAAATAACTAAATCACCTGGCAGCCAATTTCTGAGAGTTAAACCACAAACCCGTAAAATGGTGGAGTGTGTTGAAATAATGTAAAGGAAACCCATAAATTCAAACTTTATGTTCTGTAAAGAACAAATATGAAAAAGGCATCAAAATAATGAAAGATTGTTTATGTATTCTGGCATGAAATGGGAATGTGTTATGAGAGAGAGAGCGCAATGGCAGAGACGGATCGACAGAGCTGACAGTGTGGTATTCATCCTACGCGGTATAGCAGAAGTCCTGCTAGTGGCAGTCGACAGTGCAATAAATCAAGCGCTCTCGATGCTGTACCTACAGCTTATTACATCCAAGATGACAAATAAATAATAATCCCTGTCACAGCGGCCCTTTGCTCAAGGATTGAGCCTGAAACCTTTTGCTCATCACTCCTGGTCTTAAGTGAAAACACCAGAACAAGGGAATTGAAGGCCACGGTTTACTGAGCTCATGAAATACAAAAGCAAGCTGGGCAGAGAGAAAACTAATGCTGAGCAAGAAAAAAAGGTCAAGTAGTAAAGAAAGGATAAACATTTAAATAGCCCAATTTAAAAGGGGGCAACGTTTAGCAACAGGGCAGCTACAAATAGCCTAAAAATAAAAGGATCAGAGGGGAGGGGGAAATCCCAAAGCACCTGCAATTTCTGGAGACAGCCCTGCCTCAGACGTTTAGGTATATGGTGCTAGCCACATAACAAGGGTAAGAAGTACTGACAAACGCACTGAGCATTCCTATATGAAAAATACACACTGGATTTTTTTGGCTATGTTTCTATACCATATGGGATAGATTTTATGGACTATTTTTCTGTCCCTTCTATGCTTTATGACAACTATTTATATTTTTGAAGAAGAATGTGTGGTCAGTTCTGCCTAAAAGAAAAGAAACATAACGTGTAATAAAGGCATGTGTGTGCGCGTGTATATATATATATATATATATATATATATATATATATGTAGGCTGGGCCTTTTTCTACTAGTTCCTTCTTCTTGCTATATCCAGGTTTAATGTGCTTGTGGTCTTGACTGCAATGACAACATCCCACATTATGGACAAAATGTCGAAACGGATCAAGGGGTATGCATGTATGGGTGTCACCTGATGAAAATAACAAATACAATTCCAAAATCAGAAAGGAACATGTATTTATCTGCAGGCGGTCAAGTTCTGCACAAGGTGTATCTCGCTAATACTCAAAAAGAAAAACACCTTCCCAGCACTTTTGTGATTACATTTCCACAACATTTAAGAATTCTCCATCCTTTCATCTTATACAAAAGAAATTCTACAAAGAGAAATCACAGTTTCCCCTAGTATCAGGATTATGTCTGAGGCAACTGCCTTTCAAAATACTTTTACAAACCTAAAATTCCAGCAAACTTTCTCAAAATCACCATCTCTCAACTATAATATTAAAATGTTTAGGCTCATGTACTGGATGAGAACTTTCAAGATGATTTCCACAATATAAGACCATGGAATTGTCCAGAGCACAAGAAAACAAATCTGCTTAATTATATAAATCTTCTTTGTGAGGCTAGACAAAATAAAATACAACCAGGACTTAATTCTTGTTCCAGTAAGAAATTATTTGTTTTTATGGGTAAAATGTTAACTTGGCAGTGGTGTATAATTTAGTACAAACAGTATTTAGGAGTACATGGTGTCCACCAAGTCAGGTCTATCATGACAATGTATTCAGTATTTTCTTCAACACCCTTAAAAACACTATGAGGATAGAGGTGCTGTTCAAGCCTTGAAAGTGAGAGCTGTAGTCTCATTGTACCCATGACCACTGTTAGCCAGTTCACTGAGCCAATTTAATTCAGCAAATTGAAACATGACTGTGAAAGAAATACACTGGTTCAAGTAGGGAAGGGGCAGTTACAACTTGCATTTGCCTTAAGTTAGCAGTATAGCAAACAGTGGCAGTCGATTTCTAACCTCACCACCCCCACAAGTCGCTATCCTTCAGAGAACAAAAAAACCTACAAATATACATGGCCACCATGTATACAGGCAGTCCCCATGTTAAGAACAAAATCAGTTCTGTTGATTTGTTCTTAAGTTGAATTTGTTTGTAAGTCAAAACAGGTACATTTTTAAGTACTTTCAGATTTATATGCATGCTTTGGCTATAGGGAAGGGTTTACACTACTATGGTGTTTGTTTTGCAGGTCTGTGCCCCTGTTCAGAAGATTTCACCTCACTTTCTGTTCCTGTGATAAACATATTTTGAAAAATGTGGCTTGTTGCAGAAATAAGGATTGGTGAGAAAGCTTCAGTGGAGACACCTTTTCCCCGTGATACACCTCTTTCAGGAGTGATTTTTTCTTCCTAGCAGTAGATTTCTCTCACTTCCTTTTGTCTCATCCCAATTCTTAACTATGAGTTGTTTGTAAGTCAGATATTTGTAACTCAATAACTGTCTGTATACCCATGAGGACAACACCCTTGCTGATGGGAAAGTCTATAGCTCACAGTTGATTTTCTAGCAGTTACTATTTACATGCCTCCAAGGAAAACATTCTACTAGAAGATTTGTGTAAGTGGTGGCTGCTGATTAGTCATCCACACACACACACACACACACACACACACACACACACACTACACATACCTAAACAAGATAGAGAGGAACAGAAAGTCGCAGCCTCATGACATAAAAAGAGAATACAACATGTATCATTCCTTCTTTGCAAATGGGCCAATTCATTTGTTTTCATATTAAACATTGGAGCAAAACGTCCTCCCTGAGTTGCCCCAACAAATCTGTTGGCAAGTTGAAGAAAGCAAATCACAGCTGTATTAATAAGTGCCTATGCCACCTGCAAGCTCTCGATTTTCAAAGATGTCACTCTCCCTCCTCTTCTGGAAAAAAATACAGTGATCCAACTTGAGTTGCTCATTTTTAAAAGGGCGTTCTGAATATGGGCAACAATGTTTATTCTAAATTCTCAACATTATAAGAATATATTTCAAAGACTATACTAATTCTAGAATCTCAATATTCTTTGAAGATCTTATGCTGTAATGTGTTTGCAGAGTCCCTCCTCCTTGTGAAAGTGGTTGTTGAACTGGAATTTAAATCTGAAGCATAAAACTTATCTCAAATATGCATATTAATTTTTGTTGTTACCTTAAGGGAGACATCATGTTACAAACTCACACTTAAGACTTTTAAATTGTTGAGAACTGATGAGCAGGTCTGCCAGATAATAGTAAAGATCAATCCCTATCTAGTCCAGCAATCTTTCCCCCTACAGCATCCAAACAGATGCCTTTAAGAAGCAGGGGCATGAAAGCAAAGTTCTGGGAGACCTTTATCCTCTCCTACCGTCTGTTAGATGCCTCTCAGAGGAAATGCAGAAGCTACCATTTTATGAGATTCAACAGACAGTTCCAGCTATATATTGCAATGTCAGGTAATAAAAAGGAATAAAGACATATCCCCAATATAAAATGCATGTGTTTATGAACAGACTGCAATCTGATATTAACACATACACTTGCATATACTGGTATATGTCCTCTAAGAATAGTCTATGTTTTACAAATTGCATTCAGTGGACAGAAAGAGATTAATGGGTGTGAAAAAAGCACAGAGTAACTGCTCTTGCTACCAAGCCATATCAGTTGAGTTCTCCTATTCATTCTCATTGAATTTTCAAAACTGGGTGGGTGAGCTGCTTATTGACTGAATTCTTAAAATGTATTTCAGCTTGACTCTAACTCCATCCCTTGCACAAAAAAGGGTCCTTACAGGGGACAGATTTTTGGCCTGGTACTTGTTTTCTGCATCACATCTTGCTAACTGCACTACTGAGTTATTGTTGGCATGCAAGATCTTGGCCTTTGTAGCGAAAGGATGCTTCTTCTTGGTTGGTTTTTCTCAGGGGCTGCAGTATCTTGTGGTTTTGTCCAGTTTTTTTCATATATTGGATTCTTCTTCTCACTTACAATATAGAAGATTTTTTAAAAAAAAATATTGGGGAAGCACTCAACAACATACATTATCACTCTATAGTCTGTAGGAAGAGCCTGGAATTCTAGCTTCACTTTAGAAACTCTTTAACAAAACAAAACAATATGTTACTGATGTTTGGTATACAATATCAATATAATTATGTGTGTGTAATAGACCTGCATCCCATTTTTAAAACCCTATACATTTTAATTTTTTATTTCTTTAGAGACAAGAAAGATAAAAACTGTAAAAACATGACACTAGCAATTTACAGTTAGCATGCAACATATTGATTTTGGGTCATACATTCCATAAGTCAACTCTGCAAGTACAAAATGCCCTCTGCTATGAGTGTAATGCAAGCCCTCAGCTAACGATTTTATTTAAATAACGTATTGCCAAATGCAGGAAGAGTCAACATATTACAGAAGGAGAACTTGGCTTTCAGTAATCCCACCCACACTAATGCCAAGTCACTATGGGGAGCATTTAGTTATAAACTGTCCTTCAATAAAACGTAAGGGCTCCCAAAACAACAAAATGAAAAGACACAGCAGCTTAAATCAGGAAAGTCAATTTCTACATGCCGATCCTAAATATTTCATGGCCCTATTTTATTCTGACATTTGTAGATGACTAAAGTGTTACAAAGGAAATAAAATGCTGATTAAAGAGTTCACTGTCATAAAGGTTACTGAATTGTAAATGGCCCTTTCCATCTTCCTGTTAATAGGTACCCAGCTGTAAACATCAAGAAGGATGTGACGGGAGGGCTGTGCTGCTCCTTTAGGAGCTGCATATACATTAATCACTGAATCACCAAGCCATGCTTAATTGCAAGTTGTATATCACACAAATCCATGGTAAGTGGAAGGAAACTCATTATTGCAGCTTCATAACTACTGGGTACTTTTCATTTTAACCTTCTCACACCTGGGACACACTGTTGTTTTCCAGTGTGAATGCAGAAGATGATATTAAGCTACTAATTATAGTGGCAAAGGCTGTTTGCCTAGCACTTAAACATTCTGCATGATAAAGAAATAAAATGAAAATAAGAAATAGAAATGCATCTCTTTGTGTTTGTTGATGCAAATTTCAGAGAACCTCACCCACACAAACACACGTACATTTCCCCCTCTTAAAGACAGCACACAAAAATTTTTGACAGTTTACAGAACTGTTTAAATGATAAAGGTGAAAAAAGCTGCAGTATATTTTGCTTTGACACAGTTATTGATTTAAATCCCATACAATAGCACAATAGTATTTAAAGGTCATCGAAAGAAAAATGAGTTTACACTTGAACAGAGAAAGCTTATCTGTCATGAAAGCATAATGATGAGTTTATACTCTCACATGAGTGTGCATATTTCCTCCAAGAAAGAGTTCAGAAGTAAGGTATAATCCTAGGGAAAAATATTAAAGACAGATACTGATGTGATTCTGCTATTGGGTACTTCAATGCTATCACTACCTTTGGATCCCTCCAGATGTTTAGACACTGCAACTGCTGTCTTGTGAGAAATGTTTCTATATACTCAGTTCAAATAGAACCTGCGTCACCATCTGAAGACTGAAGATAGTGGGTATTCCTTACCATACGTGGTCTTAAGTATGTACACCAAGGCTTTTCTAACCAACTTTTACTGCTACAGAACCTTGTGTCTTCTCTAGCGATTCTGTATATTTGGGAAACACTCTGAAGCTGCACTGCAAGTTGTGTGGGGAATTGAGAAAAGAGAAACCTATACTGCTTTTCCCTAGTTGATACAGAAGAGTTCTCTGTGTATGAATTACAGTTCCAAGAGATGTTCAGAAAAAGCTAAGTATAAAGAATTATAAAGAACCAATATGCCTTTCAAGGTCCTGAAATACTTCATTGAAACAAGTGACTGTAATTTCAAAATGGAAAAATAAAAATGATGATGATACCTAATACATTATTAGGTGAAAAAATTATGACATCTACCTATCCAGAATATTTTTTGTTGAACAAGAAAATAATATAATCTTGTCCCCAATTTTAGAAAGTCTACCAGGGAGATCTGTAAGGTTTTATATAGGTTATCTCTTTTCTGACCAACACCCCAAGGTCACTGTTAGAGTCGCCAGCTTCTGTGCAGCAGCAATAGCTTGTCAGCGCAAGATGCTGTCACAGTCTTAGAAAGTTTTAATATTTATTCTGGTTTTACCATTGTCATATTAGGATTTAAATGTTTAATACCATTTTAACTATCTTATTCAAAATTGGGTTTTAAACTTTGCTTTGACATTGGTCTTGATACCCAGACCTGTGTGTACCCTGACGTTTGTACATGTGTGTACATGTGTTGTACATGTGTGTGTACCCTGATGTTTGTACATCCTGATGTTTATACATTTTTGATGCTGGTCATTGACCGTAATAAGTCTTGTAATATAGTCTGGTCCCAGACTTCACATGCCAGACTAAGAAATTTTACCACTAAGACAAGTACAGACAGTCCCCTAGTTGTGAACTAGATAGGTTCTATAGGTTTAGAGCAAAGTTGAATTTGATGTAAGACAGAACAGGTACATTTTTAATTGTAATTTCAGGGGGGCTCTATATATGTGTATAGTAAAGGGAAACTTTAACACCCCCATGGTGTTCGTTTTTCTTTCTGCGTCCCTATTTAGAAGATTTCACCTCACTTTCTGTCCCTGTAATAATTTTGAAAAAAAAATGGTTTGTGGAAACAAGGATTGGTGATAAAGCATCAGTTGAGAATCTTTTCCCTCCATGATAACTCTTTCAGAAGTGAATTTTCCTTCCTAGGGGTAGATTTCTCTCACTTCCTGTTGTTTCACCCCTGTTCTTAACTACGAATAATTTGTAAGTCGAATGTTTGTAACTTGGGTACTGCCTGTCATACTTTTACTGAATGAAACAGAGAACACTTTTACTTGGTAAGCCCCTTTCATTAAGTACGCTTCCATGTCAGATACCAAATGGGCTAATTTAAAAATGGAAACTATGCTGGCAGTGGCCTGTTTGGATATTGTACATCTTTACCAGACGTCTGTTTTCAAATGTGCTTACCCAACACTGCTCTTAAAAGGCTGACTGTAGAGTAAATTAAGGTTAATTATACACAGTAAATGCAACTGCTGCACTCACCCTGCAGTCTGAAGGGCTCCTCCAACTCTTTATATGCACTACTCTTTATATGCACTACAGGTAAAAATGAAACTCATGTTCAAACTGGCTTGCAATGCTGGTGCATACGTTTAGGATGTTTTGCATGAATTGTAGTTGCTTGCTGCTGTATGCCGTCAAGTTGATTCTGACATATGGTGACACTAAGGTGAACTGTACATTTGTATTGTGCATTTTATCCTTGTTGTGATCCGCCGCGAGCCTGCTGGGAGGAGCGGAATATAAAATTGACTAATAAATAAATAAATAAACCTGTTATAGTCTTCTTGGCAAGATTTGTTCAAAGGCCTTCCTCTGATGAACAAGGTGACCTGGTGGGTTTTCATGGCTGGGCAAGAATTTGAATCCTGGGTTTCCAAACCTGAAAAACTACATACCAAGTCTCCATTTCTCATTTTACTAAAACAGATCAAACTTTGGCTTGCTGTTAAACCGAGAAGTCAAATCTCTGGGGATAGGGAGAAATGAAAGTGAGACCATAGAGTTTCCTTTTTTAATACCAACAACAGATTTGCATAGTATAAATGATTAAAAACTTAGAATGTTAGGTTTGAAGAGTAGTTTGTATTACATGTTAGTAATTGAGAATTTATTCACGACTACCAAGACTCAAATATTAAAACAGTTTACGTAGATTTCTGATAATTACGTTGTTTTTGAAAATGTTCATCTTCAGGGCAGACCACAAAATTGTCACTCATGGCCAGAGGGAACATTTTATTATTGGCAATTTGAAAAGTGGCATTTTGGTCTTTTAAATGTTGACCTCTCCCTGCCAACATGTACACTACCATATTTGGGTCCTCTAGCTGTAGAAGGGAGCTCAGTTAAGGAGTCTAATATGCAGTTCTGCATTCAGTGTAGGGACTTCTACCTTGCAGACCCAAATGACCTGTCATTCTATAAGAGTGGTGGCTGCTTGAGAGCTAAGCAAACAATCACTCCCCTTAAACCCATTCCATTCTATTATTTACTTTTTTCTTCTTTTTCTACAACTGCTGCTCAACCTCAGTTCCTCAGTCACCTTCTGGCCATTCTTTTGCGTTCTGCTCCTTAGCAACAGAGTCATGAGATGGATTTCTTCAAATCCTAATTTTTCTTCTATTTAGTTTGTTCTGTTTTATTGTATATTCCAGAAGAAGAATCACTCACTCTAAAAATTCTAAAATTGATTAACTCACTAAAGCACAATATTGCCTTCTAAATTAATCAGGCAGTCTACTGAGCTAGATCACAGCAGTAGAATAAACCAACAAATTACTAATGCAACAAGTTAATTAGCTAATTACTTCTAACATCTGGAACCAACCTATTGGCAGCCATGTTGACATTAGATAAAGGAAGAGTAAAGAAGTATGTTTCCCAACTATGATTGTTTACTCATTGTACTCACCTAAAATAAAAACAAATTAGGAGTTCAAATAAAGGAGGGAAGGTTTAATTCCCAAGCACCATGAAAGGGTCATGGGGTAATACAAGTTATCCTTGGCCACATCTACGTTGACTACTTAGGGTAGTGTGACTTGCAGTCAGCCCTTCAGAGGCTAATACTACATGGGGGCTGATCTGAGTGAATACATTTTCCCAGGTTAAATCCTTATACAACTATATGAAAGCTTACATTTCCCTATAGGACCCTGCCACAACTCTAAGATCTACAGAAGGCTTTCTCTTGTTCACAGCAGCATCACTGGTTCACTTGGTGAGAGCATGAGAGAGAGCGTTCTCAGAGGCAGATCCCATCCTCTGGAATGTCCTTCAACAGAAGGCCTGTATATGCAGTCTTATTCCCATTCCAGGAAGACGGCAGCATATAAATAAATGAATTTTTTAAAATCAAAAGACATCAGTGGTTGTTTGCCAACTTGTCATAATGATGGTAAATAGCAGGAAATGTCTTCCTATTGGTGTGCATGATTTTTTTCCACTTCACTGCCCACATTTACATAAAAGAATTCAATGTTTACAATGTATCAGTTTACATTATATGGAATTATGCTTCTAAACAAAAGATGTGTTGCATTATCTTTAGAAACAAGGTGACCATTTTTCTCTAGCTGACCATTATTTTTCCAAGAACAAAAACAACACCTACTAAATAATTTCTCAAAAAGAAGAAAATACAACATTTTCCTGAAGTATATTTAAAATACATACCCAGGGATTTAAATTAAAACAGAAAATAATTGGTTGAGTTACATTTCTGGATCAAAGATAAGGATTACCATTGTAACACTATAAATCTAGTGAACATTTGAAGGGAGTGGGTACACTTATCAAATGAAGAATGATAATTACAACAGTGTTTTTTCATTATTGATTGCAAAATATTATTGCTGCAATAGGTAAGGTGATTGAGAGGGCAGCAGAAGAGCAGCTGCAGCAGTTCCTAAATGACACAGCTGGATTAGATCCCTTCCAGTCCGGCTTCCGTATTGGGCATGGAACGGAGACTGTGTTGGTCTCCATCACAGATCAGCTTCGCTACCAGATGGATCAAGGTGGTTCTGCGCTGCTCGTGTTATTGGACCTCATGGCAGCATTTGATACAGTTGATTATAATCTACTGACCCACCGCTTAACTGTGGCTGGAGTCAGGGGGACAGCCCTTAAATGGGTGTCCCCTCTTTTCTCCAAAATCGGGGACAGCGTGTGGAGAGGGGAGAAAAGTCCCCCCTTAATTGTGGGGTGCCTCAGGGGGCCATCCTCTCCCCTTTGTTATTTAACATCTATATGCGACCACTTGCCCAACTCGTGTGAAGCTTCGGGCTTGAGTGCCATCAGTATGCTGATGACACTCAACTCATTCTGAGGATGAAGGGCTGGCCTGACTCCGTGCCCGATAATTTCCATCAGTGCCTTGAGGCCGTTACTTGATGGTTGCGTGCCAACAGGTTGAGGGTGAATCCAGCAAAGACGGAGATCTTATGGCTAGGTCGTCCAGGTGGAGGGGAGATCCAGTTGCCTACCCTGGATGGTGAGACATTACACCCATCGTCTTTGGTAAAGAGTCCAGGGGTCCTGTTAGACCCTCTGTTGACAATGGAGGCTCAGGTTCCCGCTGTAAGCAGATCCGCATTTTTCCATCTGTGGCAGGCTAGACGACTGGCTCCCTACCTATCTAGGAGTGACCTGGCTACGGTGATCCAGGCAATGGTCATCTCAAGACTGGACTACTGTAACGCCCTTTACATTGGCCTTCCTTTGTCGGTGACCCGGAAGCTTAAGCTAGTGCAAAATGCTGCTGCCCAACTTCTTGCTGGGGAATTGGTGAGATGTCGCATTACTCTAATCCTGCAGCAATTGCACTGGCTACCGATTGAGCACCGGGTTACCTTCAAAGTGCTGGTTCTCACCTTCAAGGCCTTATATGGTCTAGAGCCGACATACTTGAGGGCCCCCCTTACCACCTACTAACCCCAGATATCACTTCGATCTAAGGACCAAAATTTGCTCAAAGTCCCTAATATTCAGACCTTTCATTTATCGAGCACTAGGCGCAGAGCCTTCACGATCGTGGCTCCATATCTGTGGAATGCTTTGCCGATAGAAACACAAGCCATCTGAAGCTTACCTTCTTTCCGGAGGGAGTGCAAAACATTTCATTTTCGGCAAGCATTCGGATCGTGCTGATTAGGTTTTTTGTGGTTTAATTGTATTTTATGTATTTTGTTCCTTGGATATTTGTAAACCGCTCTGAGCCTTCGAGGAGTGGTGGTATACAAGTCGAAATAATAAATAAATGTGTCCTCCTTTCAGCTGGTTTGAACAACATCACACAGCATTTCTCCAGATGCTTAGTAGTTGGTGCTGCTATAGAACAGAACCCTTCTACGCTGCACTAAAACCCAGGACCTGATCCCAGATTATCTCCTTATCCCAGTTTATATGGCAGTGGAGACTCATACAATCTAGTTCAAAGCAGATAATCTGGGATCTGATCCTGGGATATAAGGGCAGTGTGGAAGGTGCCACAATACTGGAGATCAGGATCTGAATCCGTGCTTGGGCCATGGAAACCCACTTGGTGAACTCCAGTAAGTCACACTCTGTCAGTCTCAGAGGAAGGCAAAGGTGAACCTCCTCTGAACAAATCTTGCCAGCATAAGGGGCATTGAGTGAATGGAATTAAACTCCTCTGTCCCATTTGCGCTTTTCCTATCAGCTATAATCTTTCTTTGAACGGCAGGGTCCCCCCTCTGTTTGCCTGTAATAGAACTGCCTCTTTCCTATTGGACACCAGACTACAGTACTACCCCTTATCCATAGATGTGATAACTACAGTACCATTTAAGAACATAAGAACATAAGAAGAGCCATGCTGAATCGGACCTCAGCCCATCTAGTCCAGCATTCTGTATCACACAGTGGCCCACCCGTTGTACACGGGGATCTCGAGCAGAAGGGAGGGCAAAACCCTGACCTGCTCCCGACCCCCCACAACCAGTACCCAGGGAAATCCTGCCTACTTCAACCAACTCCGAGGTGGCACTTGAATGTCCTTTTCAGTAACATTTAGTATGCTTCAAAAATATTCCCCCATAAGTGTTTGAGGTTGTACAATTTTATGGCATTTTTCAGACCCAAGCATACCACAGGCTAGCACTAAAAGACCAAGGGAGGCCGCAAAAGAAAGTGTTTGTTGACACCTTTAGGTCCTCCAGTGCTATTCCACAGTACGTTTCTGGCCCAAGTATAGTCAAAATATAGGTTTTGCTATTATCCACCATTTTAATATACATAGAGCATTTTGGAACATATCCCATGTGTATATGGGGGTCAAACTGAATGTCCCTCTCTACCAGTTTGAGAAGGAACTAAAAGCCAAGGAAAAGTTGTACACATAATCTCATTCTACTAATAAGGAACAAATGGGTATAATAGTTTTAAGGGAAATCAATAAAATATTAATTTTGTGCATTGTTTAACCATTACATTTGGAACAAACAAAAGGTCAGGTTTCCCTCTTTCTAAAACAGATCAGATATCTTCCAATCCCCCTATACAAACAGTGATTTGCACACTGCAAGTCTGTCAAAATATCTCAGCCACAATCAGAATCACAAAATCTGCACAGCAGATTGGATCAGCTATCTTTAACTCACTTCTTACTTATTTCTGCTTGGAACTGAAAATAAATATATAAGTCTTGTCATTAACTGAATTTCTGCTATATTGTACAATGGACTGCCCATGGGCTGTTGCTTGCAGTGCTGGCTGACATTGCTGGTATGACAAAAGCTGCCAATCAGTGCTGATGGATGGATATATGCACCATCCTCTATAGAACAAAATCTTGACAGACGCCACAATTCATGTCTATTACCCCTTGGAGATGTCATGGCTAAGAACAAGGCTGAATATCATCAGCATACATGGCTCCCCAATGCCATTTGACAAACAGCTTTTGAAACCAAGGGGATCTTCAGATGTAGTTTGTGATCTGGCAGAGAGTGAACTAGGATTCCAAGGGGATGGGGAGTTCCACTGCAGCCCTTTGGACATGTTGAAAGTAACTCCTTGTACCTTAAGTCTGTGTCTCTATGATTTCTAATAGTGATAATAATAAGCACAAATAGAGAGAGGAAACATTATTGGGGATTACCTACAGTATCACTGAGAAACAGCTAAGTCAGATTGTGACAGAGTGTGATAGTTATTAAAATGTGTGCTAGTCTTTTAGTCCAGCCTTTATTTTCAACTATAAAAGGTCTTACAAAAGTACTGTATGCTTTGTCTTCCTTGCTGAATTAAAAATAGGACCTCAAGTTATAATTTCTTTTGTTCTTATAACAGTAAAAAAAACTACAAGGACCAAGAAAACATTTGATGATGTTTGTTTTGCTGCTGTTTTAAGAAACTAACTTAAGGATCCAGCTGGGTTAGATCAGTGGTCTATGTGCTCCTTCACTTTCCAAGAGTGCATGAAACACTTCTTGAAGTGTATAAAGACAGCATAAATAGCCACTCTGTACTTGTTTATCCACAGTACCAGGTATTCAGGGATATTCTGAGCACAGAGGTTCAATTTAGCTGCCATGATTAATTGCTACTGACAGAAATTGTCATGTCTATGACTTCTCTCATCCTTCTTTAAAGCCATCAGAGGCAGCAAGCTCTGGAAGTTAATTATGCATTCTGAGAAGGAATAATTTCATTCAATCTACTGTCCGTCAATTTTACAGGTGACCACAAAATCTAACATTGACACTCTAAGTTCAGATTTACTTTCAAATTTCCAAATCTTTATAATGTGTCAGGTATACCCATCTTCCTCATAACATATCAAAAATTCCAACTTTTACTCAAAGGAGCTCTGCCCCAGTATTTTAATATTATTATTTGTTCTTACTTGCATCATTATAACTCTAGAAAAAAAAGGCAGCCAAACCCATCAAGTGGTTTCATCTAGCAGAAAAATAAGAACCTTGAAAGATTTGGAAGAGGACAATGTTTTAAATAGTTCATGTGCTTAAATGTGTTTTACATCTTCTCTACCTATTTGTCTATGGGATCGACATTGCATTTTATTCCAACCAACATTACTAAACCATGCTTAGCATCAAACAATATATGATGCATATTCATTCACTGGTATTCACTATTAACCAGTGTGTTTACAGTGAGAATGGAATAAGAAGGACATGCTCAATATATTGGTGCTATGACAGTTTTACGTCACCGATGGCAAGATGGGAAGATAAATTATCAACTAGACAATGTCTGATATTGGTAATAACTTCTTATTATGTCTGCAAATCTACATGCTGATCAATGCCTGCCTTGAAGCAATTGCTTTTATCATGTTATCAATCACATATCTCTCAATTGATCAACATTCCAAGGCATTGACATAATTAGAAGACCTAGACATAAATTTATACACACACACACACACACACACACACATATATATATATATCTTCTTCATATCCCTTTTTTTCTAATATGGATCATGTTTGTATGTTGTAATGGTACAAACATTGTCATATATAAAATGGGATTTCCACAACCACCCAGAAAGAGGCATATATTTCTATTGCTGTTGTTTTTAGAGTGAACATTTTCCCATGCTCAGATGAGACTCCAGTGGGTGAAAGCCAAGCTTGCTACATGCATCTCATAACCTGATTTATTCACCAATTTATTTTATACATTAGGTGCACTGTATGCAGTCTGACTAATGCATAAAAATTTCATGCAAAAAGAAAAGGACCTGAACACACACAACTGCTTTTTTGTTATTATTATCTCTTTGTGAAGGTAGCATCCTGTTGGAGGCAGAACCAAAAGTCCTAAACAGTGAGTCCATTTTTCAACCCCACTGGATCAAAACGTTTGCATACGTTTCGGTTCGCTTTCTTCAGCCAAGAAACAGCTGAACAACTTTCATTATTAGAGTGATCACACTGTAATTTAAATAAGCCCTTTGAACTCCCAACAGCCTTCCTTGGGCTCATAGATCTCATGCAGACATCTTTTTCAAACCTCAGGTGCTAAAAAGAACAACAAAGCAAATAATCCAATACTACATTTATTTTACTAAATTATACTTAATACCAATATGCCTGCTGCATTATTAATAATGAATTCAAAGTGATATTTCTCCCCGAGTTTTATTTAGTAAGAACAGCAAGAAAAGCATCTTTCCATATTTCCTTTTATTAGAAGTCTCCTTTCATCCAAGAAATATGAGACCTGAAATAAATTGTACCATCCTGCTTTTTAAAAAAAATTGAAATCCTTTCCAGTCCTAGGCAGTATGCTAATGAAAACAGGTTGATAAATGACTCCCTGATATTTTCCAGACATTTTTCTCTCAGAAGTGCTCTAAACTGATGTAGCTCAAAGAGAATAAGGCGCATTAAGTCATTATATCAATTTTTGTTACCCAGATACTTCAGTCCCAGTTAAGAGCTGACAGCCTATATAAAACAAGGCAAGGGCATCATACGACTCCATCGATCAAACCTTGTCGTAGATAGATTGCCTATTACACAAATAGAACCAGCAGACTCAGTTCTGTAGTTTTTATGCTCTTCAATTAAAGGATAACAGGGTACTTTCCCATAAATCTGTTAATTGCAGCTGAATTAATTTAACAAATTTCATGAAACACATGGGGGAAAAGTGATTGGATAAGCTAATGTAAACTAGTGCAGACTGTCATACAGTGTGTTCCACTGCAGGGTTTTTTCTATACCTTGACTGGGCAAGATGTCACAAAAATTTAGCTTTATTGTGGTACTTTGGCAACAGACAGCTGACAACCATAAAATACTATCTAATGAGGATATAGCTTGTTTGCAATACTTCTCTCTGTCTGCCCATGAAAAAGATAGCAAGTAAAATAACTCATTCTTTGAATCTAAATTAATGATTCCTACTCATCAATGTGCCCCCACACCCATGCTATCACAAAACTGAGAGAAAGGGTTCCAATCAAACACTTAGGTCCCTTCTACACCTCCATATAAAATCCAGATTATCTGCTTTGAACTGTATTATATGGTAGTGTAGGCTCATATAATTCAATTCAAAGCAGATAATCTGGATTATCTGCTTTGATAATCTGGATTATATGAGAGTGTAGAAGGAGCCTCAGAAAACCTTGCCAGAGCTGAAGAAAAGAAGTGTAACAATTGCATTTCTACTGTAAGAAACAGAAAAAGCAACACTTAAGAAAAGATCACAATAATTTAGACATCATTCCTCTTACACCCAAATAATATAATTTAAATCATCTGAACCAAATGAACAAAACCCCAAACAATTCAGCAAATGTTATCAGGAGTCAAGTAAGCTGCTGATCAAAGCTAAGGGTGGGAGATTGCAATGATTTTACTCTGACCTCAATAACCACACTTTATAAGAACTGCTTGGAAATTCATTTTAATAACATTCGGTAATTCCATATAGATTCAGAATGAGATGTATTTATTTATCATATCAGAAGCAAACCGAGGGTACAATTGTAATGTATTTAAAAAACACGTTTAAAAAACTTGGCATTATACTAAATGTCCTTTGACCAGTAGCTGGCCACTTGGAGCGCCTCTGGTGGTGCTGTGTATATTGTGCATGTGGCAGGGCTCAGGCTGCATTGTAGAATGAGATGTGGTCAACAGACTGGAAATATACCATCATAAAAGTACAAAAACACAGTGATGATATACTAGTTCTGGTGTAAGGTTAGTTTTACACATAAAAGCCATAGGCTGAGAAGAGCAAACAGGCCACAAGTAGATATAACTAGCTTCTGTGCAGGGATGGAGCAGGTGATGCAAATTACTTCATGCCCATTTCCATTTCCAGAGTGCAAATCTATGCTCCCGAGCTGCTCACAAACAGAATCCAGTGCTGAAGATGGATTATACGCCTCTGAAAGCATTCAAGTCAGTTTTTCCAACCTGCAAATGGATGCGGAGTTTTCCCTGGAAGTGTAGTACTCCTGTCTGAAACACAGCAACAGCAACATAGTGTGTTTTATTGTTGCTGTTGTTGTTTTGCAGTGACTAGTGCTCGGTGCTGAAGCAAACGACAAGGAAGTTGAGAGCAAGCAGAAAGTAAAATCGCAGGTAGGCCAGAGTCAAGGTAACAGCCTATTGAACAGACAATGAAAACAAGTGGCTTGACGTGTGACTTCAGCATCATACGTACAAAGCTGGGATGGGACTGACAGTGGAAATATATGTAGTAGCATGTAATAAGCACTACACATTTTTCTGTGATAGCCACGTCACCGAAAATTGGGATGTTGTACAGTACCACTGGAACAACTACCAGAACGCTAGCCATGTAAGTCCACAGCTGCAAAATAGCAAAGATTCTTGTGATACCTTAAAGATTAACAAATGTACCATGGCATATGCTTTATGGTGAAAGTCAGCTACACAAA
Organism: Anolis apletophallus; assembly: GCA_030556195.1. NCBI lineage: Eukaryota > Metazoa > Chordata > Lepidosauria > Squamata > Anolidae > Anolis > Anolis apletophallus. The sequence continues at coordinate 137,033,434 of JARBWK010000004.1, read as the reverse complement.
ATGTTAAACTAAGATTTGACAATTTAATCATTCATACTGAATGAAAGTTCAATATTGAAGGCACTGGGATCTGATATAAAGACAGTACAATAAGTGATTCATAGCACAATTAAGGTAGTTCCCTTTTTATTAAGTGCTGCTACAGGAGATAAAGAGTTCAATATCTTGATGATCTGTTGTTTAGCAATTTCATCGTGAAACCTTTATTTGAAATTTTCTCATTCAAGAAGGGATGCATTAACAATAGTATCCTAATATTTATATTTCTGATGTGAGACCTGTGTTCACTTATTCATTCATGTGGCAGCTCTACAGTCCTGTTTGTCTTACCGATAAAGCAATAGGAAGGGAATTGCTGACAACAGAAAGCATGCACCATATTGGAAGATGACCAAGTACATAATAAACTGTAGTTGTGGGTGGTACTATATGGAAACATAGCTAGCATATACGATAACCAAAGGGGTTGGTTCTATCACTGAGGTCCTGCCAGAAGAAGCAACATTGCATAAAATGGCTGTAGCTCACTGAATATGCATTTAAGTGGTTTTAGTCAGGAACTCTGAGACTATTTTTCCATAGTCTCTCCACTACATCCTCAGACATATACACAGCACTGTAAAAACAACTGTCATGGCCTACATTGTGGCAATCAGAATGTTTGGCTGAATAATCAGGAGATTTCGAGTTCATGACTGAGGACTGGACACACTTTTCTCAGTTAAAATGCTTTACAGGCAGTTGCGAAGTTATGAGCAAGATGGGTTCTGTAGGTTTCTTCTGATGGTGAATTTATATGTAAGTCTGAACAGTTACGTTTTTAAGTCCAACTACAGCCTATATATAATCTATCTATCAATACACACACACATACACACACATTTTGGATGGCACAGGGAAGGGTTAATATCCCTGTGATGTTTATTTTGCTGTCTGTGCCATGTTCAGAAGATTTCATCTCCCTTTCTGTCCCTATGATAATTAGATTTTGGGGAAAATGGCTTGCTGTGGAAACAAATATTGGAGATAAAGCTTTAGTGTGACACTTTTTCCCCATGATAACTCTTCTAGGAGTGGATTTCCCTTCCGAGGGGCAGATTTCTCTCACTTCCTGTTGTCTCACTCCTTACCTATGAGTCGTTTGTAAGTCAGATGTTTGTAACTCATTATATATATATATATATATATATATATAATATTATAAATTATTTTATATCCTGCCTTTCTCCTGGTGTAGGACATAAGGAAGCTCACATGAAGTTTTAAATAATAGTACAGTAAATTCCACCATAATGAGATACCAGCATTCCCTAAAAGGTCCGTGTTATAGAAAATCATGCAGAACTTTATTGGACAAAACTGAACAAATATGCAATGTAGTTGTTTATACTACTGAATCTGGCCTTGTGGCATTCTGAGAATCAGACTATATGTGACTCTTGGAACTTAAGAAAGGTGTGCAAATATGATTTTTTTTAAAAAAGAAATACTGTGAAGAATGGGCAACTGTAATCCTCTGTGTGATGGCATTTGTTACAAATCTCAAATTTAAGAAAAAACATGCAGTCAATTAAAAGATGGTGGCGTGAAGCAAAGTCTCCTAAGCAAAAGAAGTGAGAGATACTAAAAGCGATCCCAGTGAGGTATGTGAAAATAACCCTACCTCATCTCAAAAGAGGGATAAATAACCCAAGGAAAACTATACGTATCTGACAAAGACTAGATTTCATAAAAGGTAGGCGTTGATGTTCCCTTATTTCCTGCCAAGATTTTAAGAGAAGATAAAGCTACCTGGGATACAAAGTTCAGCCACCCCCTTGCTCGAGAACATTATACCGTGCAAACATTTCATACAATTGCAACACTTTAAATAAAATAACTCTTCTAAACAGCCTTAACTACCTTAATTGTAAAATCCTTGGTGTTGAAGTTTGTTCCTTTTGTTATTAATGTTTTTGTGCTACAAAGATGGGAAAGTTTACCACTTGTTTCATTGTTAGATAAATTAGTTTGAGTTGCAACTGAAGAATCGGTACCATGTTTCAACACAGAATTCAAAGACAAGCTTCTACCAAGATTTGTCAGCAAAAACTGACCGTATTTCACCTTGAGTTTGGCACGATTTAATATTTATACTTTAATACTCCTAGACCTTGGCAAACTACACTCATTAGTGAATAAGACTTCATTCATACAGTAGCATGAGAGCCATTTCCTAATAGTACAGTAGAAATCATTTCCATAAGAAATACCTATCTGGCTCCAGCTGTAACACTTTCCCATCCCACCAATTCAGGAAGTCCCCTGTTAACTATGTGTACATGGGATATTTTTAAATGTGTTGATGACCTCAGGATTATGAAATAGTTAGTTACATGCCACTGCAAAAACAAACAAATGCTATACTTTTTGGCAATATATTATAGTTATCAGAATGCACATTAAGGGTGAAAACAAGAACAACAACAAACTGTTTATTTGTTATCTGCCCCCTCATCTCCTTGTGACTTGATGGTACAGCATCTTTTGTTTTATTTCAAATTTTTGTTTTGTTTGTTTATGTTTTGTTTTGTGTTTTCTCCAAAATTGAGGCTTAGTGTTTTCGACAGGTAAAGGAGTGAAAAAATGTCTAGAGCCCATTGGAAGTTGCCAAATCTGCATTACATCATCTGCTTTTTTGTACTGCTCCTGGATGAAATTCACAGGTAGACAAAGTAGCCATTGCTATTATTTCTTAACTGCCTCTCTGTGTGGATCACAATGGGGGAAAACAACAAATAACACAGCACATAACATCAGTTTAAAAAGCATGTAAAATCCATAAGTAAATACTTTTAAAACCATACAGTAAGCACCTCTGTCTTGTCTGGATTCAGTTCAGTTTGTGTTTTGGTTACGTCCTCCAAACATTCATTCAGAGGAGACCCACTATCCTTAGAAGCTGCTATGACTGAAGGTCTAGATATGGCTACCCAGCACATGTTTAAAAACTTACATAGAGAAAGACCACCATACTATGAGGCAGATAAATCCACTGTCAAACAGGTCTTACCATCATTACATTCTTCCTATTGTTTAGATGGAATCTCTTTCCCTAAAGTTTGAATCCTCTGCTCCATTTCCTAGTCTCTGGAGCAGCCAAAACATGCTTGTTTAATGTTTAATATGACATCCTTTCAAATGTTTAAAAATGCTTGTCATGTCCACTTTTAACCTTCTGTTCTCCAGCCTAAACATACTCAGGTTTCAAAGGTGTAAGGGCATAGTTTCTAGACTTTGTACATGTTGTCCATGATCCTCTGGACATGTTCAATCTTGTCAATATTCTTCTTGAAGTGTGGCACCCAGAACTAGACACAGTGATCAAAGAGACAACTAATCAAAGCAAAATACAGTGGGACTATTACTTCCCTTGATCTACACCCTATATTCCTATTGATGCAGCCTAGGATCAAATTGGCCTTTCCAGCTTCCCTCACACTGTTATCATGTCTAGCTTGTGGTCTACCACACTAGAGAAAAAATCCACTTAAAATCCGGTTTCTGCCTCCTGCAGAATTCTGAGGTTTGTAGGTTAGGGAGGAGCCTTTAACAGCCTCATAGAATCATAGAATCCTAGAGTTGGACGAGGCCTCATGGGTCATCCAGTCCAACCTCCTGCCAAGAAGCAGGAAAATCGCTTTCAAAGCACCCCCGGCAGACGGCTATCCAGTCTCTGTTTATAAGCTTCTAAAGGAACCTCCACCACACTCCGGGACAGAGAGTTCCACTGGTGAATGGCTCTCACAGTCAGGGAGTTCTTCCTAATGTTCAGATGGAATCTCCTTTCTTGTAGTTTGAAGCCATTGTTCCGCGTCCTAGTCTCCAGGGCAGCTGAAAACAAGCTTGCTCGCTTTCCACATTAATATGCTTGGGTTTTCCCTCTCCAAGTTGAAGAAGTTACTTTTAAAATGAAGGTGCTGCATTGCCTCCAGCTCCAGCAAAGTACAAAGAGCATCCCTGTTCAAAAGAAAGGATAAAGTCACCACCAGCAGGATTGTGTGGCCATTGACTCTCACTCCCCACAGCAAGGACATCATCAGGATTGTAAAAAAACATTGGGGTATTCTACCTGACATCCCAGTATTCCAGCCCCCACCAATAGTTGCTTACAAACGGACCAAGAATTTGAAGGACCATTTGGTGCATTCTACTTTAAGTTCCTCCCCCGTCGCAGCATCATCTCGCCAGGATGCAGACCCTGTGGAGGGTGTTCCTCTTGCCCTCAGGTGCTCCAAAGAAAAGAAATTACAAGCCTGAAATCCCACAAACCGTTCAAAATTCGTGACTTCACTAATTGCAACTCGGAGGGATGCGTGTACGTCATCACGTGTGGGTGTGGCCTTCTTTACGTCGGCCAGTCGACACGCCCCTTACGCACGAGGATCTCGGAACATCGTTCGCGGATTCGCCAAAAATACGATAATACTATTCTATACAAACATTTCCTCACGCATAAACATAGCTCAGAATCCTTCAAGTTCGCAGGAGTGGAAAAGGTGAAGATCCCCATTCATAGTGATCCACAAACAATATTATTAAAAAGAGAAACCTGGTGGATCGTCACCCTCCAGAGCGAGTTTCCGGGTGGGCTAAATGGGCCCCTCCCCCTTAACGCTCTCCTTGCGTGAGACGCACACCGTCAATAATATAATTTAACCAGCCACACCGGAGCCAGGGCCACCCTTGAGGTCCTCAGGAGCACGGTGTATATGAATCTTTCCTCCACCGGATGGTATGTCTTGAAACTATGATTGTATACTTAGCCTACCAGCTATACGTGCAGAGTTCAGACTCTTATGTACTTCTATTATTGTTTATATTGCAGTATATGTCTCCCGTTCCTGTGACGCTGCGCATTATGCCTTTTCATGTTGCCGCTTGAGAAAGCCCATAGGGCGAAATGGATCGGGCCTCGCAGATCGACCATTGCGGCCCCTCCAGCATCCCAAGCCGTTAATGTGCTTCAAACCTTTGCAACCACACGGATATATTGTGAATTCCAGCTTTGAGACTGTATCAGTTCTATATTAACTTGTGTATGGGGAAAGTGGCATTGGAAGCGATATTGCCATATTGAGCCTGCATTTATGTTACATTGTATCCCCTCCCTAGCCTATTCCCCACACCTGTATAACTCCAAAGCTGTTTTTCTACTGTGTTTATGTTGAAATAATGTTGCAAGGTTGCCTTATGTGATTGATTACCAATTTTGGTTTGATTACATGTACTAACAATAAGTGTACATTAACCCTTTAAGGGTCCAATAATTTTGGTTTATTGATAAATGACCTATATTACTACAGTCTTGCAGTGTGTATCTTGCTTAGACTCTGCTACTACCAATTGTGTGTGTGTACTATCCAGCTCAACAGCGCCAGAGAATTCAAAAGGCCACACCTAAACTACATTTCCATGAATTCTGTTTGCTTCCTCAATGTGAGTGTGGTCTCTGCCTGTCTCACTCTAGTCTAGCAATGTGCTGAAGGGGCTTCTTCCTTGCATGGCCATCCAGCCAGGCATCCCTCCTACCAGCCCACCCAGGGCCCACTCGCCACCCCCTTTGGGGAAAAAGCAGGGCTTCTTCCTCCATTCTAGCCTCACCATCCTCCTCAGGGCCTTTTGGGATAACCAAACCCAGCCCTTTAGGGGGAGAAGCAGCACCCGTGATGGAGACCTGGAGCCATTCACAAGACTTACATAGCTCATCCGAAAATCATAGATCAGTGTTTTTAATCTTAAGGTTTTTGCACAGAGGCTCCTGGCATTTCTTAATGTTGAGTCATATGTACAAATTTTATGAAACAGATGAAAAAAATGAATTACAAATGAAGTTTTGCACACCCCTATGAATAACCATGGAGGCCTCAAACTGGTTCCAGGATTTTCTATGTAATCTTCTGCACAGTAAAACTAATTTCTTTAATACAAGTTTGAAACTTATCTAAGTGGTCGGTATAGATGTGCCCTAAAACTGAAGAACAAAGTTGGCATGTTAAAAGTTTGGAACCACCTTGAGAAACTTGAAATAACTAAGACTTAATTCAACTAAATGTGAGTATATACGTACATACTATGAGAAAAGGATTCCCCCAGCAGAATGATGGGACACTTCAGACCTTGCTCTGCAAAAGGCATGTTCAGGACTCTGGGAAGAAAGAGAAGACAGAAGGAAGGGGGAAAGAAAGAAAGAAAGAAAGACAGACAGACAGAGGAAATAAAGGAGGGAGGGGGAAAATAAGAAAGGAAAGAAGAACAAACTATGGAAAAGAACGAAAAGAAATGCAGCAGAGAGACAAGGAGAGGAAAAAAAGAAAGAAATGGGAAGGGAGGAAAAGAAAGAAAAGGGAGTGAGGAAAAAGTAAAATAATGAAGGGAAAAGAAGAAAAAGAAGGGGAGAGAGAGGGAAGTGTAAAGAAAGGAAGAAGGAAAGGAAGACTTGGGAAAAATGAATAGAGGAAGGAAGGAAGGAAGGAAGAGGGAGGGAGAATGGAGGAAAGAAGGAAGGAGAAGGAAAAACAGAAGGGGATAAAGAAAGGAAGGAAGAGGGAAAATGGAGGAAAGAAGGAAGGGAAAAGAGGGAGGGAAAAGGAAGGAGAGAAGGAAAGGGTTAAGGGGAGAAAGGAAGGAAGAGGAAGAAAGAGGGAGAATGGAGGAAAGAAGGAAGGGCAGAGAGGGAGGGAAAAGGGAGCAGAGAAGGAAAGAATGGATGAGAAAGGAAAGAACGAAGAGGGAGGGAGGAAAGAAGGTTTGGATAGAGGGAGGAAAAGGAATGAAAGAAAAAGAGAGGGAAAAGAAAGGAAGAGGAAGATAGGAAGGAAGGAAGGAAGGAAGGAAGGAAGGAAGGAAGGAAGGAAGGAAGGAAGGAAGGGGTGGAGGGCACGGGGTCAAGGCGGACCTTGGTGCCGAAGTCGGTGAGGCAGTCCCTCCGGAAGGCGTTGAAGAGGCCGCAGCTCTTGAGCTGCCAGACGATGAGGGCGATGAGCTGGGTGTCCCGGGGGGGGGGAGACCAAGCCAGGTCTGCGGTGCCAGGAGCAGACCCGCCTCCGCCACCCCCACCCCCACCCCCGAGGCCTGTGGCAGAGGACGAAGAGGAAGATGACGATGAGGTGCCTCCGCCAGGCTCCACCATCCCCACCGAAGATGGCACAGGGTCCCGAGAGCAGTGGGGGATGAGGAAGAGGCTGCAATGGCGGTGTGGAAGTGGCAGTCACGGAGCATTTGCATCACTCCTCCCCACTGCATGCTGGGAAACCGAGGCCCGGGCTGCATTGAAGAGCCAGATGCAATCATGAAAAGAGCCACATCTGGCTCCCAAGCCGTAGGTTTCCTACCCCTGTTCTAAAGGATAACAATCAGAACTTAGCCCATAATGAATCCTTTACTCTAATGTGCTACACGATACTGTTTGGGTTTGTGGAAAGACCCTGTATTACCTTAGTTTCCATAGTAAAATACAATTTCAAAAGTATTTTTTAAAAAAAATAGCTATAAGGTATAACAGAGTTTTGGTACTTATTCTCACTGTTCTAATATATATATGTAGCCTATGCAGTAACATGTTAAGCAGAAATCAAGCTTAGATATAATTTGCTGCATATTAGAGCAAGGTCATCTCAGTGACAGGACAATAGTTCCAGAACAAGCTCTGCCCCAAAAAGTATTTTGGTGAGGTCATCACAATTACAATGGCCTTACTTTCCAAAGCAAGCCTGAAAAGGGGGCGTTTCTGTTGTGCCTGTAAGTAAAAATTCCTTTTTGCTGGTAAACTCTATACATTACCTTCAATTGCAGGAAAAAATAGGAAAGAGGTCAAAGTGTGTTCTGCACAATTTCTAATAAATTTCTAGAAAATGTGTGAAAGTTAGTTTTAAAAAGATTTAATTTGCATGATTTGTTGCCATATTTAATTGCTTGCAGCTTAGAGTTGCATAGACTTTGGTAGACAGAGTACAAAGGAAGGCTTGCTGCATCATGGATATCAGCTTTCAGCATGTTTTAGCACCATTTATTTAAATGTGCCATTATTTCTGGAAGATTATTGTACAGTACTATGTTCTTATAATATTATGAACTAGTTTGCATCATTTGATTCCAAAAATTAGTTCTGTACTAAACATGATGGATCTTGTTATACATGACTATTCCCACCTAGCACCACAGCAAATTTCTATAAAACCACTTTGAAATACTGAACTACTTCATCTTCTTGCCAAATATACTGGATATATGATCTGAACAGTGCTGTACTCCAGACACATTCAAATAACCCAGAATCAGGCAACCTGCATGCTCTACTCTCCTATTGCAGAATAATATTTATTCCATACTAAAGCGTAGGAAATCATGTGCACATCTCTTTAGTGTAGTTTATGACAGCATTATTAATATTGCTCAACAACCAAGTAAAATTAGAGATAAAATCTGAATAGGCTCCATTATTATTTTTAGAGTGAACTAAATAAGCTATATAATTTTCACCCACCAACCAGAAAGAAGCTCAGCCTTGTGCACAGATGGAATAAGTTTGTGATTGTAAGTACTTTGCATCCTACCAACTTACCCTTAAAGATTAATTTGCATTACCCGTTTGTACACAATGAATATTAGTTGTATATGGAAAGCAAAAGCAGATGTCAAATTTATGCAACCAAGTTTTTAAAAAATATTTGTATTTCATGTTGTTTTCTAAAGTTATCTCTAGATTGTTCCATCCCTATGGAATTATATATTCACCTATATTTGATGATTATGATAGTACCAATAATGATAATGATGATAATGATAATAGAAATATCTTTAATTCATTATAATCTGCACAGATGCAGATTTCATTGACTTTGGAGAAATTTTCCAACACTTTTCAAGTCTGAATTAGGGTTGAACAGGAGAGAATAGTCAGCAAGAGGAAATGGTCAGCTTTAGCAGGAGTTGTTGAATAAGGTACTAGAGGGGTGGTGTTTCCTTTTTATGGTTAACTATTTTGTTTCCTATAACCTCACCATATTACAAATTACTGTGGATGCAGTACAATTTTCTTTTTAGTTCTAGGGTGCATATGGGTTGCACTATTGTTAGCAAAAATAAATGTGGAACAAGTGTCCTTGCTCTTCAACTTTGCTTAGGCACTTCAGTCTCTTTTAACTCCCTCTCCCTCTCTCTTTTCCTTCCCAACATAAAACTCTGGGTTAAATATTTTCTCCCTTCCTTCCGTTTCTTCATCTCTACTTCAGCATCCTACACTCTATCCGCCTCCATTTACTACTTATACAATTCTAGTCTACTCATCTTCTCTCTCTCTCTCTCTCTCTCTCTCTCTCTCTCTCTCTCTCTCTCTCTCTCTCTCTCTCTCATGCCCTAGTCTACCTTTTCGCCTTCCACTCTTGGCTGAACATTATCTCCATCCCTTCCCTCTTATTCTCTCTTTATTTCTTCTCTGCTGACCCACAATTCATGACAAAACATCTTCTCAGTCTCTCTCTCCTCACATCTTTGAATGGCTAAATTTCCTTCTCTTTTCTTCCCCATCCCTCTCTCACATCTTCCTCTTCCTTATACCTTACTTCACCCAGCCACAATTAGCCTCTTCCTTTATCCTTACTTCTTCTTGAAGCTTTTTATCACTGTAAATGTACAATAGTTTTTTTCCTTCTCCTCCTCCTCCCCACCCCCACCCCCAAACTATTTGGTGATAAATGTTCTTGCTGATTATAGGAGTGAGGGGAATCCATCAAAAGCAGAGTTTTTGCTTGTGATTTCCTGACCTGACAACTATAGTTAATTTTTAGATTAAACAAAAGACTTTACAGGGGAAAAATAATTCAAACTGCCACCATGATCCCAAGAGAAGCAATAGTCTTAGGAATAGCAGGACGACATTACTTGTTGCATTAGACAAAAGTAATCACATTTCCAGTCGTTACATTACTTTTAAGGTTACAATATTGGAAATATTTTTAACTTTACAGCCATACTTCTTCTAAAAAGTTGTATTCATAACTGGTATTTGTTTCTTCAGAAATGTAAACAAAGAGGATCTACATTTCCCCAAAAGAGCCTTGACTTGGACTATAAAGACTATACATCTCTAGACAAACAAGATAAAAAGGTAGTAAAGTTCAGAGTGGAGTAGTCCAGTTCAGGTAATGAATGTGGGGAGCAAAAGCTCTGCTTTGAGGGGGAGAAAACTTATAAGCATGTAGAAAACTAATACTCTATTTATGTATTTTATTTATTTATTAACGAAGACTTATATCCTACTTTTCAGTGTGAAGATTGTCAGCCTAGCCATACTGAGGCTTACATGAGCTATATGTTTTTTAAATTTTTGAAATAAGAACATTTTTGCACATGATCAGCGAAGTGTGAGGCACCTGCCATGAAGGGCAAGGAGTGAAGAATGGAAATTGAAGTAGGCTCCATTATTAATGCTGTCTGGATTTGGGGGTAAATAAGGTATGTCTGACTAATTCCTTTTTAAGGCTCTGAACTTCTATTTGAAAATGACAGGCAACTATTTTCTTGAAAAAGTCTTAGAGAGGCAGTAAGTGATGACAAAATCCAACTTATCTTCATTAAGTAACAGATAAAATGCAGGCAAAAGAGAGCTGCAAATGAAATACTAACTTAAGTGGGTTGCTGTTTAAAAGTTGGGTTTGAAGTCATTCAGACATGAAAATATAATGGTGACTGACGGTGTCTAAATTGGAAACAATACACATGGTAATATTAAGGCAATATATTAGGAAACATTGGTACAAGCGATTGTATATTTACCCAGATTCCTTTACTAGGAATCTATCTAGAAGTGCCATCAATGAGAGAGATACCCTCCACAAATGACTCCTAAAGATAAGCCTGATCAGACTAATCCACAGCTCAAAATTAGCATAGTGAACTGGGCTCAGAAACCATTAGAAGTATCTTAGGACACAAAACTCTCTCAAAGCAAGTTTCAAAATGATGTCACACATTTTCTAGGTACATCTTAACACAATTTCAAATAAGCAGCAGTTTCTTTCTTCTATATTTTCTCAAGTTCCAGACTTGTTAAATGCTGATTAGTGTAATACCACCATAATATATCAGTAGAACAACATTGCACAAAGGACAAGGATGTTCATCCAGACCTCCTTTCCACTTTGTTAGAGCCTGCATGATTTACTTCTTAATAACCACTTGAAATCAGCTACACATTGGAGAAATTCAATCCAAAGATGACTGGGCTCACTACATTGGAAATATCCTCCAACATAGCATAAAGCTAATTTAGCTGTCACTTACTGTAAGTAAAATGACAAATATCCATAATATCTGTCAGGATATGAATACTTTAAAAAGAGTTATGCAGCTGTCAACATTTTGATGACTCTAACAAGAGCAAACAAATGAACAGAAAACAGAAAGCAAGTCTGTTTCACATCCAGTTGCCAAATTCCACTATTACTTATATATATAAAAAAATAAAATTACTTCATAAAAAGAAGATGAACAGCAAAGGCTTCTGGAGTGAACTGATACAGGTAAATCAGTCACTGGTGCCGACAGGCTGGTGCAGTACTTACTTTTTCCAATTTAATGCAGTTCTCATCACACAAGACTTATCTGTATCAAAGTACCACAACTTATTTATGATTCTGAAACACAGGAATCCACAATCATGACCAGTAGTAGTACTTGAACTGTGATCTGAAGAAAGATCTCATTATTTTCTGAAATCTAGAGAATAATAATAATAAACTTTATTTATATCCTGCCACCATCTCCCCAACGGGGACTCGGGGCGGCTTACATGAGGCCAAGCCTGACAACACAACAATAAAGTAAAATCAAACAAAAGCAATATAAACAATTACATATAACATAAGCTATATAGTACTACAACCAATAAAATTACAATAAAATAAAACCATTCATGACACAATACAATGAGCGGGCTACATGTACAGATTAAAATAGAAAGGATAAAAGATTGAAGATTCCTGGCCCCGTACTCTGGTTTGGAGATGACGACTTAATGGCAACAACATGAAGTCACCGACAACACTGTCGTCCTTATTTAATAGGAATATGTAATTATTCCAAATTATCATGCAACCAGCATAGATGTTTCTGGTCCATTTGGAAGATGAACATACTCATGAAAATATGGTAAAATTAATATTTCAATGTAAACATGGTAATTGTATGAATGGAGCTTCAAGGAAGAAGGCACCAGGCTGGTATTAGCACCCACAGCCCAATTCCCTCTTTTTGAATCAGAGGATATACAGAGGACAAATTCTTATATTTCTTCATTTAAATATATCCATTAAAGCATATGAAGAAAAGCATAATGTAGACTATGTTTTCTCAACTAAAGCTAAGCAGTGGACTTTTTTAAAATGTAGTTTTTATTAGGTTTTCATATTAGGCTTAGCCTAATAAAAACCTAAGCTAAGCAGTGGAGTTTTGATTTCATCAACTTTTGCAAATATTACTGCTGGAGAGTCAAGAAAAAGGTGGGGGTAAAGTTCCCTGTGCTTGAACATTACAACTGCTTCATTTCTAGGAGATTTAGATGTTCAATTTCCTCTCTTCCCCTCCCAAGATCAATTCCTGTAACAAAATTTGCAGTATTTCAGCTTCCATTTTGAAAATGACTTGAGAAAAGCAAAAGCACAAGGTTCACAAAGTGGCCTAGAATAGAATTGCCAATATTCTGATGAATCTTTCGTGTCTCACCCTAATCAAATGAAGAAAGTATAGCTCTGGCAAATAGGATTTAAATTAATAGCATTGAAACAGAAGGAGGCAACAGTTCCAGGTTGTGATATAGCAAAGAAACCCAGTACGGGGATGTGGTAATGGAAAGGGGAGGAATGAATAACAAGAGGAAAATATTTGCTAGAACATTACACAGCCACATGTAATCTTCCAAAGGGTGCCATATTGACAGTGGCCCTCAATGGTTCTGATTTGTTTTTACAATTGATTCTTTCTGTCAGTATGACTTGGCCCTCTCTTCGCCCTTTTCAAAGAGGAATCATTTCATCAGGTCCTTGGGCAAACCTCTGCTTTTAGTCCCATTTTGATCCCAGGCATTTCCACTGGCAATAATATTTTGGTTATGGAGCCTTCCCTACTTAAGGCTTACCATAAACACATGCACCACATACCCCTTGAATGTTGTTGCTGTCATTCTGACCTATAAGTTCCATTCAAAATAAATAAAAAAAACATTCTTTGTTCATAAATCTATCTCTAAAGCCACACTTTATGGAAACTGTTACTATTTGCTTGCTGACAAGGGAAAGGTATGTACATATTCTCTTTTGCTGTATTTAGGCTGGCTAGTAGAAATCACATTTGGCTAATGAAAGCTAAACTATTTGACACAAATAAAGCAATGTTAAGTGGGTAAAGTGTGACAGTGTTCTGCATAGGAGGATTAAAACAACCTTTTTTTGAAGTCAACAAGTTCTTGTTTAGAAATTACATCTGAAAACAGCATGAAAGTAAACCTCTCTGCCAATTGTGGGGTTTACTGCAACGCACGTGTGTATGTGTCACGATGCAGGGTCTCGGCCCAGCCCCTTAATCACACACACAGAGACGGTAATCAGCTAACTATTTATTGAATAATAAGAAACAGGTGAAAAGGATAATTGTCCATAAAAGTATCAAAGTTGCAATAAAAAAGGTAAAGTGTTCTTAGGTAAATCCAAAGGCAAAGCTTGGCAAAGGTTCCGCAAAACAATGCGGATCAAAACAGACTTGGTCCGTGGCAAAGCAAACAAGGCAAAGTTCAAGAATCAAGGCCCAAGAAACTTCTTGGCAAAGCACAAGCCTCAGTCCTGGCTCCGTAGATCTTCACTCGCTTCACTCCCTTCTAATCAGAAGTGGCCGAGCAACTGAGGATCCGTTCCCACGGATCCTATATTTAATTCCCCTGGTGAGACCCCCGACACTCTAGGCTGTGGCGCCAATCTGTGCTACGGGACCTAGCGCTCCTCTGGCGCTCTAGGCTTCGATGCCATTCCCTCCTGCTAGACTCAATGCTCCGTCTCCTATCAAAGCTCCGTCCTTGCCTCCCAGCACCTGGGTCGCTATCTTCGTGAGAGCCTAACTCCCTTTCAGCTTCCATGGGCTCATCCTCCGCTGTCTCCCTCACCCTTTCCTGCGACCCAAAACCACCTGGTTTCTCATACTGATTATCAGATTCATTCTCATCAGTGTCAGACTGACCTTCCCAGCTCTCATAACCATCAGGCCAGCCATGATCCCATGCTAAGCTTTCTGTGGGAGAGGAAGGCCCAGCTGCCCCATCATCCCCTTCATCTTCACTGTCCGCAATTGGCCCTAATGCAAGCGGGACCCCCAGAGCCGCCCCCTGCCCCACAGGCATGAAAGGGAACTGGGTTGCTACAGTATGACAGGCTTAAGTAATATATCAAGATGTGGTCAAATGTAGGAATTCTCACTACTTTTAAAACCTTTTGTTTGTTTGTTCCATGAAAGTAAAGCAAGGAACCTTCTGGATACTCAGTCTCACAATCCTTTACTACTGACAATCCATGATGGATATGATGGAAATTATAGATCAGAATTCCTGGATGATCAAAGGTACCTGACCTCTGGGATACAATATTTCATCCAATTCCTTTGTGCGTTGCTTTTTGTTCTAATTCTCATCCTTCACAACCACTTTCTTCACATTATTAATCCCAGTATTAGTACTAGTATCCTGCCTTTCTCCCTAAATTGGCACTCAAAGTTATTTACAATTTAAAATAATAATACATGTAAAACTTTTAAACTATTCACAGTATTAAATAATTCAAACCTTTAGTTAAAAGACTAAGATGCAGTTCAAAAGGCAAAATATAAAAGATTTTGAAATTATGCAGTTTGAACCCCTATCCGCCTTTTCAAAATCTTTCTATAATAAATTCCTGCAATAATACACTTTTTTTGTAGGCCAACAGAAGGACAGCAGGGAGGGGCCATTCTAACCTTCCCAGAAAGGATGCCATGAAGTTTAGAGCCAGCTGCCACACAGGCCCTCTTTCACTTTTCTACAAACTGTATTGCAACAGTGGTTGGACTAAGGAACTCATCACATTGGTTTCCAACTCCATCCTTGAAAACTAGAATGGAGCTAGGACAGAACCCTGGCACAGGGATACTTCCAGTGGGGCTCCATCCTGGCTCCATCCTGGAAGTGTCCAAGGACAGAGCCCTGAAAACACAGGAGGCTTCCTGTATTCTCATTGCATTGAACAGGGATTGCATGAGGGGAAGCCAATTGACAATGCTCTCTCCCATGGGGTGGGGAAAGTGGTGGTGTGGGACACAGGGTGACAGTTTCCTCACAGATTTGCCATGCTACCCAGATAATCCCCCTGCTGTTGCCCACGCTAGGGACCTCCATGCGATGAGGTCCTATGAGAAAGGCCTCTCATGGTATTCTCAGGACCTAGGCAGGCTCATATCCCAGACATCCTGAACCTGAACCATATAGGGCTTTAGCAATCATAACTACCAGTACTTTGAATTGACCACCAGTGCAGCAATTCTAACAGACCAGTAACATGGTTCCTATAATCTGACCCAGTTAACATACTGACCGCAGTTCTTTGAACAGGCTGAAGTTTCTGAACACTGTTCAAAATCAGTCGCATGTTGAATGCGTCACAGAAGTTTAAACTAGATGTAACCGGGGCATGTACGACAACAGCTAAATCTGACATCTCAATGAATGTACGAAGTTGGTGAACAAACCTCCAATGTGCAAAAGTACTCCTGACCACCAGAGAAACCTCAACATCCAGGTTACAAAATTAGTCCAAAAGTTTGTTCAAACTAAAAGCCTGTTCCTCTAGGGGAAATATAACCTCATCTAACCCAGGTAGAATCCTATTTGCGGATCTGTGTTACAACTGACCAATATCACTTCTGTCTTATATGGATTAAGTTTCAGTTTGCTCTCCTCACCCAGTCCATTACTGATTAGTTCACAAGATAAGAACAGAAGCCATACATGAGCAAAATACCTATCGGTTTCCACTTACAGACACTTTCAGAAGTATGGATAGCTTTTTTTCCTGACTTAAGGAAACACAATAGACAGAAATCTGAATAGCCCTGCTTTACATTTTCAAGTGTAGCATTTTACAGTCTCGGTGAACAGTGTGCATGGAAGTTATGTAGTTATGCCATAAATACAATTGCCCAATCATTGATAATCCCAGGTGGGAAAATATAAGTTAGCATTTTATCAATAAGAAAGCATTTCTTTAGCTATACTGTTGAACACAGTGCTGCTTTGCAAAATTATCCCATGTAATTCTTACCATGTAATTTTTCATCTGCATTTACAGCTGTAAAAAAGATACTGAAATGTACTTTAACGACCATAATTTATGCAGATTAATGACTGATGACTTACACATTCATCAGTAATCAGTAAGAGTAGCATTCATATTGCCAACTATAAAAGTACTTAGCTACTTTTCTTTTCAGACTATTTATGGATGCTTTATATTACAAAAAAATCAAGTCATCCACATTAAAAATGATGTATTGTTAACAAAAAAAGGTACTGGTGCATAACAAGGAATAGTAATATATTAGTCTCTGAAGGTTAAAGCCAAGTTTAAAAGCTATCAGTGCTTTGTTATTCTGGAGTCTTTTCAAGATGCAGTTGACTGAATAGGCTTTCAAGTGACAAAAGTGACACCAGACTAAGGCTATCATCTCCTTGGGTTTAGCTCAGGCATCAAACATAATGTGAAGGGCAGATCAATGTTTGTGATAATCCTCAAAATAATTCAACTCCATACACAACAAGCATAAGTGCTAGGTTTAAAAAATCTGCAAGGGCACTTAAATTTGTGCTACTCTTCTGAATTAACGATACCAAACTTATACTAATGACACTGGGAGTTCAGGTTCAGAGAACTGAAAACCATGCTATAAGAGCCTTCTACCTGATCAAAGGGCTACACTGATCCTTATATGAATCATGCCACTGAAAAATGAATCATACATATTGCAGACAGAGATCTATTCAAGTAAGGAGTTTACCTTTCTAAGGTAATTTAGGAAAATTCACATTGTAAAGTACAGTCAAGTCCAACAGTTCCTAGAAAAACTGTGTGATAATTTCTTTAGAAAGTTGCTTTCAGACTTTTGTGCTAGAATAAATGCAGGCATGTACTGTAGTTTCAGCTGTGAATAAAGCTGTTACAACTTTATTGGTGAAAAGATATTGTATCAAATAAAGGTTTCCCTGGAATAGCTCCTCAGATGTGTTTTACTCTTGCCAAATGCCATTTCTAGTTCTAAAGACAATTACAATCAGTCCTCTACATTTATGAGTTTCATAGTCATGGTTTTGATTATTCACAAACTTGAATTGCTACAGCTGCCTCCAGAAGTTGGGGCAGCCATATGAACATCCAGCCCCATGCTCAGGAGATGGGGGGGGGGGGGTGTTCAGGAGTCAGGCATGGTATTGTAGTGTTCTTCAGGCCTGCCTTCCAGAGAGTAAATGGTCAGATGAAGAAGGACCTAGTTATTAGGTTGCCATCAGGGCTCCGGTGGTTTGTCCAGGGGAAAGCTGAGGAGGAAGTCTGGTTTATTCTCACCCTCTTGCTTCTTTTCAGGATCCATACAGTTTACATAGGTTTACATTAAATAAAGTGGCTCTTATTCAATAAAATTCTCTGTGTCTCTTCTTCTTATTACATAGTGGGTCATCAGTCTTCGATGTCTGATTTTATGGCATCTATACTAGAGGATTCTGACATTCTAATATGAAAATATACCAAAGCCTGTAGTTTTGTTGCAGGAGAAGACAAAAAGGTAAGATATTTTCCATATATGGTGTGTGTTTACATAACACTGGACTACTGAACGACAGAGAATCATGTCACTGAAAGCTTCTGTTGCAATCTGAAGTTCTTCCATAGCACCATAGGCAACACAGTGTTTTCTATGGTGACACCATACTTGTCAAATACGCTCAATATTATTCTCTTGTGGGGTTTGGGGGGGGTGGGATCTGTCAACTTTTGACTATTCTTTTACAACTCTTAGCAGTCATGGCAGCTAAATTTTGCAATTTAAAATTGTTTTGTTGCTGTTTTAATTAGGTATTTGATTACAGATTAATTACATTTTCAGCAATGTTTGAATATTTCTTTACAGTATATCTGCAAGGGATAAGTACTTGGACATAATGTGGAAACGAGTAATGGTATAATGAAGCACCTCCAGAGGAAGCAAATCACAAAACCGTCCTTTCTCACATTTCCAGTTGATCTGGCATAAGCCCATGGTCAACATCTGGCAAAAGCAGACCACAGAACCACTGGAAGACCTAGAAAATGCATCGAGATGACTATAGGTCCTCCAGTGTGGTCAGCTTCAAAAGAAACTGCCCCATAGAATCATGCTGGACCATCGAAAAGTTCAACAAGACAAAAATTGCAACTGCTTTGGGAGAATGATGTTTGAAGCATAGATTATAACTAAAGACTGTATACCATTAACACCTAAATACTGAACTCATGGAGCATAAAAAAGAAGCAAAGAGAAGAAAACAAAAAATGGCAGTACCTTTAAGACTAACTGATTTTATTTGAGCTTGAATCTAAACCCACTTCTTCAGATTAAGTATGGAGTGATATTAAGGCCTCAGGCATAAAGCATATTATTTATACAGTGATAGGAGTGGGATGGAATGTATTAGGACCCAGAAAGAAGGGTTGTAAAAGAACAAAGATGATACAGGTCTTTCCCATTTTCAAAGTTATCATTTATTCTTAAAGGTGCTATCACATTTTTATTTTTCTCCATCTTCCCATTTGCTTTTTATGTTGTAAGAAACTAACACGGAAACTTCTTTGAATGCATGGAAGACAAACTACAAATTAAATCTAATTAGATGACCACAACTTTTACACTTCTAATTAGTGAGCTGATAATCACACCTGTTAAAAATCCATTGCTGCTTTCAAAATTACTCCTTCTGTCATAGCTTGAGGATAAAACTCAGTGGAATGCAAATGACAAGCATTTATTTGACACATAGTTCCTCTGGAAATCCTCATATCTGTATACATATATGCACACTCTGGTGATATCCCTTAATATGGAATATTTGTAAGAAAAGAACTTGCATTATTACCTAAAAACAAAGAAAAAGGCATAAAGGATCAGAACAAGAACAAGGAAGATGTGCAGATTGAAACGAACTGCCCCCTTTACTGTCTCTTGGTTTTTAGTTTTAGTATCATTGTTCCACATGATTTTTATGGGAGCAAATTAATTCAGATTCTGAAAAGGAAGGAAGAAGAAAAGAGGTGCATGTTATGCAAACCCACACAACCACACATGCCGTTAATTAAGATATGTCTGACTGGTACCAGTGGAGTCACTCTGGTCTACCTTTGTTCTTAGGACTGGTGAACATTTCTGAATACCAGTAGCCTGTTCTTATGTCCCATTGTCGTTGATTATGGATGATTAATGATTTCAAGGAATAAAAAGGGAAAGGTCAATTTGGAAGTTCAAAACAGAGCAGCTACACTGGGAGTAATTAAGATACTTGTGTAAGCATGATTAATAAGCACAAACATACATACTGTGCTGTAAACAAGATGCAACCAGATGGTTGAGAAGGAAACTGAGATTTCTTTTAAGAGGAGAAAAAGCCATTTTTTTCCAAATCCCCCCAAAGTTGGCTTACTCCCTACTCAACCCCTTGCAACTTAGAACCTTATTATCTGTGCTGCTTTCAAAAGAAGGAATCACAACCTCCTTAAACATTCACCCATTCCTGTCTCTCTCTCTCTCTCTCTGTCTCCCCCTTTTTAATTTTAAACACAGATAACTAGAGTTTGCATGTAAATGGATTCAACTCATCTTTGTTTAACATTGCCTTTTATGTCGAGTTCCATGAATTGCTAAGCCTGACAAGGTTCACTGGGAATCTTTTTAATTCCCACCCACAAGCTCTCGCTTGCTGTCATGTGACTGGCAGTATAGAGGGATCAGCCGTGGCATTTATCGAGAAAGCTGGAAGACAGGTGTCAGAACGGTCCAGCAGGCAAACCTAACGAACACTAATCAGCTCTGGTGTTCTTTTACAATCCATATCTAATTCGCAAGTTTCATTCTTTCTGAAAAACAATTACTAGGTTTTGAAGTTCATTGTGCATTTACTCAACTGTCTCTTCACATTAATGTAAAGTGGGAACAAGGAAAAAATAGAGTCAGCAGGGAAGGGACATCAAACGAACTTAGGATAGATGAAGGCTTTATTTTAAAAGTAATATAATTACAGATTTGTGTAATGTTTTACAATTCATTTAAATGCGGAGTTGCATCCTTACACACCAGAAAGGTATTAGCTATTTGTCTCTACAGCTGAAACTCTGGTAAATTCAAACGACTAACATGAAAACAACCACAGAATCTCCCATTGATAACTTCAAACAAAAAGGTAAGGATTTTTAAACCCTTGCCACAAGTAACAGCTTAAATGGTATTTGAAGAATCTTTAGATACTCAAATAATAAAACAGTCACACCTTAAATTATCATGACTTGCTGGCTGTAAATACTTTACAACTCAAGTTACAGTCAACACTGTTGTAAAGTAATTCTGCTCCATTTGCATATTTTTCTATGTAATTTTTCTAAACACCATATTCGTCACACTGGCAAATCCTCTTACAGTTGGGAGTATATAATCTGGTAAAGCTTCACCTAATCTTCACTGGTTATAGCGTTACTGACTTATATTAGAAAATATGCCTTTGTGCTATAATATTATGAGGCATCTTAAACTCAGACATAGTTGCAGATAAAATGTGGATTTGCTTTGGATATGTTATTTTCCCACTTTTGTAGATGGAAATGGAGCACTTTCACTAACCTTTGCAGACCTCATAACTACTATCTTTTTGAAATAATCTTGCTCTGCCATGTAATAAACTTCATTCCAATAAGGCAATAGTTTTAAAGAAGAATTAACACCATGTATTTGCCTGAATATAGGCAAAGGAAGCAAACTTATGAATCCAAAGAAGGCTGCCAAAGAAGGATGTGTTGTTTTAGCAGATTGCAGAACAAAGACCACATGGGAAGTAGTTTCCTTTCTCAATGGTTCTCTTTGTCTTGTGTTTTACTGCAAAAACACATATTAGATAGAACTACCCACTAGTAGTGGGTTTCCACTACTACTCATGAGTATCCACTGAGAACTGAAAAAAGCATGTAGAATTGAGAGGAAAACAACTTCTTGAGATTCTTATCTAGGAAAAGAGATATATAAAAGAGCACAATGTGCCCAGACAGAGTGTAAGAAAGTAATGAGTAGTTAATATCCAACAAACCATGGGTCAAAATGGCTTGGGAGGCCCAGAGATGCAGGAATTCAGACCACCTATGGATCAACATTCATAAGATAACCATAAATCCAGAAATAGATGCACATTAGTATGAGTAAGTCATGTTTTGCATTCCAGGTCAAAAATTAACCCTGTGTATTCTGCTGATAGTAGTGCAAGTGTGTTGTGCAGACAACATGTTTCCTTGTCATTTGTCTTTGCAAGTTGTGGCTATGCATTGTACATTGCATATTGCAGTTGTCCACAGTAGTGCAATAAACACTGCAACTGTGCATCCTACATTGTGTACATCTACAATAGTCACTGTAATTGACAAGTGTGTAGTGATGTTATTCTGAATGAGGGCCATTATTATTATTATTCTTTGGCTCAAGGCAAAGTACAACATAGTCAAAAACATATGAACATTTAATATGTGTTTGTGTATTTGACACAGATAAAAACACAAAAATATATTTAAAAAATTGCACCAAACACAGATACAAAATTGACATACAGCCGCAATAGAATGTAAATCAAAACTTATTGTTGAAAATTGACAGGGTAGTCTTGCTAGAAGAGATGGGTATTCAATTGTGTTTTAAATTTTGACACCATGTTTAGCTGTGAGATCTCTTTCAGCAGGTCATTCCACAATCTTGGGGTGGCCAATGAAAAGGTTCTCTTGGTTATGGTCGCCAGATTGGAGTAAGCATCCCCCAGGGGACCTCCTTGCCCAGGGTGGATTGTGCAGGAGAAGGTGATCCTGTAGTTAACCTGGACCCAAATTATGTAGGGTTTTATAGGTCACTATATTAACACTATGCTTTGGGTTTTCTGGATATAATCAGTGCTTGTGTGTGTGAATATGTACATAGACAGTATCAAGAGAGAGAATTGAATGATTTAACAGACTTCAACAATCCAGTAACAAATGGAGAAACTGCCAATCAGAAATAATCTAAAGTTTCATTCCAATGAAATCACACAGAAGACTAAACATATTAGTAATCAACTCCTGGGATGTGTACTTTGGTGAAGTACCCCTTGGTAGAGAAGGCTGAAGTCTTTGAAAACTATTCCACAGCATTGAGCTATAGCAGTTAAAGTGGTGTCAAAATGTATTAATTCTACAGTACAGATACACCCTAAGACTATTTTACTTGCCATAAATATAGGGAGAGCAGGGGGAGAGTGTGTGTGATCAGTTTTAATTCAGGGGGTTAAGGATAGGTCTGGGAGGGGGATTCAAAGCCATTTAAATCAAGAAATCGTTTGGCATTTCTTGATACTATGAACATCTGTAAACACAGATTCACCAATATGCTAAAGACTAGAAGACAGGATGGCAATAAATGCCTTTCAAGTCTGTTTTTACCTTTTCTGTTGCAGAATTTGTTCTGTTGAGAAAATCCATAGTAATTTTGAAAGACTGTCAAATACATACACACACAGGTCACTCCTTCCCATTTTATCTCTGTAAGCCAAGTCCAAACTGGCAGTTTCACTAGTTCAAGCTAATTGTGAGTGACTTTAGACATCAGGACAATGGTGTTCCACACTTCAACAAATTTGAGAACTGACAAGTAGACTACAAACAATGACAATCATCAAGCAGCCATTATCATTGTTTCCCCGTCTCACAGTGGAAGGTTTGCTCAATTTGGCAAACGATGCTAGCCTCACTTTATACCACCATCAAACTGACTTCTACCACTGAAATGATAAATTAAAACCTTTAAAAAGAAGGCAAATTTATACACTTTTTGGTATTTAGGAACTAGGACCTGAATACAAAAGAGATATTTGTAAATTATAAAGGATTCGTGACACTTTTCCACCTCAACCTTTCCTTTGAGAGTATGCGAAAGTAGGGCTGAAACCTTTCTTCTTCAATGTCTTCTTGTTTTTCAGAGGCAAAAACAATGTGTGAAACATGCCTGTGCCCTTCAAAACCAGCACAGGTTGCATACATTTTGCCCCCTGCTCCTGCACTGATGTACAAAGTACCTTATAAAGAGAGGTCCTCAGTGGCACCAAGACATCTGAAATGTCTCTTCAAAACATGTCAAGGCTCTTAATGAATCCTAGAAGGAAAGCAAAATGTGTTTGCTTCTTATATTGATTCAACCAGGCTTCAGACTGTCATAGTGCTTTTAGTTTTAACAGAAAATGTACAAAGTTAGATCTGCTTGTTTTGACAACTACAAAAAGATTTCAGTTATATGTTACCTGCTGAAATATCTAGACCTTCCACTGTGGAAATCTATTCATACAGTTGTTAATATTTCCATCTTCTTAATGCAAACAAGAAAATCGAAAGTGCTTGCTTCTGATGCATACCTGACAAAGTATTTTGCCATTTTAAACCTAGATCCCAAAAATATTATGCAAGTACTAATTTGATGTGTACTATAACAAATAAAATTGACAGGCCCTAACTCAGTGGTTCTCAACCTGTGGGTCCCCAGATGTTTTGACCTTCAATTCCCAGAAAACCTAACAGCTGGAATACTGGCTGGGATTTCTGGGAGTTGTAGACCAAAACACCTGGGGACCCACAGGTTGAGAACTACTGCCCTAACTGTTACATTAGGTTTTATTATAGTATTTTAAGAACACTTTAGGTGTAGGTATTTAGAAGGACACAGGCCGTGTTCTTAGAACCTTTTAAAAAAACTTCTGTCCATAATCAATTATCTAGAGTTAGGATAACTAAGAAAAATTGTGTGAAACTAAAGTTTCTGAGTTCTGGTTCAAATTTTCAAGTTTACACAACAATTCTGAAAGGATGCATTAGGTCTGTTCATGTGATAATTTATAAAGTGTGAATTATTAGCCATACTTAGTTCACAGCATAGTTTTCTCAACCCGTTGTATCATTGTTATAAACACTCTCAACAGAATAGACCAGATAGATCTGTGGAGCTCATGTTAGGACTAACTAATTTAGGCTGCACTCTAGTTTAATCTGCTTTTCAAAATTCCTTTCTAAATTAAAGAACATTTGGCCATTTTGTAAGTTGGTTGCCTTTTCCGCTTTTTTGTTCATTGCTCTTAGGGGAAAGGAAATGAATTGAAAGTCCCATGGGTCACAGAGAGCTATTTCTGTGATTCTCTCATCAGAGGACATACAAATTGGTTTCAAGTTCTAATAAAAATATTGAAGGATGGTATTTTTGATAGACATGTTCCTCCCTTTAAAAGTTGCCAGCAGTTAAGTGCTGCTTAAATTAACATATATACAATTTACAGTGGAGATGTATTTTCAACACTGTATTTCTGGAAACCTAATAAAAAAGGATAAACAGAACATCGCATCAAGCAAATGAAATTTACACTTCCAGACTTACGTTTCATTATACTTGCTTAAATCTAACTGACAAATCCTAGAATATGCATGCAGCTAAAGAATCTCTTCCTATGCATAAATACAAACAAAAATGATAGTTTCACCACTTGTAAATATTTATGACACTTTATTAAATCCAAGTTAAAATCTCAAACTGCAGTAAAAATCTAAAAAACTTTAATCCCCTTTCCTCTAATAGGATCCTCTTCAGCAAATTTAATCACATTTATGCAAAAAGTAAATGTCTATCTAAGGTATTCCTCCAACATGTGAAAGGTGTGGTTTTTAGAAAGGCATCAATGATTCATCACTGTTTGTAGATTCAGTCAGTCAGCCCAAAGTGACAATTAGCACTGGTTAAATTACATTCCAGTCATCCCTCAATATCCATACACTCTGTAGTTGCAGATTCAACCATTCAGTTTGAAATTATTTTGAAAAATGTAAAAAGGAAAACCTAATTTGTTATTTTATATAAGGGATGCCATTTTATTATGCCATGGTATATAATGATACCCCTCCTCAATGATTTATGGTTATTAAAGTATATTTTAAAAAATTCTTTTTAAAATCCTTTCCAGACATCTATAATTGTCAAGAATAAGGATATGAGAAACAGACCAGTGGCAGCTTCAACCACACCCACCCACCCACCCCCAAGACTCTATTGTTTCCAACCCTTTAAACAGTTGATTTTAAAGTAGATATGACTGATTTTAATGTTTGTGTATATTAATAGTTATTTTATGTCCCGACATAGAATGTTTGCCATTTGTATGTTGTGCTCCACCCTGAGTCTCTTTTGGGGTGAGAAAGGTGGAATAGAAATGTTTCTAATTAATTAATTAATCTATTTTTCATCACTTTCTGTGTACCTTGTATCATTTATCCCTTGGTTTTTATCTACTTTTATACAAATGTATCCAGATGGGCCCAAAGAAGCATCACCTCTTTGTGACCCAGCTGGGTCAAACCTGGGAAACAGGAAGATTGGGCTAATCCTATCTGGCCATTTCCCACCAAGGAGAATCACCACCTGGGACCAATCCTCAGCCATGTCCTCCCCATGTGAGAAAATCCCTGCTTTGAAGTGGCAACATCCGCAGAGCCCCAGCCAACCACTGCACAGATCCAGACCAACACCTTTCTCAGCCAATCAGGAGAGGTTTCCATGTATAAAACTTCATGTCTCTGTATATATGGTAGGCTTGTACTTTTAAAGTATCTCTGCTTGTACTTGCATCTCTTCTGGCCTGATTGAATAAACTTAATTGGCTTGTCTTGATCCTGGTGAGTGCTCCACCCCCCTTGAAGAAATTCAATACTACAATTCTTTTCAATTTTGTTGGTAACTTTGTTGCCTAGATAAGAAAAATATTTTCCTGCACATCAGCTTGTCCTTTATTAAATAACTAAATCTCTAACTGCTTGGTATTAGAAAAGATACAAAGATATCTCTTCTCAGTGATATTATCCATGGAAGTATTTGCATTGAGTTTTAAACATAATGACAAAATGGTATATAGCATAACTAGAAATGATATCAGCTACACAATACACCTCAATTTTCAAGTCCCTGAAATCAAAAAATACATAATAATAATAATAATACTCTTTATTTATATTCCGCTCTTCTCACCCCGAAGGGGACTCAGAGCAGATTACATTACACATATGGCAGACAGTCCCTGCAACTGACATACAATTACAATACATTGTACAGACAAACATGTGCAGACAAACATGTGCAATTAGAAGGATTTTTTCTCTTCTGGCTGTGTCACAGGTGTGGTTGCTCCATTACGTCACAAGGGGGTGCTGTTGCTTCATCCTCAGACGAGAGCCTCTGGTTCTGCATTCCACCTCCGGCAGCCGATCTTCCTTATTTTTATTCAGGTGTTGTAAAGTCCTTATAAAAATCCTTCCCCGCTGAGTGGTCCCTAGTTCATCTACTCACAGCTGGCTTGTTTTCAATCTGTTAGGTGGACAGCAGACAGGGCTCACAGCTGGGTGTCCAGACCAGCCCGGGAATCGAACATGCCAACTTCTGATTGCAAAGACAGCTGTTGTTACCACTGTGCTATCTCTCCGGCCAAATGTAATGAGCATTGGAAAGAGAATTGAAAGAAGGTACAAGAAGGAAAGGGAGAAAGAAGCCTTGAAAGAAAAGGAGAGAGGGAAAGAGAATAGAATGAAGGTACAGAAAAGAAAAGACAGAGAGAAGGAAGATTAGAAGAGAGAGAAAAAGAAGGAAAGGAGCTCTGCATTAGCAGAGTCAAGGCTGGCTCCACTGAGGGGGAGGCCTTGGAGAGTCAGGGCGAAGGAAGCCACCTTCGCCTCCTCCTCGGCTTCAGGGCCCATGACTGAGGAGGCAGTGGCCCTGGCAAGCCAAGGTGGAAGGTGCAAAGGCAGCCACGGTGCCTTCACCAGTCATTTTCCTCTTCCTCCTTGGCTCCTGGAGTGGATTGGGACTTCGCCAGCTAGCCCCTTTGCCAGCCACTTTGCTGGTTCATCTCTTCACCAGCCTGCTAGATCTCACGAGACCTGCTGGGTCTTGCGCAGCAGACCAAGTGTGCTCTCTGGCTCCAGAAAGGGAGGGGAAAGGAGCTGGAGTGTGTGTACAGCTGCATCTTGTGCAGCTGCGGGCCAAAGCCACGTTAGGAGGACGGTGGCGGTACTGAAGTGCTACATGCCACATTGCTCTGGTTGCCCTGACTAAGAGCTTGACCTAGGTGCTGTGGTAGCAGCAATGCACAAAGGCTGCCTGGTTTAGCAAGAGGGAAGAGAGAGATGCTGGAAGGAGGGGGAGGCAATTTAGATGCAATTCTAATGTGCCATCAAATATCATGCGCACCCCAATTTTGGCTAAGAAATTTAGCCAAAAAGTGTGCATTGGAATCGCCAAAATGCAGTATTTAAAAATGATTGCACTCATGGTTAAAAAATTCCCTTTATGGTAAAAATAAGCATCATTGATATGTTTATCATAATACATGTAAGATAAGGAAGTTACTTTTTGATTTTATGATTGTCAAAATTTACTTTCCAACAACAGTTCAGAAAGTGATATTCAAAATATTCAAAAGATCTATATAGGCTGTCAAAAATATAAACATACAAATTCAAAAGAACTCACTTTCTTACAGATACGGAATTGACTGCCTGTGACCCATGTCCTGAGATGACCGATTAACCACAAGATTAAAGTGATCCAGAAAATAAGAGAGCACAGGTAACAAAAAGAAAAGCCAATCCCTTCTAAAGTATTTTCCAGACTCATTATTACTACTATATTATAGCAAGCAAAGTTTTTCTGTGGCATTATAGGTATATCAGCCTATTGTTTAAATGCCTTCATTAGATTATAGATCAATTGGGGTATTTAAATTTCCATGAATTTTAGCATATATAAACAGTAAGAAACCCATGAAGATTAGTATCTTCAGAACAGTAAAGATTTGGAATGAGATGAGGGTTTAGAACAGGAATAGGCACACTTTTTTTTTGCCTTGGGCCCGCATTGTGGGTCCTGCTGAGAGGGCTGGGCTGGGAGGGAGGGCGGACAGGCTCGTGCTGGATGAGATGAGCCTGGGAGAGGGTGGGGGCGGAAGGGAGGATTGCCCCATCCTTATGCTGGGAGGAAAAGTAGACATGCTGCGACTGCCCCGATCCTCCTCCCTCAATCTTTGGGCTTTCTTCTCCGTATTATGCTGGGAGGAGGGCAAGACAGGCAATGTCTCCAGAGGGCTCTCAGCTGCTGCGTGCCTTTCTCCCCCATCCTTTCTGCATAAGGATGCAGCAGGCCACCACGTCCTTATGCTGAGAAGACAGGGAAAATGAGGAGGGTCTGAGGTAAGCCCCCACGACTTAGTTTGCTCATATCTGGTTTAGAAGATTAGGTAGAAAACAACTGCAGTAGCACATCTTCAGAAATACTCTTTAGAAGAAGCCTCTCTTTTCTGCTACAGGTTATCTATTCAGAAGCACAGACAGAATCTAGGAACCAACTATTCTAGAGTAGGAGCAATTGTATTGCAATCCCCTCCCCAACAGAGAATTTAACATGGAGCAATGCATCAGACTTGCATGTTTTACAACTACACTTGAGTTAATAGCCATAATAGCCAAATGACCTCATTTTAACAATATGAAAATACGATTAAAATAAATGAGTAAACATAAAAAATATTAGCATACATGAAAAAGTTTATGCATTTTGATCTAGGATGCTCTTTTTAAATAGTATTCTTTTATTTTACCTCAGTATATCATTATCTCATTGCTTTTGATATCATACTTTGGGGTGGATTGAGTAAGCCACTTTAGAAATACTTATCATAAACAGTGGATTATAAATTAAATTAAATAATGGTGATAATTACCATGTAAAGTTTTCCAAAACAAGTTAGATATATAGCAGTACTAGGAAATTAAAAAACTTATTATTTAAATAGAAAGACTGAAAAGTAAAACTGTATGTTGAATATAATATACATTTAATCTATATATATATATATATATATATATATATATATATTGAACGGCCGTGCAATGTCGTATATAGACAACACAGAAGCACGAAAATCGGCAGCCCATACAACTATACCCCAAGGTACCTATAGGCCCCCCCAAAAAACGGCCCTACATACCTCCCAACACCCCCAAACACAAACTCCAAAAAATTGCCCAACGGAACTCACATCCCGCCCTCTCCGCTGCCAGCGCACGCATAGAACGTTCGCGCATGCATGGCAGCCAGAGCGCAGCAGCCCAATCGCCCAGGAGCAGCCCAGAACGAAGAGGAGGAAGAAGCAGGGGCCTTGCCAGCACAGGCAGGGGAAAGCCGGCGGAGGTGAGGGAGGGGGCCGGACAGGGGGGAGAAGGCGGCTCTCTCCCTCCTCTTCAAACCCTCCTCTTCCGCCTCCTCCTTCCACCTCCTGAGGCGGCAGAGAAGGCCGAGGAGGCGGCGGCGCGGCCCGGGTCCTGAGCTCCGATTGCCGGGGGGAAACGGAGAACGGAGGAGGAGATAAGAAGGAGGAAGGGAGGCGCCTCCTCCTTAGCCCCTCCTCCTCCATTCCGCCTCTCCCCCCAGCGATCGGAGCTCTCCTCCGCCGCTTCCCAGCCGTGGACTGGCTAGGAGGCGCCGAAGAAGGCCGAGGAGGAGGTGGCAGCACGGCCCCTCCGATCGCCGGGGGGAGAAGCGGAACGGAGGAGGAGTGGCTATGAAGGAGGAAGGGCCAGGAGGAGTGGCTGAAGGAGGAAGGAGGCCCCTCCTCCTCTGTTCCTCTCCCAGCGATCGGAGCTCAGTTCGCCTCTCCCCGCCTCTTCCACCACCTCCTAGCCGGTCCGCGGAGGAGGAGGGCTCCGATCGCCGGAGGGAGAGGCAGAATGGAGGAGGAAGGGCTAAGTAGGAGGTGCCTCCCTCCTTCGTAGCCACTCCTTCTCCATTCCGCTTCTCCCCCCAACAATTGCAGCTCGGGACCCGGGCCGCGCTGCCGCCTCCTCGGCCTTCTCTGCCGAGAGAGAAAGAGAGAGGAACAGAGAGAGACAAAGAGAAAGAGAGAGCGAGAGAAAGAGAGATAGAAAGACACAGAAAGAGATACAGAGAGAAAAAAAGAGAAAAAAGATAGAGAAAACATACACACACATATACACATACACACACAAACATCAGCACACACCACACACATACACACACATATACATAAAACATGCATACACACATACACATATATACACATATACACACATATACACATACACACATATATACACACATATACACACATACACATATATACACACATATATACACATACACATATATACACACACATATATATACACACATATACACACATACACATATATATACACACATATACATACACACACACATATATATACACAAACATACACATATATACACACACAAAACACATATATACAGACTGCGCCACAGCAACGCGTGGCATGGGACAGCTAGTTCAATATAACTTTGTGCATCTGATAAATATACTATAGTCTGAGAAAGATCATCTTTAAGTTGCTATGCTCTTGTCATTACAACTAATGTTACTGCCATATTCAACAAATTGAATTGGATTCTTTCTCAACACTTCTCCTTCCTCCATGCTCTGGATTCTGCAGTACATTGCTAAAGGGAAAATACATTGAGGGAGCCCACTCCATTCTCAATACATCATTTATCTCTTTCTTTCTTTCAAGGTATGTTGACAGGGAAGCATCTCGATTTATGAACTGAAGGGTGAAAGGGTCATGGAAAGGACCCTTTTCCTACTTCAATGCTCCTCTGCTCTCCTACCAAGCAAGCAGTCACTCCATAGTGGCCTAGTATGTGAGGTATTCCAGTATGCGTGCAAGCTCTGTGTAGGAGAAATGATTACTCTAAGACACTAAAATACAATGTTATGTATAAAAGGAGCTAGTTACTAATTCACAATAACTGGTTGCAGGTTGACCAACTGCAAATTGGTGAACAGATCAAAACCAGAATGATTTCACCTGAAAGCCTGCTGCTTCAATGTTATGTATATTAATCAAATCATTCAGATTGTAAGGTGCTCAACCAGAGTCAGTAATCTTTCAAAAGTTCGAAACCTTCTCTACAATACAGGAATAACTTAAACAATGAACATGGAACAACTGTGGCGTATTGCAAATCAAAATGTGACAACTCTAGCTCTAGTCTAGTTTCCCTTTACAGGGCCTATTGATGATATCAGAGCAGATCAGGTATAAAATCAAGACCAATGAAGGCATATTACAAGCATGGATGTCAAAAGATGGTAAAGGCCTAACAATTATGTCCATAGCTTGCTATGGTATTGATTCTTACCAAGTCCTACAGAACCCACTATAAAATTATTTTATATAGCTCCCAAAGCATGAGATATTGCTAATGATATGGTACTTTTCTACCATAATATTTTTATAATCTCATTCACGGTCCAGTGTTGTCTCCCTGAGGACAAGAGTTTTAGTGATGGAGAATAAGCCTGTAAACAAGATTTCCACTTGAAAGTCCTTGAGTACCGGAATAACTAAGATCTTGATCCCAGATCTCTATGTTCAATTCCCAGTCAGAACTAAATGGCTTTAGATGGATCAACAATTCTAATCAGCATCATGCCTTAATAAATCTAAGTTTGTTTAAATCTGGATAGCATTTATAATTGTTCCTAATTCAATTTCTGTCTTATACTTTTTTTAAAGGCCTCCTCTTATCACCTTTTAACAATAAAAAGAGCCATTTTGTTTTCAAAGGTGACTGTTGGCCTTCCATGTTTAAAAGTTATCTCATGGTCATTTACTTGAAGGGGATGACTCTTTGAAACTTTTTCAGATGTGTTTAAATGCACAGGTGTAAGGATGGAGGGGTTAAGAAGAAGATACAAAGGGGAGTTGGTCACTTCATTTATTCACTTAATCTTCCTTGCTATTGCCGGCCAAGTTTGCTTTTGGAAGAGTAAAAAAGGCCAATTAATTTATCAATCTGTAGTCTTCTCTGCCATAACATATTTCCCTCTTGCCAACAAAAAATGTGTCCATTATCAGCCAGGTCCCTGTCCTCCCAAGGCAGCTTGTGCAGCTGTATAATTACACTTCTTCCTTTGACAACTTGCATGATTGTTTTCCTAACAGTATATTACTTCGTTAGTACTTTCCAATATACGTTATTTTTAAACTGTCACTTTTGCCCAACTCATCCCAATTCGCACTCGTCTGTTTATCATAACAATCATTAATAACTGTCACTCCACGCCATCAATTTAACGAACTCCCTCCCTCATTAGCATGTTCTAGCATTTGTTCTGTAGAAAGCCTGATTATTTTCTACAACAGGCCAAGCCAATTACTTTAGTGAAATGGAATCACATTAATCAAAACTTAACAAGGTGGCAAATTTAAAGATATCTGATTGCAAAAGACAGCATAACTAATATGTCAATGTCAGAGGTACTATGTAGGTATGCAGCAGCTGTACTGAATGTATCTTTGCATGAGAAGTCCTATGGATTTTGACATTTCATGCAATTGATGACTACCCAAGTGATATGGGAGGCTAAAGGGTGGGTTTGGCTGCTTCTGATGATTTCTGGGGATCTTGGCAAAGACAACACAGACAGGAAGAAGAAAAGGGAAATGGTGGCCACAGTTGTCTCCAGTGCGCCCCCCCCCCCAAGACATTTCCTTTTATATTTTAGATCAATGATGCTCATCAATCACAGCTTAACAAATGTACCAGAACCAGCTGTAAAACATGCATAAAATATGCTGACACAACATCACAGAAATATACTCACTGACGTCTTTTCTGCCTGGATGAGAGAATCTTGACACTCTCCCCCCCTTTATTATCAGAAAAGTCTTTATTTTAAAATAATAATAATAATAATAATAATGCTTGCACCTGGATCTTCCTAGTTTGGAATTTAATTTTAGAAATGTGTGTGTGGATGTGTTTAGATACACACACAGAGAGGGGGGGGGAGATGAATAGAGATATAGATTCCTTGCTGCCATGATGGAATGGAAATATTGAACATGCTTTTAGTTGCAGCATAAGAATGACTAAAATTAAAAACAAAGAGAATGTAAAGACTGATAGATGTTAACAGGGAATACAGCATCAAAAAGGGATTACAGGTTTTGCTGTATAATGTTATTAGACCTGGTTATATCATACAGTTCATGAAATTGCACTATGATTCATTTTTACAACTTAAACAGCTATTTGGTTGGGTTGCCAGGTTGAACGTGATAAATGTGTATGATAAAACAGAACAAAGAAGGGCCACTGCTTGTAAACCTACCACATTAGTCAGTGCATTAACCCATTCTCTTCCAGTCTAGCATCCTAAAGTTTATCCTGTTCTAGTTTGTCTAGTTTATTATGGTAGGTCACAATAAAGGATTGCATTTCAATTATTAGGACTCAATAAAATATAGTATTATAATGTAGCAAACCCAGGTTTCTTGGGGGTATTTTCCATATAGAAAACTATAGATAATTTATTGATAAGCTTTGTTTTATTACTTTGTAATTCCAAATGGTAATAAACAGAACAAACTCTTCTGACCTACATTGGAAAATGAAAATAAAATGAAACATCACTCAATCAAATTAGGCATAATTAGTATCACAGAATACACACACTAGATAAGATTCTTATATGTCTTTGACTTAAATAACATAACAATTGTTCTAAAAACGCCTCTAATACTCATGATACTAAGGATTTTTTGGTATCTACAGGCAGAATGTATTTCTGTAGAGCTATTGCTAAGATAAAGCTTATATGCAATTTTTACTCTTTAAAACACCATTACCCCTCCCAAAAATGCTAATGAAAAATAGTAATGGGCTAATGTCCATTTTATGCATAATAGTCATATCTAAACTGTGGAGAGAAATTATGCTTATGATCTTCATGGATGTTTGAACAAACATAAATGCACTGTCTTGAGACTTTGCTCACTGTATATCAGGGATTTATAGAAATCATGATTTCACAACATGTAGGATGCTATTGGTTGCAAAAAAAATCAAAGTAAATTAACAGGAATCACTGTAGCCACAGGGATCTCAAAGGTGTCTGCAACTGCTACATTACCTTGGCACCATCTTTAAAGATATTTGAAGATATTTATTAACAAGGCTAAAAGGTGATAAGAGATACCCAAGTCTGTTCAGAGGGGGAACATATATAGAAAGCATGGTTATCAGAAAATACCATGTCAACTGGGGGGGAAACTACAGCACCGTGAGAAGCTAGCTGAAAAAAGAAAAGCCACAAGCAACCCTTTTCAATACAAAAACAGGGAAGGAAGGACAGATGGAAGAAGGGAAGGGCAGAAGCAAGGAAGGATCCAGCCATCAGAGCAAGAAAGAAAGAAATGAAAAGAAATATTTCTCCAGAAAGAAACAACAGGACAGTGACAGGATGACAGGTGAAAATCAGGATATAAATGTTCATCAAAAACCATCAACTATTCTCAATCTAAAAGTAAGCAAAGCACATAAATACAACACATAGCCTTGTAGACTTGGAACAAGACTTGGACACAACTTTAATGGGAAAATGTTATGACTATTTGGGAGTAAACACACTACAATATGGATCAACAAAGTGCATCCTCCAAAGTTACTCAAAACCGCCATCAGAGAGCTGCCAAGGAAATCCCAGACAATACATCAGCTTTCCAACCAATGTTGAATAGTAAGCAAGTCATCAGCAAAAACATTTGTTACATTTGCACCAATCACAAAGAAATTGCCCCATTAACAAAAAAACTAAAACTAAAGTTGTATCTGCTATGTGACTTTGTTCATGTTTGGGGTATCTTTTGCCTTCAGTATTTGAGAGAGATTGGTGGTTTTGTCATCAGATCTTGTTTAGGTGCTGCTGTTGCTGTAATAGTATTACGAAAAAACCCCAACTCGTGTATTTTTTATCTCTGATTTTCATGAATGTTTGAGCAAACATAAATGCATATTATGGCAATGGATTCAATGCATACTGAATAAAGAAAAGAACAGAAAACAAAAGAAAATTAATCTCATGATTTTGGAAGGAGGGGTCTAACATGAGAGCAAAAACTATCAACATTATCAAGTTTTTCTCTTATCTCTCTACACATGGTCCTATCAGTTGTGTTTGAAAAGACTCATGGTGTATTTGCAGCAGTTTTCTTGTTTTATTTCTTGAGAAACTACAGCATACATATTAAATGACTATGAGCATTAGAGGCAATTAAGCTAAACTGATCTGAACAAGCCAGATCTCTTTAAGATACAGCATGTGAAAGCTTTATCTTGTGCCTTTTCCCCTCTTTGTGCTGCATACAGTTCTCAAGATTAATCTAAAAGGAGGTTTTTTCTTTAATAAAAAAATCCTATTCTACCTATCTTTCATCTTCACCCCTATACTAAGCAGATGGATGTGAATTCAGAGTTTTCTGATCTTTAGCACAAGTTATGGAGGGTTATCTTTGACTGTATATCTTTCTGCTGGCAGCGCTCCCTTGGTGATGAAGGATTAACCACCACAGCTGTCTCTTCCCAGAATGATGCAGTGCAGTTCTCCTGGACACGACAGCATCACTTAATCTTAATGTCCACTCTTCCAGTGCAACCAGGCAGGACAAAGCCAATCAACATCAGGTGCCACCAAGATGGACCTACTCCTTGGCCCTGGAGTCTTTCACCCTCACACACCGATTAATCAACATCATCCAGGCCAATCACAGGGTTTGCTTCTCGGAAACTACACTTAAACTAAACCAAAGTATATGTTTTCACTCAGAGGGGCTGTGCATATGAGGACATGAATTAACCAAAGGTTAATCCACAAAAATAAAACTCTACATGCACACAATGCTCATCTGTATGGTCCCAAATAAAAACACATTTGTGTGCGTGTGCGTGGGTGCGCGCGTGCGTGCATAATCTGGCAGTTGTTTGTTAGTCATATCACCATTTTTTGTGATTTTGTAGGTTGAAATGCTGGATTAGGGACAATAACTGTTCCAAACTGTGAAGTTTTTTCCTGTTCTGATTCATTGTTGTGATGCGTAGAAACTACTGCTTTAAAATTTAAAGCATATTTTCTTACAGCTACAGATCAACAATAAAAAATATGTGAAAAACGCACATTTCAAGTGTGCAGGTCAACTATTTTTTATAAACTTGACAACAAATTTATAAAAACAAGCCGGTAAGGGAGGTCAATATTACTCCTGCCCAATTTTGCACATTAAAGAAATGAGGTGAATTTTGAATTGGGGACATCCTGTTTGTTGACTCTTACTTAAGGCCCTTCCAGACAGGCCCTATATTCCAGGATCTGATCCCAGGTTTTCTGTTTATCCCAGATTATCTGGCAGTGGAGACTCATATAATCAGGCCTAAAGCAGAAAACCTGGAATCAGATCCTGGGATATAGGACCTGTCTGGAAAGGCCCTAAGCAGACACTCACCTTGCCAATACTTAGGGCCCTATCATATTGCACAATCATAATCGTATAATTCTTTTGCTGCTATGGAATTTTGGGGTTTGCAATTTAAGAGAGAGGTTTATAGAATTCCCTGCCAAAGAGTGCTAGTGCCTCCCCAAGCTACTAACCACAGGCTTCTATATGATGCATGATGCAGCCTTGAATCATAGTAGTATGAAATATTTCTCATCTTTGCAACTTTAACATCCTTTGATTTAAATAATTTGTGGCTCTCCAGATACTGTTGGGCTGCAACTATATTCAGTTCTAGAAAGTATAGCCAGGAATTAAGGGATGATGAATGTTGCAGTCCAACAATGTATGGTGTGCCAAAAGTAGCCCATCTCTGGCTTCATGTCACCCCTTTTCTTCTATAAGAAATAAAACAAAGTCCTCCGGAACAAATGCAATAAAATGGTAAATTGTAGTGAGAGTTTACTAAACAAATGCAGCCTAGTTAAATTTAGAAAAATCTTCACTTTTGCTTACATTTGCAATTTTACTGCTGAACTACTGGTATTTCTTACTTATGCAAACATTAAAATGTATAAGAAACTCTCTTGTGTGCTATATATGCAGCAACTTCTTGTGATTTATAATACCCAATTTGGAAAACACACACATACACACACAACTAAACTTGATTTAAATCATAGATTACTCTGTAAAACACAAGCAAGGAACTATTCCAAATCCTAAATGTAATTTAAACATATTTATATTTTAGAATGATGTATTTTCCCCTTTCCTTGTCTTACAACAGTAAACTTTCTATAATTATATAAGCAATTTCCCGGAGGTCACAGCATTGATCACTGTAATATATTATCTAACTATTACAAAAGAACAAGCAGCTGTAAAATATCACTGGGCATCACTACAACAAATGAAAAGATGGAGTTCAGAGCACAAACAATTCCAATCAGATGTTTTAAACAAAACACAAGATCTTTCCTTTCTCAATATACTATATTTCATGACAAACTCGGGTTTTAAAAGCAGGGATAAATAAAAAATGTAAATTAATGCGGGGGCTGAAACATGGTTCTTGTGGCAGCAGATCGTTTGCCAAAACAGTTTTCTCCTTGTTTTGGCTCTTTGGGTTTTCTCATTGCACCACATAATTGTTATTATGCTTTTAAAAATGCCTTTCAATTCTCAAACAACAGGATCAGCTCTTAGTGTATTATACATTCTCAATTATGGTACGTTGTTTGTAGTCCGTGTGATTATTGGCATCCTTTCTGATGTGGTTGATAGGACCACAAATATGTTTCTGTACTGAATCCATGACACTGGCAATGGCACATAAAGCATTCTTATTTGAAGGATCACCTTTCGCCCTATATGTCTGCCCAACAATTGAAATCTGCTGGAGGGGACCTCTGTTTCCCACCATTGGGATTGATGACTGTGAGGACATGGGAGAAGGCCTTTTCAGATGCTCCACCCCAGCTATTTAGTGTCATTTCCTTGGAAACCCAACTGGAATCAACATTGGTCTCATTTGGGCACCAAGTTGAAACTTGGATTTTATAAAAACCTTCAGGTTTAATGACTTTACCCAATGTAAAAAGCTTTTTTAAAATGACCAGAATGTGTTCAGACAGATACTGAAGACCTCTGTCAATCCAGATATAGATACATATCCTACATTTTTACTCTTGGTCTTCAGCAGTTATTTGCTGAATTTTTTACTGATGACTCACTCACATCTTGATTCTGGGTGAACAGAATCAGGGTATATATCTCACAAATACTTTTTTGGATGGTGAAAGCAAGAGGAGCATAATATTTTTTTCTATATTTAAAAAATAAAGGAGTATTGCATAGGCTGAGATCACATTTTAGTCATCCAAATTTGAGTTGCGGTTAAAAAAAGGGATAACACAAAGTGGAAAGAGAAAAGGAGAACCTCGGGGACTGGTATTCAAACTTCTGAAGCATGGGTTTTATTTTTATAAAGTTCTTCTTTCAACATGGAAATTTTTAAATCAATCACCTCTCTTCCCAGCTTTATTGTTCTCTCATATTATGCCACAGAAATATTGAGTGCACCTTATTGTCCCAAGGTGAAGGCAGGAATACTTGTTGCCTCAACACTACTACCACCACCACCTGGGATATCTAGTACAGAGTTAGCCAAATATTTGCTAAATGGGCAATATTTTTTTCTGAATTACCAGCACAGAAATTTGGAAATATACATGCAAGCTTTGGAATAATGGGTAGGCAACCTCCATGCACTACCTCCAGAGCTTAGAGATGTATTGTGAATTTGAAGATAACATGCTGTTAATATTCCTTTCCTGAAGTTATTTAATAACCTTCAAATTTATTTTCAGGCAACTAATAATGGTTTCTACTTGTATTAGTTATGGCCCCTTGGGCTAGTGGAGGGAAGGAGACACCAAGGGGCTGCTCTCTACTTCTTATTTTAAACCTCTTTAAATTGAAAAAAGATCCCTCATTGCTCAGAGTCAGGCATGTAGCCAGGGGGGCTAAGGGGGCTTCAGCCCCCGAAATTCTCAGGGTGGTCCACGAGAAGGCCTTACTGGTACATTATTTAAACTGTTATGTTTATTCATATCATGATCTGATCACCATGCTCATTATATCCCACCTTCATGGGGTTATTGGGATAACAATACAAAAGGTTTGCTAGGGTAGACCCTCTTCCACCCAGTCTCAGCCCCCCCAGAACCAAACTCAGCCCCCTCCCCCCCGAATCAAAATCGTGGCTACGGCCCTGCTCAGAGTAGTTCTGGGCCTGCACTTCTTCCTAGAATGCATTTGTTCAAATAGGCTAAAGCAATATGACATTAGAACTATTATATTTTTAAGAATCTCTTTCACCATTCAGTCATAATGCAAGTTGTATGATCAAATCATCCTATGCTCCACGTAATCCCAATCTGTAACCAAATGCCGTGTGGGGGTCAGGGGAGAAATTGCAGCAGAGGTCATCCTTTTTTTATTTTAAAAAATGCTATGCATTACTGGTAGAGATAGAATGGACAGCAATCTAGGACTGCCCTTTTCAGCTGCATCCACCTACCTTCTATAATGTGTTTTTTTTTAAGTTGTGGGGGGAAATGTATGGGCAGGATAAGGCTGACAAGTGAATATCACATGACATGCATATTACATCAGCATCCCAGAAACAGGTAAAATAGGTATTTTGATGGCACTGACCTATTTTAAACCCAGCCTAATAAGCCACTCTACTGTCAAGTTTACTCAAAATTTCAATTAAAAATAAAGCATCCTAGGAGTGGGGCATTTCACATTTACATCACTTCTCTGCTCAGTCTTTTCCAGTGTGAGCTTAGTAATTTATATGAGCTGCATGTTAGGTGTTAATAGAATTACACACATGATACAGTGGATGTTCTTATACAATCTGAACTATTATAAATTTTATAAATTCTGATTGCC
This sequence comes from Anolis apletophallus, assembly GCA_030556195.1. Lineage (NCBI taxonomy): Eukaryota > Metazoa > Chordata > Lepidosauria > Squamata > Anolidae > Anolis > Anolis apletophallus. The sequence goes on along the minus strand of JARBWK010000004.1, from coordinate 136,993,205 downwards.
GGTTACTCAACCCATCAAAGCTCTGCCAACAATAGCCAGCAGAGGTCTATTACTGTAGTGGCATTAATATAGAAATCATCACCAATTCAAAGCAGATAATAAAAGACTGACATATTTATTATCATTATTAATTAACAGTTTTCCGAGATGGAATTAAATCAATATGCTGCTCTGATATCATTTTAACTAGTTATGCAAATCAAACATTTAAAGCCCATGAATGGATATAAATGCCATTCAAAATTCACTTCACACTTATTACTGTAATATCAGAACTTTCAGGCTTTGCTAGTAAAAAAGAGACTTAATGCTCATTTAATTATGCTCAGACATAAAGCTTATGGAACAAGAGTTGAAATAGCTGATTAGTTAGGAAGTCACAGGGAGGCTGTAACACAAGGGATAGACAATGAGATAATAACATTGAACATCTCAAGGTTTTGCTCAAGAATTTTCCTGGCAGATCCTATTAAAAAGAACAATGAAATGTGTAGGAGATTTTTTAAAAAAAATACAAAAGTTAAAGTGTCTTTTATAAATTGAATAGGGAAAAATGAACCATTAACTAGCATTAGTATAAATAGGAAAAAGTTATGTTATTTAACCTAGCATTTTTTCTAATTGCACAATTATGCCAGGTGCATGTGTCAGGATAGGGAGGAGGTGGGTGTGGGTTAACTCTTTGTCATAAGCAACAAAATCTCATTTGTCAAGACAAGATATTTAAATAGAAAGAATGACTGACACAGACTGACAATTAGCAGTAACTGGACTGAGAAGGGGCTTTGGCCTGATTGTATTGGAGGTGACATTTTGACAGACTATGCTTATAGTAAGGTCAATCAAGAGAATGTTTGGCTAATGCTATCAAGCCATTGGCAATGCAGCAGCCAAACACAAAGTTCTATGCCAAATCCTTCATCATTACAAAAACTAGCATATATATATTTAAAAACAACCTTAAGCATCTCCAATTGGGAAACTGGAATAGTTAAGGTGTATTATAGAAGGAAAACGCATGTGTGTATTAAAGATTACAATCAACCTATCAAACTGTCAGTAGTGTGGGGGCGGAAACAACAGTTCATGCTTCATACTATCAGCTGGGATACTTCCATGCTTTTCTGAATTTTTGGAGCTGTTCAACATTTCCAGCTTTTAATATCCAAAAATAAAATCAGTGCTCTCTGTTGGGTCCATGGGGCAGTGGGGAGAGCAGCGAATGGTAGGCATAACTAAATGGATTTAGTTTCTTCTCTATCTAACTTTACATATGATACTGTCAACATACACATTAAACAGACAGGGTGATTAAATGCACCCTTGTCTGACCTCTTGGAAACTGGAGTTCCATTCTATTTCTTTGTGTTCTGTCCTGATGGAGACCTGAGTACAGGGTAAGTGTCAGGACAATTAAATGTAATAGTAACCCACATTTTTCAATATCAACATATCCAAAGGCTTTGCTAAAATCTATAAAGTATACTGTTTTCTGAAATTTATTTTCCACTATCCAATATACGTTTGAAATATGATCTCTAATTTCTCTTCCTCTTCTCAATACAGTTTAAACATTTGACAATTTTTCTATTAAAAATGATCAAAGTATGTTGTAAAATTTGGGACATTACTTGACTTGTATGGGAGATTAATGGAATAGTCCAACCATTGCATTCCATGGTGTCCCCTTTTTGTGGGACTGGAATGCACTGTGAGGGTTTGCAATCTGTGGTTCATTGCTTCCCCCCCACCACCACCAGATGTATTGACAAATTTTAGTTAGAACTTGAGTGAATCCTGTCTCTGTAGCTTGAAGCTTATTGGTTTCCGTATTGGTTTATCACATGTTCCTAGAGATTTATTTCTCCCAAGTGGTCTGAATGGAGCTGCCAATTTACTTTCTAAAATTATGGGTTCATCCTTAGATTTTTTTTTCTTGAACAATGTCATCTTTTCATGCGTTATATATAGTTCTTTAGTGCATTGTTTTCATCATCTTTTTATTCCCTTTTGATTATATAGTCTGTTCTCTTGCTAGTAGTACTACTCTTGGTTGAAATTTCCCTTTGATTTTTCAGATGTTTGGGAAGAGACATCTTGTTCTACAGTTTGTGTTATCTTCTTTTGCTTCTCTACATATTTTTATTATAGTGCCTCTTTGTCCCAAAGCCCAATTCTCTGAACAGTTGTGTTCAAGATTCTGACCCTACATCTATCCTCTATACTATTAGTGCAACACAATTTTAATTAGATTTTTATTTCCGGAATAAAACACTGTGTAATTATCTAACTCAAAATGATATTCTTGTTCATACATTCAATTTCTTGTTTTATCATGTCTAGCTTTCCCTAATATGTACTTCTCATATTCTATGTTCCTATCTGTTATTTAGCTTTGGACTTTCCATTCACCTCTGTGCATGTCAATAGCTAAACATCTAGGTTTAAGTCCAGTTGTGTCATTAGCCACAGCACTATGTCTTTTTCTTCTTAGCTGCATCTGTATATTGCCTTTCTTACAGAGACGGAACCAAGAAGGCTTCCAAAACTATTATTATTATGTTCAAACTTACTATACCGCCACTCCCCGAGGGCTCGGAGCGGTTTACAGTTTGACATGAAAATACATGGGATACATACAAAACAAACAACATCAAAAGGGGATGACTACATCTAACAGGGAAGGGGGGCCAGGCTCATGATCACGAGGGTCAGAGCTATCCAGGTCGAGCTTTCAGGCTCGGCCATCGAACGAGGGAAGCCTAGGAGGATCCCACAAGTTCAGCAGCATCCTTAGAGTCTCGAGTTTCATACGGTGGTGGTCACCACAAGCCTGTGGCTCTGGTCTTCCCATCGTCGGTTTATCGAGCCTCCTGGGTTGGGGGTCCACCAACCGGGGAACCTGACGCCTGGGATTGGTCTTCCAGAAGGTCCTAGGGCGGAACCCTCTGGGTGCCCCAGGTACAGGCGATGCAAACCTCCCTCGCTCCAGGGGGCCAGAGGAAGGTTGTGAGATCTGTGCGGTGCCAAAGGCATTGAGGGTCGCCCTCCGTAAGTTAGCAACTGTAGGAGGGGGTGTTGCAGAGCAGGGTCGAAATTTCTTCCGGCCCCGCCCCCGCCCCCGCCCTCGACTCTGCCTCCGTTTGCCAATCCTCCCGCCGTGTCCCGGGCCATGCCCCGCGGCAGCCAACGGCCGTCCATGGCCTCTAGGCCCGCCCTCAGGGCAGTGGGGAGGAGGACTGGCCTCAGAGCCTCCAGCGTTGGTAGTAATCCCCGGCCCAGGGCCATCGATGGCAGTAGGTCCTCCAGGCTGGTGACAGGCGGGCCGCAGCCCAGTCTCAACCCGGGGGATCGCAAGCAATCGACCGTCTCGGCGCCGGGGCTGCTGCCCGGGGACCCCCGCCAGCACCTCAGAGACATTCAGTGCCTCTATCAGTGATCCCGGGAGCAGCTGTCGCTCCAGTTCATAGGCCGAGGAGGGCATCAGCAAACTCCTCGGGGTGGAGGTGGGGGCAGGTCTAAGGACCAGTCGCAGTCGCCCCACTCGCCTCCGCCCTGCCGCTCCCCTCTCTCTCCTCAGGGCCCGGGCGATGGGCGGCGGCAGACCAGACCTCGCCCCGACTCACCCCCAAGCATGCAGTTGATAGGTCCGGGGGCGGCTCGCTCAGCTCCTCAGCGGGCGCAGCGGCGGCGGCGGTCGCCTCCCCGCCGAGCTGACTCTCGTCCGGGGCAGTGGGGTGGGCGCCGTGATGATCCTCATCTTGGGGGGGGGACAGCAGCTCCCCCACCTCGGCCAACAGCAGAGTCAGCCGCCTCAACATGGCGCCAAGGTCGCAGCGGAGGCAGCGAGGGCAGGTAGGATGGCTCTCCAGCTTGAGGACGGCCGAGGGTAAGGCGGGTGGAGCTGCCGACCGGCGAAGTCTACTCGTTGCCGGGCCTGGTGGCTCCTGGCGGGCCTCCAACTCATGGCGACTCTCCAATGCGTCCTCTTCCTCCTCCTCTTCCTCCTCCTCTTCCTCCTCCTCTTCCTGGATGAGGCTAAGGGGCTCCATGGGCTCCATGAGTTCCATGAGCCCCCAGGGTTCCCAAGTGGTTGCGGCGCCGCCTGCCGCCATACCTCCGGAGGGTCCCAGCAGGGCCTCAACCTCCACTTCGAGAGCGTCAAGAAGAGAGGGAGGACTCAACACCGTCCCTGGAAGCACCAGGGGCTCAGTCCAGAACCCCTGGGAGTTGTATTGTTTGGCCCCCCCTAAAAGAGGTTAGTGGTCTCTCGCAAGGGGCTGCCGCACGGCGTGGTTCAGAGAACCTCCGGCGGAGCTCAACTGCCTTGCGACCGCACAGCGCCGCCATCTTGACTATGATAAATAGTTACCAAAAAATCTAAAATCATTTAGAAGATAAAACAGCACAAAAATTTTTTTTAAAACATATACAAGATTAAAAAGATTAAAATAACCATATAAAAGTTTCCTTGCCTACATGTTAAAAGCCTGCCTGAATAGAAACATATCTGCCTGCTGATAAAAGGAAATGAGAGAGGGGAACAGCCCCTGCAAAGGCTATCTCTCTCTTGCCCTCAACAGGCAAGCCTAAGATGTTGGCAGAAACAAGAGAAAGCCCTCCCCTGTAGATCTTAAGGTTCAGGTTCCCATAGAAGATATGTTCTTTTAGATCAGTGGTTTTCAACCTGTGGGTACCCAGAGGTTTTGGCCTTCAACTCCCAGAAATCCTAACAGCTGGTAAACTGGCTGGGATTTCTGGGAGCTATAGGCCAAAACACCTGGGGAGCCACAGGTTGAGATCCACTATTTTAGATAATTTGGACCTAAACCATACGGTTTTAAAGGTCATGACCAGCACTTTGTATTATACCTGAAAATGAACTAATCTAGCCAATGCAGCTGTTTTTAAAAAAGGAAGCAATCTGCAGAGTGCCAATCTGGGAGTCTTGTTTTTTGTCACTATCTCTTGTTTCATTTTGGATGGTCTCATTATATGGTTTTCATGGTAAAAGATATTCAAGGTTCTACTGCACCTCCTTCTGTATAGTCCTGACAATTAACTACAGTTCCAATGCCTTTGTCTCTGAGACATCTTCTTCCAGTGTCACCTCCACTATTACTGTGTCCAATAATTGTTTGGCAAATTGAGTCTGTTTGGCACATTTACAAAGCATTCATTCTTGAGTTGTTAACATACCCAGCTTTTAATATCATAGATTCCATTTTAGCATCTGACTAGGTTGTTATTAGCATTGCTTTAGTAAGGAACCAGCAATATGATCTTTCTCTGACAAGAAATACCAGCATAATTTATTGCATTATTACTCCTCTGAACTGAAAGCAATTAATTACAACCAGCAGGATGCACAAGTGAAAATTCATCAGAGGAAAGTGATGAAAAATGTAACCACCATTTAAAAATAATAGGTACTCAGAGGTTTCTTTTGTTTGCTAACAAATCTAGAATATTTCATAAGTGCATCTGGATTGGTTATGTGTTCCAAACCCAGATCTTCCCTTTACCAGTATGGTATAATGGTTTGAGCATTGAACTACAACTCTGCAGATGAAGGTTCAAATCACTGCTCAACCATGGAAGCCCGCTGTGTGACCTTAGACAAATCTACTCTCTGTGCCACTGAAGAAGGCAAAAGCAAACTTCCTTTGAACAAATCCTGTCAAGAAAACCCATGACAGGATCACCTTAGGGTTGCTAAGAAAGCACACAACAATAAATTGTTATTCTTCTATTACCTATAACCTGTTTTTAAAGACATGAAGAAAAATCTGCAAGTCTCAACAACAAAAGACATAATAGCTTCCTGAGTTATCACTACTTTTGCTTTAATAAAATTATCTATTTCACTTATGCTCAAATACGTTATGCTCTATGTATATGTTATTGTTTATAGGCTGTAATATATGTGGAATATTATTATGAATATTTATATTTTTGTGTGTGTGTCTGATGCCATATTAGCTAGATGATTCTTGGAGCCAACATCCATAACATAACAGTGGTTCTCAACCTTTCTAATGCCATGACCCCTAAATAAGCACTGATGGCAGCCAACATCATATCTGGACCAAACATGGCTAACTGTGCATACAGGACAGGTGGGGATTGGGGATGATTGACCATGTATCTGGAAGTTGCATTGTGCCCTTATCCAGAGGACATTGAACCAAGACAACGCTGGATCTGGACTAAACTTGGCACATAGAACCAATGTGCCCAACTGTGCATAGAGGCAGGGATTGGGGAATGATTGCCTTTTTTAAAATGGGAGTTGTTGTTTACCTGGATCCAGAGAGTCCCAGAAGGCAGCCAACGGACTCGACGCGCTCCACTCCCAGCCACGACTGTAATGCACAGGCACAAAGACCTTCCGAGTGCACAAGCGCAAAGGTCTACTGCAGTCTCCAAATGGCCTGTGGTGTGGTGGCATCCTCTCTGGCACCTGGGCTTTTGGCACATGACCGGCACCGAAGGCTAAAAGTAGGGGTACCAAAAAGGAAAGAGAGTGTGCCGAGGGCCCAGGCATGGACAAGGACGCCACCGTGCCATATACCACTAAGGCCTTCTCACGGACCACCCTGAGAATTTCAACTGCTTCTCAACTGCTTCTCTTGGTTACTTTACCAGCAGGAGAAACTGCAATATTCAGGAATTTACCAACAAGAGTGCTGCTTAGTTAACTTCTCAAAACCACATTTTCACCTCTAAATCCCTAGCCAACTTCAAACCCTGATTTCAAACACTGGCTTGTTAGAGGAGAGACAAATCAAGTGTGAAAAATCAGGTAAGTATGCATCAACATATCTGTTCTGGAATTATTTTCAGTGTCAACATTGACTTTTGTGGAGAGGTGGCTGCAAATGTAGCGGAAATTGTCATCATTTTCTAATGTTATACCATTAAGCTGTATTTCTGGCATTGGAGAGGGATTGGCTAGTGACTGCTGAAAAAATGTTCAAGACTAAGTAAAGTAAGTAAAAGTCTTGAATTATAAGCAAAACTTTCCAGTATTCTAGTGGCTTATTATTCTGTGTAAACGTGAAAAGTTGCAGTCTCTAGTTTCCTGGGAACCATGATGTATCTTTCCACAAAACACATTAAACCATGGATAAAACTGGGTAACAATGGTAATCTGGAGAGGTGATGGAAGGTATGTTCCCAGGAATGGCTTTCAATGTTCAATGTATGGCCTAAATGAAAGCTGACATCCTACAGATATAATAGCTCTGCAATCAGTGCAGGTGTATGTTTATCCATTGCTGAAGTTCTATAAAATCCATATTATGAAACATTTCACAAAGCAATGTTCACCTCAAGATACTAAACTTTCCTGTGCCTGCATGATAAGAAAAAAAGAGCTATCTTTTGTGATTTTTAAAATTCCAGGAGTGATAAAAAGATAAAAAAGAAGGAAATTCATTACATTTATTTTCTTCTTTTCACAATTACTCACATGGATATGATTCAGTAATTGTTTCTTCTATGAAGTTATTGGAGTAATTTTGCTCTCTATATTCCCGATCAATTCCTCCTCTCAAGGGCACAGTTGAAAAGTGATATTTGAAAACGGCCCCTGATAGACTGCATGGTTAGTCAGCAGCAGAGACAAACAACCTAATCCGGTGCAAATTAGTTCGGCTGCCAGCAATAGTTTTATACAAAGATGTAAATTATGTTGTCAAAATTGGTCGCTTTCTAGCTTACTGCTCAGCTAACAAGAAACCACTTTGGCTGATAAAGATGAACACTAAGCTTTTCTCGCTTACAAATTTGCAAATCTGCTTTTTCAGCATTCTGTTAGCCACAAACAAACAGCCCAGTATAATTGGTTCCTTTTTCTGCAATGGCAAGTCTCTCATATAATACCATTTAGACTTTTAAAAAAGCACACACACACAAGAAGAAGCTTTTAAAAATAATGCCAGCCAGAACTGCCACAGTCACTTATTTTTAACATTTGCAGTGCTGCAACACACAAGGCCTAGTTACAATGGCAGCCAGCTATATCAACAATTTATAAACCTACTATAGATGGCATCTAGTGACTTTTCCCAACTCTTTTCAAAATGAAAAGAGGAAAAACAGAAATATTTCATAAAGGGTAAATCTATTCATATTAAGGCAAAGCTATGGCTCAGGCACATTTTATCTAAATTTTATTGTGCATACTTAATTATTAATAACGTTTGTATCCTACCTTTCTTTTGAAGACGCTCAGAACCATCCGTATTAGTACAGAAATGGCAGATTATTATTATTTTTCTACCTACCTACTTAATTGTATACAAGATACATCTACATTCTAACACTGAAAAGAAAATAATGCATTATAACTGTAATTATATTCAATGTAAGCCAAATAAATAAATTACAATTACCCTTTAAAGTTGCTAGTCACACTATTTGCTTTAAAATTAATTGCAGGTGCTCCTGAGTGCTTTATTATAGTCCCAAAGTTGTATATTTGAAAGAACAGTACAGATGATTCCTGTTTATTTGTTAAATTAAAGCTTTGTTGAAAAAAATTACAGTTTAATTAATATTATGGGCACTGTATAGCAAAACAGCTTACCTTGTGCATAATTTATTTCCATGCACATATCTCAGTGCAGGTCTATTACAGCTCTAAGGCAGCTAATATAAAATATATTCCTCCTTTGCTGGCATTTTTCTAAATAGCAGTTCCCTAAATCAATATTATTCACTTGGTATTTTTAAAAGCAGTGTATCTTAATAATTACATAGCATTAGAGTAGGCAATAATTTCACTTGCTAAGCATATTAAATTTAGCAAACCATCAGTCAAAAGAGTTGTTGTTCTTCAGAATTTTTAAGCAGTGAGCGAATGAGTTTGGAATCATGTTACTTTGGTATAAATGTCACATATACTTTAAGAGCCTGTGTGTGACTCCCCAAGCAAGCCCAATGCCATATATCTTTATTAGTTTCATTGGTCAGTGCAGTGACCAGTTGTTTATACTCATTACTCAAGACAAGGTGAACCATTTGGCACAGACTGCATTCACAGCTAAAAACGTATGACTTTGCAGAAAATAAAATTCACAGGCAAGGATACCAAAGAGAAAGAAGGGACTGCGATCGGATACACCGCCACAAGAATTCTCAATAGCTAGCTACCTGCAGCTTTTCCCCTATGGATCAAACTCCTAACATTCAGCAATTTTGTTTCATATTCACATGACTTCTACTCTACTTTCTAAGGCATTAACTCAAGAGGGAGTAATTACAACTGCATCTCAATCATTTACCACACTTCAGGTTCTCTGTTATTTGAGGCAATTTTAATTCCGTATAGAACTACAGTTCAAAACATTTTTTTCAAGTGTGTACATTAACTTTTTGATAATAAATCAAGGGTTTAATAGAATACTAAGCAAGAGCCATTTTTATTTGTCCTCTCTGACATAGATGTCCATATTACAACCAGATCCTTCAATAGTATAATGGCAGTAGACACACTACACCTCAGTTGCAAACTTGCATTCAGCCAACAGAGAAAAAAACATAAAGCCCTGTAGATGCATGCAGTGATGTAACAAAACAGGCATAAGATCCCACACTCCCCTGGGAATTCTGTTACAATCATGTGATGCATATGAATGGTACTTTAGGAGTGCTCATCCAAGAAAATAGTCACTTAGTGCAGTCTTTCTCAATCAGTGTGCCGTGGCACACTAGTGTGCCGTGACGGACCTCCTGCTGTGCCGCGAGAAAAGCTCTCTGCCCCCCTTCCTCCCCCTCCTGCCGAACTCCTGCTGCTTGGGGGAGGAGGAAGGGCCGGGCAGTGGTGAGGAAAAATAAGAAGGGACCGGGGCGCTGCCTCCTTCGGCCATTTCCCCAGCCAGCCTCCAATCCACCATAACTCCCACCATGACTCTCGTCCCTTGCTCGCTGAAGCCACGTGGAGGAGGAGCCCCGCCCACTGAAGCCCATCCACCGCTCATGCTCCTCCTCTGTAGGAGAGCTGAAGCTGGGGGAGGGGGCGGGGCATGGCACGGCCTGTAGGAGACCTGAAGCTGGGGGAAGAAGGCGGGGCATGGCGCGGCCTGGCTCTGCCCCCTCCCCCATCTTCGGCACTCCCAGCAGCTGCTCCAGCCTTGAGGGGACAGTGCCAAGCCAGCATTGTGCTGGCTCTGGCTTCGCTGGCTTGGCACTGCCCCCTCAAGGCTGGAGCAGCTGCTGGGAGAGGTGAAGCCGGGGGTAGGGGGGGGGGCATGGCAAAGCCTGGGTCTGCCCCTCCCGCCTTTGGCACTCCCAGCAGCTGCTCCCAGCAGGCCACCAACCCCAGCCATTCTTTACTGTGTTAGAGTGTCATTTTGTGTCATTTTGGTTGGTGGTGTGCCCCCGGATTTTTTTAATGTTAAAAGTGTGCCACGGCTCAAAAAAGGTTGGGAAACACTGACTTAGTGGATAGTAGTACCAGAGCACAACCTCATCCAAGATAGTACATACCACTTGAACTCTCACAACATATGATCATATTGTCAAGGACAGCCTGAAGTTATTGTTTCTACTCCAGGATTCCCGATATAGGAGGCAGCAACAGAAACATAAAGCCACAGTTGCCAGGGATCTCATCAGATAGAGTCTCTTTGAACAGAAGTGAATGCAGGGAATAATTCAGGACAAGATAGAAAAGGGAGGACTGCTATTTAACTTTTGACAACAGCTAACTCCATTGTGATGAGTTTATGCCACTTATGCACCATACAGGAAGGGGGGGGTGGAATCCCTATAAATTCAGAGGAAACCAAACAGTTACCACAACTCTTCTTCTTTTTCAATATTTTTCTTTTTCAATAACTTCTTCCACTTTGGCCACATGTCCCACTTTTGATCTTTAAAATATTGGTAGGTACGCTACAAAGATCAAACAGCGAATCAGGTGTACAAAAATATTCAGAATCATTTGGGGTACCTTTGAGGACATGCGGAAAATGTTTCTACATAACTTAAGTACATTATGCTCTCTATCTCCCCATTGTCTATTCAGAATGATGACCTGGAGAGATCAGTGATAGAACAACAAGAATTATTTTTTAAGTAGTTTTTTTAATAAGAGAGAGAGAGAGAGAAGAAAAAAGAAAGAAAAGAAAGACAGACCGACTGTGTTGGGCCTGTGGCTTCAGGGGGTGTGGGTTGTGGTGGTGTGCAGGGATCTGTGTGACTTTCAGTGTAGGGCCAAGGTGATGAAACTCTGGAAAAGCAGTTAAGGGAATTTAGTTTTTCTGAGAGTCCAGTGGGCGGGAATTGAGACACCTGGCTTGCTGATTCTAGCAGCAGCTGTTACTTTCCCAGGGAAAAGGGAGGGAAATGTTAGAATGTTGAGATCTTGTTATTAGCTCGGTGAATGTTGAAATTCAGTTCCTGGTCAACTTTCGATTCTACTGCAAGCAGTTCCATGAACTCCTGGTTTCATGATCTTTTGGTCATTCATGACAGAACTTTGAGCTTGCCTTTTTGGGACTATCCTAGTTTTAAGTTCTGTTGCTTCTTAGTGGATTTATATTCAGAGACTGTCACAATGCAAGGTCTCAGTCCCGGCCCCTTAATCACACACACAGAGACGGTAATCAGCTAACTATTTATTGAATAATAAGAAACAGGTGAAAAGGATAATTGTCCATAAAAATATCAAAGTTGCAATAAAAAGGTAAAGAGTTCTTAGGTAAATCCAAAGGCAAAAGCTTGGCAAAGGTTCCACAAAACAATGCGGATGAAAACAGACTTGGTCCGTGGCAAAGCAAACAAGGCAAAGTTCAAGAATCAAGGCCCAAGAAACTTCTTGGCATGGCACGAGCTTCAGTCCTGGCTCCGTGGATCTTCACTCGCTTCACTCCCTTCTAATCAGAAGTGGCCGAGCAACTGAGGATCCGTTCCCACGGATCCTATACTTAATTCCCCTGGTGAGACCCTCGACGCTCTAGGCTGTGGCGCCAATCTGTGCTTCGGGACCTAGCGCTCCTCTGGCGCTCTAGGCTTCGATGCCATTCCCTCCTGCTAGACTCGATGCTCCGTCTCCTATCAAAGCTCCGTCCTTGCCTCCCAGCACCTGAGTCGCTATCTTCATGAGAGCCAGACTCCCTTTCAGCTTCCATGGGCTCATCCTCCGCTATCTCCCTAACCCTTTCCTGCGACCCGTAACCACCTGGTTTCTCATACTGATTATCTGAATCAACACTTTCAATGTCGGCCTGACTTTCCCAGCTTTCATAGCCATCAGGCCAGCCATCATCCCAGGCCAAGCTCTCTGTGGGAGATGAAGGCCCAGCTAACTCATCATCCCCTTCCTCCATGTCCTCATCAGCTGCAGCTGGCCCTAATGCAAGCGGGACCCCCGGGGCCGCCCCCTGCCCCCCAGGCACGAAAGGGAACTGGGTTGCTACAGAGACCTTACAACTTAATTAGCCTGAGGCTTTGGGAACATTTCCTGGGATTTTCTCGAATGCTTTTTGCCTTGGTTATTTTCATGTTTATTATTATTTTGGACAATGTTTACTTCAGTAAATAGACTGATATTTCCAGCTGTGGTTGTGTGAATATTTAAAGGGCCCTGGTTCTCGGTGGTGTGTGACAGACTGCTAATTTTATCTTCTGGCTCCAAACTTCAACTTGACCAAGCCTTTCAAACTGTGTGGTTTCTGAGGTCTGTAAAAAGAAGGGAAGGAGAGAAGAGGAGAGGAGAAGAGAAAAAGTGAGAGATAGAGAAGGGAAGCCAAAGAGAATGAAATGTGGGAGGTTGACAAAAACTGCCATTTTATCATACTTATCCCAATGACTAGCACTGGGTGAACAATAATAAACATATTGAAGTAAATCAATAAAAATAGAGAACTCAGGATTCATAATGCAACTTCCCACCGCCACCTTCCACAGTTGCATTATGACCCTCCCCCCTGAAGAAATATAGGCCTTAGGGCCCAACATTGTATGAGGGGTGCTGAAGTCAAACAAAACATGCCCCAAATGCATTCCTATTTTGCTCTTCCTTTCTTTTCGTCTGCAACTGTTCCCCAGTCCCAGCACTTTAATTGCTCTGCAGTTGATATTCACCTGGCTATTCAGAACATTTTCAATCCCATTCCTTATTTCCAGAGGCAACTATGGTGCAACAAGTAGATTAGTCTACATAGCAACAAAGGCTAATACTAGTTTGTCAGAAGAACCACCTACTGAAATGAATTCTAAGATTTATAAATAATTAGCTTGTTAAGACATAACATTACCTTAATGTTAATATTAATCTGAAAATCTACTTAATTCAGTTGTATTATGAGAAAGCTGTAATGAGTCAATAATGAGTTAATAAATTTGCCATTTTAAAGTTTTGAGGCCACCAGCATTCCTATTGCTGAGGAATGCCTATTTGAACTATAGTGCAGGTATGCTCAAACTGTGGCCCTTCGGCTGTTTAAGCCTCCAACCCCCAGAAGCCCTAGCCAGCTTGTTCAATGGTCAAGAAATCTGGGAAGTAACAAACAATACATGAATGTTGCCAGTGGTGATCTATTGGGTGCTTTTGTGAGCTCCACGGAAGCCCTCTTTTGTTAGAAATTCTATCCAGCAAATCCAGTTGATTTCTGAGATTCCACCAGGACTGTTGTGTACATGCTTCCAATCATATTTTTGTAACCCACTCTAATGCTTGAAAACTCCTAGCCTCCCCCCACACACACACACACTGAAAACCAGTATTCTTGACAAATGTTATAAGTAGCATCATGCTTTGCTTGTTCTCTGAATTTTTGCAGAACTACAAGACTTTGGGTATGTCTTAAAACCATAGGTTATCAATTATACACATGCAACATTATTATTGGCAAATTCTGAAAAGTGGAATAGTTCAGCCAGGTATTTTACTGACTTTCCTTTGAAATTAATTTCCATAATATTCACACACACAAAATCTAATGTTACATCCTGTCTGGATTACTGTAACACGCTGCACATGGTATTGCCTCTGAAGAGTTCTCAGAAACTTCAGCTGGTCTAAAGAACTGCAACCAGGTTGCTCACTAGGGCTAGCTACAGGGAACGGACACCCTCCCCCACTGCAGCCAGTCTGTTTTCGGGCACAATTCAAAGTGCTGGTTATAACCATTAAAGTTGTAGGTGGTTCAAGTCCAGCCTATTTGCAGGGAAGCCAGAATTCCCCCCCCTCCCCCCGGGCTGTCCACTTTATTTATTTAGACAGGCTTTTAAAGATGAAGGTTCTTGAGATCAACTCAAGGGTGCTGAGGTTTTAAACTTTTAATTTGTTTTAGTGATTTTTAACTGGTAATTTTTAAATACTATTTATGTTTAATTCTGTTTTAATGTGTGCATATTTGTATATTTTAAATGGCTATGCTGATGCGTTTCTGTTAAGCCACTTTGAGTCCCCTTTCGGGGGGGGGGGTTTATAAATAAAAATAATGTCAGGTGGGTTGTGTTCAGTTGTGTTCTAATTTAGGAGGAATGCCATATAAAATCCAGATCATCTGTTCTGAACTGGATTTTATGGCAGTGTAGACTCAGGGCCCTTCCAGAACAGGGCTGCCCAGGAAGTTGATCGCGATTGACCAGTCGATCCCGGGACTGAAGGAGGTTGATCCCAGCTGGATGGGGCGCTTCTCAGAGGGGGCAGAGCCAGGCTGTGCCAAGCCCCACCCCCTCCCCAGCTTCGGCACTCCCAGCAGCTTCTTCAGGCTTGAGTATGGCAATGCCAAGCCACTGGTGGCATAGCTAGCACAAGGCTGGCTTGGCATTGCCATCTTCAAGCCTGGAGAAACTGCTGGAAGCTCCAAAGCCAGAGGGGAGGGGGCGGGGCTTGATGGGGCCAAGCCCCGCCCCCTCCCAGCTTTGGCACTCCCAGCAGCTTCTCCAGGCTTGAGTATGGCAATGCCAAGCCAGTGGTGGCATAGCTAGCACAAGGCTGGCTTGGCACTGCCATCCTCAAGCCTGGAGAAGCTGCTGGTAGAATGGAAGCCAGAGGGGGCGGAGCCAGGCTGTGCCAAGCCCCTCCCCCGCCCCTCCCCTGTCCAGCCTTGAGGAGGTAGGTAGATCTTTCTGACTTGGTTTTATTATAAGTAGCTCGCATGCTGAAAAAGTGTGGGCACCCCTGATCCAGAATATCAAGGCACATATTCCATATTATCTGCGTTGAACTTGATTATCTGAGTCTACACTGCCAGACAGTCCAGTTCAAAGCAGGTAACCTGAATTTTATACAATGCTTAAACCCCATGAAGGCTTATGAAAATATCAACAATTGCTCCTTTTCCTTCAATATGGCTTTCATAATGATCTGTCAAGAGAAGAACGTCCAGACCACCATATTATCCAGGCTATCCAGATAATTTTAAATGGCGTATTTAAAATTGTGCACAAATTGTTTCAAATGCATTGTTCTATATGATCTTTTAAATTTCCTGCCACCTCGGTTGGTGATCCTGTTGATGCTCTGGTCACTCTCTGGAATGGGGAGATGACTAGGGCAATAGACACGATTGCTCCGGAACGGCCCCTCTCAAGTAGCCGAGCTAAACCAGCTCCTTGGTTCAACGAGGAGTTGGCAGTGATGAAGCGAAGGAAGAGGGACCTAGAGAGCATGTGGCGTTCGGATCCGAGCAAGCCAAATCGAACACGCCTTGTTGCCTCTCTAAGGGCATATGGCGCGGCAATAAAGGCTGCAAAGAAATCTTTTCTGGCAGCCAATATTGCGTCCGCAAAGAACCGTCCGGCGGAGCTGTTTCGAGTTGTCAGAGGCCTATTGCATCCCACCGTTCAGGATGGGACCCCTGACAACTCGGCAGCCCACTGAGAAGCATTTGCTCGGTTTTTTGCAGACAAAGTCGCTTTGATCCATTCTGGTTTGGACACCAGTCTCTGAGAATGTAGCTGGAGCACCTGCTTGTCAAGTTTTGATGGTGAAACCCGAGGATGTGGACAAGATACTTGGAGGGATGAGACCGACCACATGCATCCTAGACCCCTGCCCATCCTGGCTTTTAAAGGAGGCCAGAGGGGGATTGGCCGAGTGGGTGAAGGTGGTGGTTAATGCCTCCCTTTGGGAGGGCAACATTCCAGCGAGCTTAAAACAAGCTATTATAAAACCGTTGTTGAAGAAACCATCACTGGACCCCACTCAATTCGTCAACTATCGGCCTGTTTCCAATCTTCCCTTTTTGGGCAAAGTCCTGGAACGTGTGGTTGCCTCACAACTCCAAGTATTCTTGGAAGACACGGATTATCTGGATCCGGCACAGTCTGGTTTTAGGTCGGGGCATGGTACTGAGACAGCCTTGGTCGCCTTAGTGGATGATCTAAGCCGGGAGCTGGACAGGGGGAGTGTGTCCCTGTTGGTTCTGCTGGACCTCTCAGCGGCCTTCGATACCGTTGACCATGGTATCCTTCTGGGACGCTTCGCGGAAATGGGTCTTGGAGGTACTGTTCTGCAGTGGCTTCGGTCCTTTCTGGACGGCCGATCTCAGAAGGTGTTACTGGGAGATACCTGCTCAACCCCTCAACCATTGTCTTGTGGGGTTCCTCAGGGCTCAATACTATCTCCCATGTTGTTTAACATCTACATGAAGCCACTGGGGGAGATCATCCGGAGTTTCGGGGTGCGGTGTTATCTGTACGCAGATGACGTCCAACTCTGTCACTCCTTCCCACCTGCTACTAAGGAGGCTATTTTGGTCCTGAACCGGTGCTTGGCCGCTGTGTCGGACTGGATGAGGGCGAACAAATTGAAATTGAATCCAGACAAGACAGAGGCACTCCTGGTCAGTCGAAAGGCCGAACAGGGCATAGGGTTACAGCCTGTGTTGGACGGGGTTACACTCCCCCTGAAGACGCAGGTTCTCAGTTTGGGTGTGATCCTGGACTCATCGCTGAGCCTGAAGCCCCAGGTTTTGGCGGTGACCAGGGAGCATTTGCACAGTTAAAACTTGTGCGCCAACTGCGCCCATACCTTGGGAAGTCTGACTTGGCCACGGTAGTCCACGCTCCGGTTACATCCCGTATAGATTACTGCAACGCACTCTATGTGGGACTGCCTTTGAAGACTGTTCGGAAGCTTCAACTGGTCCAACGGACAGCAGCCAGATTGATAACAGGAGCGGCACTCAGGGAACGCACAACACCTCTGTTGCGCCAGCTCCACTGGCTACCAGTGTGCTACCGGGCACAATTCAAAGTGCTGGCTTTAGCCTTTAAAGCCCTTAATGGTTCTGGTCCAACTTACATGTCCGAACGCATCTCTTCTTATGAACCTTCAAGATGCTTAAGATCATCCGGAGAGGCCCTGCTCTCGGTCCCGCCTGCTTTACAGGCACGATTGGTGGGGACGAGAGACAGAGCCTTTTCAGTGGTGGCTCCTCGGCTTTGGAACGCCCTTCCTAATGACATCAGATTAGCCTCCTCCCTCCTGACATTTCGTAGGAAGGTCAAGACCTAGCTATTTGACCGGGCATTTGCAAATGAAGTATGACTATCAAATAGAGACCTAAGGAACGACGACGATGCAATTGGAAATCGACTTAATAATGAGACGCTGATATTGTGTTTTTAACGTTAAATGTTAAATGGTATATGTTTAAATTGTATTGATAATTGTTGATTTGTTTGTCTTGAGCAGTTCCTGCTATTTGTACACCGCATCGAGTCGCCTTCGGGCTGAGAGAGGCGGTCTAGAAGCAAAGTAAATAAATAAATAAATTATGTTCTAACTGGTTTACATGTTATGTGTTTTTCGCTGATGGTTGAGGCTATATTTTAATATGTTGCTGTTTAATATGATCCCAGCCCCAATCCAAGGGGAGAGAGGGGAGTAAGAAATAAGTGTTATGATAAATTATTAATTTACTAAAATCCTAAACTCTGCAGAGAAATAGTAAGGAAGCAATTATATGTTAATGCACATAACACTGCTTTGTAAAGGCACATGCACAGGTTCAAATGACCAACTTAACTCTTAGAAGGAGAAACTCTAGCAGGAGATTGGTGATATGGCAAGAAAGGAATATTTGCTGATATTTTGCCCCTTTTCTCTGGGCTGTGGCATGAAAAGAACACAATGGCTTTTCTGAAGCAGTGTGCAGACAAGGCAGCTCTGAGGGGAAAAAAATCCCTAATAGCTATGATTAATGACAATGGGCTAGAGGAGAGTTGGGACACAGCCGCCACATATATCATCCTTTCCCATCAGTCTCTGCTCCTCCCTTCCCCTCTTTCCTACTACCAGCAAAGCATTATAAAAATGTCTTATCGGCTTTAGAAGGGTGGTGTTGTTTTTTTCAGAAACAGCAGCTATTCCAAAAAGGAGGAGGAGAAGAAACAAAAGAATGAAAGAAAAATAAAGGAAGGAGAGAAAGGAAAGGCAGGAGGGGGGGGGGGAGAAAGGGTGAACAAGAGAATGGCATGTATAATAACTGTAAGATATTCCAGAGGAAAATGCACCGGCTGTAATCATTCAAGATTTCAGCAACTTGACTGTTCACATGCTGAAGCCACATTTTCAAGGTCTTATCTGCCATATGGTTCCCTGCTTGGATGATTTATTAGGTGTAGAAAGCACACTGATAAATTTTACTGCATTTCCCTGAATAGGCAACCTACAGTGTCAATAACAAAGCTCAGGCCGCTTTAATGAAAACTGTAAGCACCAAAGGGTAACCATTTATTTATGAGTCACTATAGTATTACTAGGACAAAATTTATCTTCTCATGAACTCTGCAGAAACCAAATGTGGTCAGAGAATACAGAGATTGCAACCATATGCTGACATCTCTCCTGTATTAGGTAATACTGGTGAGTGGAGCACAGGGAGTGGGATGGGGAGCACTTTTATTACTTTGATGCAACAAATAAGAATTTGATTTTGATAATACTAGTTAAGCTTTGATGAACATTGTTTCACCTGCTCTTCTTGACTGAGGAATGCAACTGGCCCATCTACTGATTTCATAATGCAGCAATGAAGTAAGCAACTTGTTCATTTCACTTTACCCTGCTTTTCAGTCTGTTGTTCTGAGCTTTAATAGGCTAAGGATGGCATCATCCACTATAAATGTTTGTCAGAGGCAGAAATTATAATTTATGGATGGGGTTTGATTCAGGACCATGCATTTCCATCAGTGTTATCACAACTGTAACACTGTGAGGGAGTTGTGAGTAAGAGCTTTGATTAACTTCAGAATTCATAAAAGTTTCTCTGTAGTGATTAATTTACAGCTGCTACATCTAAGTGTATGTATGTGCCATGTCATTTGTCATTTTCCCACTCTTATGCATGCCCATAATCCAAAAGTACTGTTCTGTTAAAAAAAAGTATCCAATTCCTCTTAAAAGAAGAAAAATATGGAATAAACACCAAGAACTGGGAAACCCTGGCACTCGAGCCTTTGAACTGGAGGTCAGCTGTTAATGGTGCTGTAGATTTTGAAGAGTCACAAATAGAGGGCACAAGTGAGAAACGGGCCAAGAGGAAAGCACATCAAGTAAACCCTTGTCTGGACCACCTTCCACCTGCAAATCTATGTCCTCACTGGGAAAGACCATGTGGGTCCAGAATAGGTTTCTACAGTCACTTACGAACCCACCGCCAAGATGCTACCCTTGGAAGACGATTATACTTGGCCGTAAGCGATAGCCTATGATGGTAAAAAGAAGAGGATTTTAAACTTTTTTTTCAAGCTGCAAGATCCAACTCTAGGCCATCAGTCTGCAGTATGTTCATCCATCATGACTAACCAACCCCTCAAAATGAACACTGGGACCTCCAGTTCCATGACCAAGCTAAAGGTTATTTTTAGGGCTTCTTACCAATAATTACCTGTCTGGGAGCCAAGAGTGGAAACTGTTCAAATCACATAATGGTTTCATGCTAGGTTAATTATTATTATACTGAAACAAAACCAAACCATGGAAATTATAGCCTAGTAAATATAAATACACAAAGTACTCTGTTACAGCTATTTAGAACTTTTTCAGAGCTAACTCCTGAGGGAGAGGGAGTGCCTATTAAAACTAATGTAAATTCTGAATATAGATATGCCCAGATTCTGCTATGTGAATTGCACATAGAAAGACTTTGTATTGAGGGATTGATCAAGATAAGCTGCACTACTACCACCCTCTCTTCTCAAATATTGACTTATGATGTACCTTTTACTTGTTTGCTTCCATATAAAAACCCACACATCTAATAAAACATTTACATGTATCTGAATTGGCATCGTCATTAGCCATTCCAGTAGAATGCAGAAGAGAGCAAGGCTAAAAAAGAGTGTCATTCCACCATGAAAGGGGAAATTTGTTGTACCTTCCCAATTTTCTTTCTCTCCTTCATTTATTTATGCATAAAATGTATATTCTTTCTTTACTCCAAGATGGTGGCCCACAGATCCACAGACAGTGGCTGTCTTTTATTAATTGATTAAGCCAGTGCGCGAACTGCATTGGCTCCCAATTGAATTCCGGGTCTTCTTCAAGGTGTTAGTTTAACTTTCAAGGCCTTATATGGTTTGGTGCCAGTGTACCTGAGGGAGCGGCTTACCCCATACGTGCCCAGAAGATCACTGTGCTCAGAGGGGCTCAACATGTTGGAAGTGCCTGGCATAAAGACCTACAGGCTAGCCAGTATGTGGCAGAGGGCATTCGCAGTGGCCGCGCCAACGCTATGGAACTTGTTGCCTGAAGAGACGCGAGCCCTACGGGACTTGATAACATTTCGTAAGGCTGTTAAGACCTGGCTGTTTAGGCAGGCATTCGGCCATAACCTGCCACCCGCCGCGTCACTGCCGCTACATCACTACTGTCCTGTTACAGTTTTACTGGGGGGGGGGGGGGTTTGAATTGGTTTTAACACTGTTTTAATGTTGTTATGTGTTTTTATTGGTATTTTATTGTTGTAAACCGCTCTGAGCTTCGGAGTGAGCGGTCTACCAAGCTGAAATAAATAATAATAATAATAATGTCTTTCCAATTGTGGAATATGACACATAATATATTTTAATGACTCGCTAGCTTGTTTGCCACAAACACAGTCTATAAAACTCAATTCTATAGTACAAATCACAAACTTAAGAAACAAAATTAATATCTTCCATCCATGTCACACCTGATGAAAGATAAAAGATAAGCATTTGAAGTTTACTTTAAACACGAATTGAGTGGGCGGTTTGTTTTAGAAGAGTGTCTGGATGAGAAAAATGCCACCTCTCAGTTCCTGTTGGTTTGTTGAGATTCCAATATCAAATAACGTAAGCATATGGATATTTATTTAGAAATAAACCCCATGGTGTTTAATGGGATTACTTCCAGTTAAGTGTCTATAAGGTTGCAACCTTCACTACAGGGACAGATAGGATTTATGATTTAATTGCCAAGAGTAAAACATCTTGACCTAGGAAGCAAGTAATGAAGTCCCTGATTCAATGACCTCAGTTTAAGGAGCCAAATGGAAGATCCATTCATTCAGCAGAGCTAATGCCAAATAGCACTTTGTGCCACATCACAAGTTTCTCTTTAAAAATTCCCCTGCAGGAAGCATAAATGAAAACAAACCACGCTGTGCACACAGAGGGACTTTATTGGGTTAGAGCCAAAAATGGCTCCCCACAACCAAGGCCGTAGAAGGGTTTTGATTCGGGAGGGGCTGAATTTGATTTGGGGGGAGGGCTGAATCTGAGTGGGAGAGGGTCTACCCTAACAAACCTTTTGTATTGTTATCCCAATACCCCCATGCATATGGGATATATTGAGCATGGTGATCAGATCATGATATAAATACACATAACAGTTTAAATAATATACCAGTAAGGCCTTATCGCGGACCACCCTGAGAATTGGGGGGGGGGCTGAAGTCCCCAAGGCCCCTCCCCCCCAGGCTACATGCCTGCCCACAACAGTATTTGTAACATAGGAAAATTTATATCACTGTTTTTCAGGACTGTGTTTTTCCCACATTTTAGGGCAACAGTTTCTCATTGAAACAAAGTAGCATTTGGCACTCACACCAATCATTGTTTTCCTTTCTCTGGTTTTATGAGCTTGATAGACAGAGAAAAAGGATGAACACACAAAAAAGTTAAAGCACCCCAACGCAAGTCAGCTTTCATGTTGATCATGAGAGATAAAAAAGCCACCCCGGGCCACCAGTACCATTTTCCCAACTAGGCCAGAAGCAATGTCATGGCAATGACAGCTGGTCTGTGCTTCTTTTAGGTTTTGTCTTGTATTTTTTGATCTACTCAGAGAAAGGAGGAAGGCTGAGACAAAGCAGGGGGGGACCAATCCCCAGAAGAGGGCTGCCAATGCTGTTGACCTCTTATGATCATTCAACAAGTAACAAACAGGGAGAAATTGGAGTGCTCACAATGGTTATTATGTAAAACATGCCAACCTAATTAAATACCTGGTGTCTTCAGCTATAAATCTCCTAGCCACTCTCTGGCAACCTTAGGCCCATATTTATGGACCACATATATCCATGTTGATCTGGTATGATGTACTCCAGATCAGCACCATGCAAGTCCATATGGTTAGCCACCAAGTCAGCATTAATCTGGCCTAGTGCCGGATAGAATCCACATTGCTCAGTGATCCCAAACACTTATTTTCTTCCTCTCATTATCAGCTTAGTGGTGACCACTTGGCATGAAGCTACCAGTAGTCAACACTTGCCATGCCCATTGATGCTCTGCTGCAGGGACAAAGCAACATTGGATAGGCATGGGGGGAGGGGAGAAGGAATCGCTCTCCATTTTCCCTGTCCTTTGTCTGATTGTCTGAGGAAAGTGTGATGGCCATGTTAACAGTCATGCTGAATAGGCACCAGCTCAACTGTTCACACCAACATCCAGCATAGGGAATCTCCGGAGCTTTTTTTAATGTGGGAGAAGGTCACGTTATGTAGCCTTGGTGGATGATTTATCTGGAGATCCTATAGTGATCATGGTGTTGGACTTGATGGGCCCTTCCAATTATTTGACTTTTTATTAATTTCAGTAGTTCTCCATCATTTTAACAAATAGCCTTGCTCTAATAGACCAAGACGTCATCTAAAATAGTCTCAAATAAGAACTAATTTAATAGGTGTAACAAACTATCTAGAGAATACCTAACTGTTATAACTAAAAAACCATTGTATATGCTTCATACCTATGATGTGGCATTCTGCATGACACATTTATTTCTTGTTCCGAACAATGAACACAGAGTCTTGCATAGAAAATAAAATGATCTGCATTTTCAAGGATGTTGGAAGCACATTAGTTATAATGAGCAAAACAAGTATTGTCCCCCTGACAGCTTCACTTGACAAACCCTTGAATGTCTGACAAGAAAAAGGTCATGTTTTGTGAAATCCTTGAAAGGTCATTCAACAACAAATCACATGAATGAAATCACAGGAGTTCAGGGAGGTTAACAGAAACACCACAGGCATTAAAGTGTGTTTTCAAGATAAACAAGGTTTAAAAAGTGTGGAGGAACCTTATGTTTCAGCCCTGGAAAATTGGGGGAGATGGGCATCAACAAAGAAACCTCTAATTTGCCATGTACTATAATTTTAACATACTTTTTCTGCACTTTGCAGTTCAAGCAAACTGTTATTTCTCATTTTCAGCATCTTTAGTTAAGGACTATCAGATAACAACTTGTGGTATTTAAATAGCTATTTAAATTACAGAGAGATTGCTAGATTTTTTTCCCTGTAAAACATTATGAGATATGAAGTCAAGTCCATCTCAGACAGTATCTCAGTATTTCATGGCCTGAAACTATGCAAGATCTTTCTGCTAACCATTTTGACCTGCTTGTGACCTCGCATTTTCTGATCTATTTTCTTTTTTATCAACAGTACACAGTATTTTTCACTAGAAGGAAATACAAAGAACTGTTTATACAGGATAATGTAACTACAGGATCAACACAGGTAGCAACGTGATGTATTGGATCTGGAGGATATGGAGTGAGAATGCATTACTCAACAGAGCTAAAGACAAATCTACTGCAGGATATTCCTGTGGTAACCAAACAAATTCCTGTAGAGTATTACTTCCAAAAGACACAGAGAACTAGAAGCAAGAGGGGTCTTGAAAGCTTCTGAATTACTTCATTACATTGTAGGTTTACCTTACCGATTTTCTTGCTAGAATATGATGTTTTTAAAAGAGGGAGAGAGAGAAAATAGTACATGCTGATAAACAATACTAATCTGTTTTTCTCTCCCACCCACCATTTTCCTAGATACATATCAACCAAACATAAATATGCAGGATAACATAAATGTTTCTGTTAGTGTACCATATTATAATTTATATAGATACAACTAAATCAATCATTTTCCCTTAAAATGCAATGTTTCATCAGTACTTAGCAAAGTGTGGAAGAAAACTCAGTATTAATCCTAGTGTCTGTCCCAGTTAAAATGAACACTTACACAAATCACATTGACTGAATGATCTATTCTTTTTGATCTAACAATAGTATTTAGCCCACACAGTCCTACTGGCACTCATTTCAATTCTATATCCATATTTTACTGATCTTCTAATGTATTGTATTATGCAGTATTTGAGGCATATAATATTAATATGGTGTTTTTTTCTTGTTCTTTTCAGTTCTCATTTAATGTTGTCATCACTATCACATTGATTGGACATACTACAGGTTTAACTTTATAAATGATCATGAAAAGGGAATACTTCACACAGTGCAGAATTAAATTACGGAATTCATTACAGATGTCCAAGATGGCTACAAACTTTGGACAGCTTTAATTAGAGAGCTACATGAAAGACAAGGGTATCAAAGGCTCCTGCTGATAAAAAAATTGTGTTCAACTTCCAGTATCAGAAATGGTGTATAAGTCTGTCAATACAAGTTGTAAGAGAACATGAATAGAAGGGTGCTATTTTGCTCATGTTCCACTTAGTCTCTTCCTAAATTTGGTCACTCTTTTAACAGAATGTTGAACTATATGTGCTTTAATTTTTACCAATCGGAAATGTTCTTATGTACCTGAAAGCAACCAAATGTCTTCATAAACACTGGTGTGTGGGAAGGGAGGGGAGTGCCTTCAAGTAATCTGTTAACTTAGAGTAACTCCATATATTTTCAGTGCTACTGCTTCTCCATTTTGGTGGAAGATTTTCCTGTTATTTGTTTCATTTTAAGACAAAGGGTAAATAATTGTGATTTTTCAAGGATTGAAAATGTTTTAGGTACAAAACACAAGATATTATGTTTTCCCCTTCAGAGCTCCTTTTGCTTTTGTGTCATCAAGTATGAACCAACAATTTGATTCCACTGTTAAGGTAGCCCATGGATTTGACTTATTTTTATATGCTGCTTTTAATATAGTTTTGTTTATGCAACTAAAATATTATTCCACTAGGATGCTCTGATAAATAAATTGATAATTGTATCATCTATGTATCATCAATGGGAATGACTGCATTCCACAGCTCTTCTACCCTGGTACAGAGAAGCAGTGATCCCAGGAATCCCAGTTAAGAAGAAAAATCAATGGCTGTACACATATGTTTGGAAAACCCATGCTTTACCTTCCTACTACTTGCATTTCAGGGGAGAAAGAAGTATGTGGAACCCTATCTTCTTCAATGAATATGTTCTGTTACAGCATACTATGCAATGCAATACTATCTACTGGCATAGTAAGCAGGGCTTTTACCTGCTTATAAGTAAGATGTTCACTCTTCCTGTACAACTATGATAATATGGCTGTGTATTTAGTATTTTAGGAGCCCCCGGTGGTGCAACGGGTCAATCCACTGAGCTGCTGAACTTGCTGACCAAAAGGTTGGCAGTTCAAATCCAGGGAATGGAGTGAGCTCCCACCGTTACCCCTAGCTTCTGCCAACCTAGCAGTTCAAAAATGTGCAGATGGGAGTAGATCAATAGGTACCACTCCAGTGGAAAGGTAACAACGTTCCAAGCAGTCATGCTGGCCACATGGACTTGGAGGTGTCTACGGACAACACTGGCTGTTCAGCTTAGAAATGGATATGAGCACCAACCCCCAGAGTCAGACACAACTAGACTTAATGTCAGGAAAAAACCTTTTCCTTATTTAGTATTTTGTATGAAAGCTATGCTCAGATTTTATTGGTGTGAGAAAGGCAACAGAGACAAAGCAAAAAATGACTCACTTGTAAAAACTCACCCATATCTTTGTGGTCAAAGCAATACACTCTTGCACACTACCATAGTAATTGTAAGAAAGAAAATCCCAAAGGCAAAGAGTGGCCTACCAAACCAAATACCTTCAAACTCAATAAATACGTACAAAGCCTGTGTTTAAAGCATGCTGAGGACCTTGTATTGATATATTCTAGTTATAACTGGGGGCAGGAAGAGTTTCAGGAATAGCTTATACCTCTCCCAATGAACACATAACAAGGACATTTACCTTAAATTTCAAGATCCGTGTTTTTAAAGCATTCTCGCATACATAAACCAAGTTTAATAAAGGAACTTCCTTATTTCCATTAGTGTTAATGCCTTGAGATTGGGACGGATGGAAGCAGGGGAGGAGGGAGAGGGAGGGAAAAGCCTATACAATGAATGATCCAATTGACTAACAGAAACAAGGCACCTCATTTTGTCTTTCTTGCCAACTATTTTAGCTTATTTGCCATGAGCACAGTGTATAATTAATATCGCACAAGGAGCTAGCATTGTCATTTTTCAAATCATTTCCCTGGAAATGTTCTACACCTCTTAATGGCTCTGCTAATGCTGTAGCTGTCATGTTTTGGACAGCTGTGTTTTTACAAGACAAACTCAGCTGTGATGTGTACCTCTCTGTAGACTTTTTAGCTCAATGGCTCAGAGGCCATGAATGCCAGCTGGTAATGGCTGCATGGAAATCTTTGATTAATTTTTTGTAACCTCTTGCTGTTGATTAGTACTCAAATGTCACCTTCCCATTTTCTGTCTCCAACCAGTTCTTCTTTTTTCTGGTTCTTTCCCAAGATCACCCTGATAAATGAAGGATCAAACTAAACATGCCAAAATTGGTGCGGGGAAATCATATGACTAGTTAAAAGTAGGACAGCTGGTCCAGATGTAAAGAGAATATAAAGTCCGAACAGCAGCCAGGTCAATCTTGTTTAAAATGCAACATTGCTCAAGAGACTATGTCTGTAACTTAAGCTAATAATAAATTTGCTCAATATCTGGCAAATGCCAAATAATGTAATCCCTTGATAAAACATACATGAATTAGGAAAGGGGGAGCAAATTATGCACAAATTATTCTCCATTGTATCTGAAACCTCTGAAATCCATCATTTGCCTGTAGCCCAGCTAAATATCTATATTAAAGAGTAAGGGGAACAATAAAATTGTGTGCCAACTTAATCAAAGAGCTGAAGATATTGCTAACGGACAAAAAATTATCTAGTAGATACATAAGTACAGCTACTAGCTAGAAGTATTTCAGAGTGCCATTCAACAACTGAAATTCAACCCTGATTTTAAAAGAGACGTATTCTTTTGTTACAGAAAAATAATCTCCTGACATTTTACAAATTTAATATGCAGGAAATATCTTAGGCAAGAGCCTGCTTCAGGAGATGCACTGGAACACTTGTATTGAATTCAAAAAAAGATATGTTAGATCAGTGTTTCCCAACCAGTGTGCTGTGGCACACTAATGTGCCGTGAGCGATCATCAGGTGTGCCATGGGAAATTGGAACCTCCAATACCCTTTCTTCTCCCTCCTGCCGAACACTTTTTCTTCTCCACTCTCTTCTCTATTTTTCCCAAACTCCATCTGTGTTCACATTTTGGCATATTGAATATTCATGCCAAGTTTGGTCCTGATCCAACATTGTTTCAGTCCACAGTGCTCTCTGGATATAGGTGAACTACAACTCCAAAACCCAAGGTCAATGTCCACCAAACTCTTATAGTATTTTCTCTTGATTATGGGAGTTCTGTGTGGGAAGTTTGTGTCTTTCTGCCATTCCTGCCAGGATATGTTGTGTTCATCGAAACAGGCCCAGGTTTCACACTGAGTGTATAAATACATTTAACAACATATTAACTATATGTATTACTGTGTTGAGAGTGTCATTTTGGTTGGTGGTGTGCCCCAGAATTTTGTAAATGTAAAAAATGTGCCGTGGCTCAAAAAAGGTTGAAAAACACTGTGTTAGATGAATGATGAGGTGAAAGACCCATCAACGGAAAGTGAGAGAAATCTATCCCTAGGAAGGGAAATTCACTCCTGGAAGAGTTGTCATGGAGAAAAGGTGTCTCCACTGAAGCTTTATCATCAATCCCAGATTCCACAACAAACCTTTTTTTTCAAAATCCAATTATCACAGGGACAGAAAGTGAGGTGAAATCTTCTGAACAGGGGCACTAACATCAAAACAAATACTACAGGGATGTTAACCCTTCCCTATGCAACCCAAAGCCTAATCCAGCCAAATATATATACAGAGGACTGGCTGAAGTGACACTGGGAAATGTATCTGTTCCAACTTACAAACAAGTTCAACTTATGAATAAAGCTACAGGACCTATCTCAATTATACCTTATTTTGGAAATTTCAAGCCCAATATATTCTCTGAAAATTCTAATCTGGTTATCAAAATCAAAAGCATGCATATAGTGAATTAATTATTGCTGGGTGTGTGTTGAAAATCAACTTGAAGAAAGCAGCCAACATGTTGTTTCATGCTGTGATTGCAAAGTGCTGATGGAAAGTGGTGCTCATAAGAATGGAGGCAGTAGGTTTCTACATAGGAACTAGCCAGGCCAGAGAAAAGTGACATGAACAGGATGTTGCTAAAACATGCAGCACAATTCAAAACACGCACACACACAAAACACACACAGTATTCTCTTCTGCATGATTTGCTGCCATTTAACAGACAATAAACAGCAACTTTAGATTGCTAACAACATGTCATTTAAGGTTTGCTGTTGCTCAACATCAAGGAAAATCAATGCCAGCTCTACAGGGGCAGAAAAAACCAGAGAAGTGAGCTCCATTTCAGGTCTGTTTGAACTCATTTCCTTTCTCCATGGTTGCCCCCTTGTACACCCCCTCAGGCATCCCCTCGCAGCAGGCATGACAGTTTGACACATTGACAGCTTGCACTGAATGACAACTGATTTGTACAAATTTCAAGCCTTATAAATCTACCTGTCACAACAACAACATAAAAGAGCTCGGACCCAGCAGGTAACTCAGAAAAATCTTCCCCTGACGGCACTTTCTGAAAAGCAATGGCTTGCCTCCTGCCACAAAATTCGACTATCATCCTTGTAGAACTTTGAATAAAAATTCAGGGCCCATTTTCTTGCCAACAGGCTACCAATCGTCTTATTTAAAGATTAAAAAGAATGAACAGAAGGGAAACGTGCATGCACACACAGATGCACACAGAGTTTTGTTTTATTCCGATATGAAAGTGGTACCACCTGCTATTGCAGGCTTTATCACACCATTTTTATCTAGAGAGCTCAGACTGAGTAAATGAGCAGAGATTTTTACGGTATTTAAACAATATTCCGGATTGCAAAGGTATTATGCATCCATTACATGGGAACTATTTAGACCATTGGCTGCTAAGTATTCAAGGGATGGACAGCTTGTTCAGTGTTGTTTCTCTTTTTGAATCAAGTGTGTATTTATAAAAAGGAAGGCTTAACCATTTTTTAAAAAAGTACATGTTTAGCAGCATATTAGTTGAATAGCAAATCTTCGGCCCAATACACAGAGACAAAACTGTCTCTTTAAAATGACTATTTTTCTGACTTGAAAGGAATCTCTAGCATCAATGCTGAAATGGACTGATAATTTAACAACAGAAATATTTTATGTTTTTAGCCACCATTACAAGTTAAAGTTATATAAAAGCTCAGTTATCTCTCTGTCTCTCTCTGGCATTACTTCGCGAACGAAGATTCAGGAAGGACTCATCCCACGCTTTTTACAAGCACATTGATGACTAAAAAGGCCAATCAGAGATAGGCAAGTCCAGCACAGCAGAAAGTCCCCTTGGGTGATGTTGTTTCCAAGTTGCGGTTCTTTCTGTGTTGTCATTTCTCTTCAAGACCCGTTTGGCGTGTCTTCTCAAAAAAGGCCGCAGTATTATGAATAATCTCCATGCCTCCTGAAGTGAGGCCAGGGTGGACCATTGTTAGTGATCAATCTGGCCGAGCCTGAGATGTTGTTTCAGGGAGTCCTTATATCTCTTTTTGGGGGCGCCTCTCTTGTGCTGATCTGTGGCGAGTTCACCATAGAGTAGTATCTTTGGGAAGCGGTGGTCCTCCATCCTAGAGACATGCCCTGCCCAGTGCAGCTGAGTCCTCAATAGCATGGGCTCAATGCTGGCGATCCCTGCTTGCTCAAGGACAGCAACATTCATCACAAAGTCAGTCCAGTGTACATTTAGAATTGAGCAAAGACAGCGCTGATGAAAGCGTTCGATGAGTCGTAGGTGTTGGCGATAGGTGACCCATGTTTCAGACCCATAAAGGAGAATAGACAATACGATAGCTCTGTACACCTTGATTTTGGTGCTTTGCCTCAGGTGTTTGTTACGCCAGACTCTTTTGTGAAGCCTTCTAAAGTTATAGAAAAGCTCGGTTATAGCATCAAGTAAAATATAGTACATTAGTGCTCAACCCTGTGTGTTTAAGGTAGTCAAACAAAGATCAGGTTCTGAAACACTTGTGACAACTGGACATCAGAAGAAACAAGATTATAAAAATGTTGCTAAAGAGTTCTAAAACTTAAATGAGCCACTCCAAAGAGACTGGACTGGTTGACACAATGTGGCATGGATCAATATATTATAGCTCCATATGTAGAGTAGCAGTTAGCCATCAGAAAGCCTTAGCAGATAGCTACCAGTTCTGAAACTGATCACTCCAAAAGTGGCAAGTGGGTTTAAATTTATAATAGACTAGCTTGGGGACCCGGCCCTGCCCGGGTCATTTGAGAAGTGCAGCAGGATGTAGAGTGGGTCATGGGGGCTCTGTGTGCCAAGTTTAGTCTTGATCCATCATTATTGGGAGTTGCAGTGGTATCATGAAATTACTGAAGGTAGTGCAAGTCCCATCATCTCTGTGTGTCCCGTCCCCCCAAAGTGTAGTAGGATGTAGATTGGGTCATGGGGGCTCTGTGTGCTAAGTTTGGTCTGTATTGGTGAATGGATGAGGGATGCATTGTTTTTCGGAAGTGAGTGAAGGTACTTCAAGACCCATCATCTGTGGTCCGTCTCACAGTAAACTGCACCAGGCTGTAGAGTGGGTCATGAGGGTTCTGTGTGCCAGATTTGGTGTTGATCAGTCATTGGATTAGGTTTGTAGCAGGATTGGGAAGTGAGGGAAGGCACTGCAAGTCCCATCATCCATGTTCTGTCCCCCTTCAAACTTCAGTAGGCTGTAGAGTGGGTCACTGGGGCTCTGTGTGCCAAGTGTGGACTTTCTCAGTGTTTGTTGGGGGCCACAGTGGTCTGTGGGAACAGAGGGGTGTAAAAGTACTACAAATCCCATCATCCATTGTCAGTCCTCCCCCAAACCTCACCAGGACATGAAGGCAGTCATGGGGGTTATGTATGGCAAGTTTGGTCTCGATCAGTGATTGGATGAGGGTTGCAGCGGACTTGGGAAGTGAGTAGAGGCACTTCAAGTCCCATCATCCATGGCCCACCCTCCTCCGAACTGCACCAGGACGTAGAGTGGGTCATGGGGGCTGTGTGTGCTGAGTGTGGTCTGTATTGGTCCTTTTTGGTGGCCTCAGTGGTCTGTGGGAACCAAAGTCTTGGAAAGTACTACAAATCCCATAATACGTGGGTCATGTCATAGGGGGGTTATGTGTACCAAGTTTGGTGCTGGTCCATCACCCGCGCTGGTCTCTGTGGCCTGTGAAAGTGGTTGCCACATATCCGCCCTGGCCTGTGAAAGTATACCGGTGTAAAACAGAAAGGAGTAAAAAAAATGGAAAAGGTCTGCATGGAATTAGCAGTAAGGTCCAATGAGGCTGGGTGAGGGGGCTTTGGGCCAGAATTATTTATATAAGTGGAAGAAATCCTGTTGTTTGAATGTAGAGGCCTGGATTCTGGGTTGCTGGCTTTTTTCCCCTCAGTGGGAAGAAATCCTGTTGTTTGAATGTAGAGGCCTGGATTCTGGGTTGCTGGCTTTTTTCCCCTCAGTGGGAAGAAATCCTGTTGTTTGAATGTAGAGGCCTGATTCTGGGATGCTGGCTTTTTCCCCCTCAGTGGGAAGAAATCCTGTTGTTTGAATGTAGAGGCCTGGATTCTGGGATGCTGGCTTTTTTCCCTCAGTGGGAAGAAATCCTGTTGTTTGAATGTAGAGGCCTGGATTCTGGGTTGCTGGCAATTTCCCCTCAGTGGGAAGAAATCCTGTTGTTTGAATGTAGAGGCCTGGATTCTGGGTTGCTGGCTTTTTTCCCCTCAGTGGGAAGAAATCCTGTTGTTTGAATGTAGAGGCCTGGATTCTGGGATGCTGGCTAATCAGTGGCTAGCAATGCCCTCTGTCTGGTGCCTTAGAATTTTGGAGTGGCGAGGCTGTCCAATCAAAGGACTTTATGCAAATAGCTGCCACATATCCGTCCTTCCGCCCTCCACATACACACATACACACAAACATTCCGTTTTATAAAGGTATACAGATGAAAAGCAAAGAAAGACTTGCACATATGACATGCACTGCTACTTGGCAAGGCCAGACAGTGAGCTTCAGGTGTTCGCTGGAAATGCAGCAATAACAGTCCATTCCTTTCTTAGCTCCAAGGCAATTTGTTGGGAAGATAACATTGTGTGTTCCACATAGATTGTTCTATTCCCTTAGACTGTCCTCGGGTCAGATGGAGGAGGGGGAGAGGTCTATTCCACTGTCAAGATTAAACCATTACTTTAATCAATGAGAAATCTGCACTATTTTATCCTTCAGCTCAGCAAAGTATCTTGGGTTAGCCCTGTGTGGCCAGCTAGTACGCCATATCCAATGCTCAATTTACTTTAGGAAAAGAATGCATAAAAGTGAAAGCCCACCTAGAACTGAACATTTTTGTCTCTGGTACACTAACAAAATATGCTGAATAATACAGAATATACAGTTTCTATTGCTGCACTTTTTTCTCTCTACAGGACGTATGGTAGCTCACAGCATAAATTTGGATTTATTATTATTTATTTCAAACATTTGTACCCCGTCCTTTTCATCCCCAGAGGGGGGCTCAGGGTGGTTTCACAACAGACAACCATTACATGCCAATACATAAATTATATTAAAAAAAACAATTATAGTTAAAAACAAACAGCTAAAACATTAATGCCCTGTCTCTTGTCCCTACCAGTTGCACTCGCAAGGATGGTGGGGCCAAGAGTAGGGCCTCTCCCGACAATCTTAACCTCTGAATTAAAAAAAAATAACATTTCCACTATGATAAAATAAAAAAAACCCATATATTGAAAGAGGAGGAACAATTGTTTTATAGAAAAGACAGAAAATTTAAGATATACAAGAGAAAAAGAGAAGAGAGAGAGAGAGAGGGGGTCTGTTGACTTCCATTCTGTGCTGATGCTGTTATTTGTTTACTTTATTTCTTCCTAATTTTATTAAAATCAATCATAATATTAAAAAAATTAAACCAACTTTTGAAAGAATGTAAGAACTGAATAAAAAGCTTTTAAAGGAGATGACAAAAAGTATCAACATTACTACTCCCATTTAAATGCCCTTCTGAAATGGTGTTGCTTAGAACCTCTTCTGCATGGACATTCCTCAGAAAAGGAACATTGCTTTATGAAAATTGTGAGCTTATGATTTCCAACAGGATAGCAAGACTTCATTTCATCATTGAAAAGATGACCAGGAAACAATTTCAAGCAACAATTTCTCAGCCTTTCATTCTGTGGTGCTTCCTATGAGTCAGCCAATATAGAATGGCTATAAGGATATTTGGGGGGGGGGGAGATATTTTGAAGGAAACATTGAGCAGTCATGATTTGAGAAATTCCTCACTAGGTTTCTCTCTATGTTCATTGTGCATTAAGATAAGGGTTTTTATGTGGGTGAATGTATTCATGTCTGAGAATTAAATTTGGCACACCAACGAGTCAAAATTTTAGAAAATTTCATTTATTGGTTTAGCACATGAGAAAAGATAATGCTTATGCCTCGCAATAAATGGCAGCCCAGAAACTAGGGCATTCTGAGTTGTGCAAATTTCAACTGTATGTTTCTGCCTCATGCTTAGAATTACAGAATCCTAGAGTTGGAAAAGACCACATCACCATCCAGTGTAGCACTCTGCCATGCAGGAAAAGGACAATCAAAGCACCCCCAGCAGATATCCATCCAGCCTCTGTTTAAAACCCCCCAAAGAAGAAGCCTTGTTCATCTTGCTACCTGAAAGTCACATTTTTATAAAAGAAAAGTTTAAATGTGTAGCACATGAGTGTCATAGCAAGAAGTGTGGTTGCAATTCTGGTCAAAAATGGGGTGAGAGGGGAGAGATGCAGATTTCTCACTCAGGACGATAACGATAATAATGATAATTCTCTGTAGTGCTAGTTTTACTTGGCTATTATGTGTAAGAGGGGGTTTTCCCCCTCCCTTGGCATACATTTGTTAATTTGATTGAACAGTAGTCTGGAGAAGGATATCTTATGGTGTATTTCCAAATAATAAAACAATCAACCATATCGATTATTTACTGTTATGCAACATTTCTCAGTAGTAAATAGTATTCCTAAGAGCTGTAAAATGTAAATGTGAAATCATGTTTAATCAAACAGAGAACTTGAAAAGAAAACACACACCCAACTGCATCCAACTGCAACATACCACATAGTATGGAGATACAATGTTGGAGATTAAATGACCACAACTTGATTGGTTACAACTGTCAAACCTTGGAGTAATATACAACAAGAGATCAGGCAGTTGTTAACCTGCCTGCCAGGCTTCATTGCAACTCACCTGCTGTAGAAATCCAAGGCACAGAAAGAAATGTTTCCCTTGCCATCTGGAAATGTGTGTGCTCCACTTCCAACACCCTTTAAAAGAAATCCCCAAAGGAAGGACAGATGTGCATTCAGGCCCCAGTACTCCCTCCAAACCCATGCCAAAATTGCCAGCCATCAAAGTTATGACTAGATATGGGAGGAAAATACTTTTTAAAGGAAAAACAAAATACTTTGCTTTTCAAGTGTTGAGAGATCCTTGCAAAAAGAATCCTGTGCTTACAATATTTTTTGCGGTGCAGCACTTATTGTGCACAAAATTCACATGGGACATGGGATGAGAGATAGGGCCTTCTCGGCGGTGGCCCCTCACCTATGGAACACACTCCCAAACGAGATAAGATTGACTCCATCTCTCCTGGCTTTCAGAAAAAAGTTAAGGTCATGGTTCTGAGACCAGGCCTTTGGGCAGCAGACGTAACTTGCACTTTTGGGCATTGACTGGATTGGCGTAGCAGATGACACGGTGTTTGGTTTTATGGCTTTAACTACTGATGTATGTACTGATTTTAATGACTATGTAATGGTTTTAATGTTTATATGTGATGTGGATTATATTGTTGTATGAATTATTTCTGTATTATGGTGTAGCGGCCTGTAGTTCTGCAGTGTAAGCCATGCTGAATCCCCCTTCGGGGGTGAGAAGCGACGGGGTACAAATAACATAAATAAATAAATAAATACAAGAAACATCAGAGAGTAATAGTTCTAATATATAACTATTGTTTCTTGCACAGAAAAAAACATGATAGGGGACCTTATGCTACACAGAGATAACTCATCACTGATTGGCATTACAAAAGAATTTGCTATCCAAAACCCAGATTTTCTTTCAGAGAAAATAATATTTCAAAGTAGAAATGTTATTTTCTGTGCAGAAAATGCTTCTCTCTGTACAAAACAAGCACATCTGAATTGTGTGAAGAATATGCCCAAATTGCAAACAGGCTTTTAAAAAACATGTTTTTATGACTTTTTTTACAGTGAGAAGAAAATAGTTAAAATCATTCATGGTTTCCTTTAAGAAGAAATTTAGTGAAGAATTACATCTCTAACTATGATTCAGGAAGATAAATATAAAAAATAAAAAGATTCCCTCAGAGCCATATAGAATGTTGTGGTGCTTTGAATGCGATTTTCCTGCTTCCTGGCGGGGAGGGGGGGGGTTGGACTGGATGGCCCATGAGGTCTCTTCCAACACTATGATTCTATGACTGCCACATATACCTACATGCAATGCCCCAGGAGTGGAATAATAGTAGGGAACATTTCAGTCAAGAGATTGTTTAGCAGAATGGCAAGGATAAATTGTTTTGTAGCCGATCAAAAAGAAGACTTCCATCTCCAGGTCTGCCCAGGAATTTGCTGCCTGCCAATCAGCCAACTAGCCTCTGCTTAGCTAACTCATGCTATGAGCCTATGCCAAGCAGGGAGCTCCATGGAAAGAAGACATACAATCACCAAGGAGAAGGCAAGCATTTCCATCCTTTCTGTGCTAACAAAGTTCCATGTACTGTAAGTCCAGAACTAATGCTAATCAAAAGTATGGGACTGCAGAGATCACCCCAGCAAAGCAGAAGAACTATAGTACACAATATATTACTATAGTAATATAGATAAAGCCACTAGTGTAGTGGTAATATAGACCAGTCTTTCTCAACCAGTGTGCCATGGCACACTAGTGTGCCGTGACGGACCTCCTGCTGTGCCGCGAGAAAAGCTCTCTGCCCCCCTTCCTCCTCCCCTCCTGTCGAACTCCTGCTGCTTCGGGGAGGAGGAGGAAGGGCCGGGCAGTGGCGAAGAAAAAGAAGAAGGGACCGGGGCGCCACCTCCTTCGGCCATTTCCCCAGCCAGCCTCCAATCCGCCATGACTCCCACCATGACTCTCGCCCCTCGCTCGCTGAAGCTGCGTGGAGGAGGAGCCCGCCCACTGAAGCCCGTCCACCGCTCATGCTCCTCCTCTGTAGGAGAGCTGAAGCTGGGGGAGGGGGCATGGCATGGCACGGCCTGTAGGAGAGCTGAAGCTGGGGGGAGGGGGTGGGACATGGCGTGGCCTGGCTCTGCCCCCTCCCCCGGCTTCGGCACTTCCAGCAGCTGCCCCAGCTTTGAGGGGGCAGTGCCAAGCCAGCATTGTGCTGGCTCTGGCACCGCTGGCTTGGCACTGCCCCCTCAAGGCTGGAGCAGCTGCTGGGAGAGGTGAAGCCGGGGGTAGGGGGCAGGGCATGGCACAGCCTGGCTCCACCCCCTCCCCGGCTTTGGCACTCCCAGCAGCTGCTCCCAGCAGGCCACCAACCCCCAGCTGTTCTTTACTGTGTTAGAGTGTCATTTTGTGTCATTTTGGTTGGTGGTGTGCCCCCGGATTTTTTTAATGTTAAAAGTGTGCCGCGGCTCAAAAAAGGTTGGGAAACACTGATATAGACAATATTGGTATGGAAATACTAATATGAAAAAAACATACCAATTTGACCTTGTGCTTGGGATAATTAAACATATACAAGTCCTGCAGCGGAGAAGCTGATGTAACTCATGGAAATCCGTTGCGTCATGCCATGTTCTGAAGTTGCTTTAGGTGAAAATATCAATTTTTCAAAAACCTCACAGAAGTCTTGGTCTGCGATGTAACCCAACTGTCCCAAGTATAACCACTTTCCTGAACAACACTTCTCAGTCACTCAGGAGTCAAACTTTGGATCGAGTCATGTAGTATTTTAATCCGGGATATATTCCCAATCACAATAGACCCAGCAAACAAGGAGTTGGGTGGTATTCCACCATACACACAGTGGATACGAATGTTCACAGTATATATGAAGGACGTTGTATGGTTTGACTTCTTATAATATACACACTATAATGAGTGAATCTTCTGTAACAGCCAACGGATCAGTATTAATCAAATGGATCCTCCGTTTCATCCCTCTCTCTGTTTCATCCCCAAATCACCACCCAGTGATTTGTTCACAAGCTAGCAATACAGACCCAGCCATTACTTCCCGTGTGATGCACCAAAAGTACTCAGAAAGGCTAAGATCATTATCACTGTTTGTAAAAATTCTTCTGAAAGATCTTCATGAAGCAAACACAGTGGGATTTGGATGGAATGCTATGAAATGTTAAAAGCAAGATAATAGACAAGCGTGGAATTGCCAGTGTGCCATGGTACTTGATTTACTCATGCCTTTACATTTGTTTCCTGCCATAATGGCCTATTATGCCAGGTGCGCTAGGTAACTCGTAATATAAAACCAT
The DNA here is from genome assembly GCA_030556195.1 of Anolis apletophallus. Classification (NCBI taxonomy): domain Eukaryota; kingdom Metazoa; phylum Chordata; class Lepidosauria; order Squamata; family Anolidae; genus Anolis; species Anolis apletophallus. The sequence goes on along the minus strand of JARBWK010000004.1, from coordinate 136,954,884 downwards.
TAAAATACAAGCAAATCTAACACAAGCAATAAACAACAAAACCAAACCATAAACATATCTGTAAATTGGTAGTCAACTACCCTAATTGCAAAGTAGTATATGTGGTAAAAAGGTTCATAGCAATTAATGAGAATTAGACAAATATGTTATAATATTTAAAGTGTTTGTGCATACTGCTTAATATGGACTAAATACCCTGAATGCACACCCTGTCTGATCTTGGAAGCTAACCAAGCTCAGCTACGGTTAGTAGTTGGAAGAGAGGCTGCTAATGATATCAAGCACTGTGGATTACATATCAGAGGAAGGAATTGGCAAAACCCCATCTCAGTACTCCCTGCTGAAGGAAGCCCTATGAAATTCACAGGGCCATGATAAGTCAACTAGCAACCTGAAGGCATGCATGCAGAAACACATACACACATAATACTTTATAACTGGAATATTAACTATCCATTCATGTTTCCCTCCGCCAGGATGACAAAATACCCCAGTTTAAGTAGACATTTCCCTTTTTAATGCTTGAACTGTATTTTAGACCCTTGCAGGAAATCTTTAGACATACACATATTGCCTCTATTGCAGACATAATAAAACTATAGCCTTTCAAATGCTGTTATATTCATTTCTATCATTTCTCACACTATGTATGTGGACAAGGGCAGTCTTCAGCTGGAGACTTCATTTAACTTCCTCAAAATAAATGAACAGGTTAAATGTGTTGTCGAAGGCTGGGTTGCTGTGAGTTTTCTGGGCTGTATGGCCATGTTCCAACAGGTTGAAATTGGCAGCCATCCAGCTTTCCCAAAACTGATGCCATCTGGACATTTCGGACTACAACATCATGGACTACAGCAAGCTAGGCCATGTCAGGGATGATGGATAGTTTAGCCCAAAATGTTTAGTGAAGGCACCAGGTTGGAAAAGACTAATTCAGAACACACACAAATCTCTACTCTGGAAATGAGAGAAGGAATATGATAAGCATATGCTTGCCAGGCAGGCAGAGAATCTCAGGTTCATTCCCAGGCATCTCAAGCAAGAATGCTAGCTAGCAAAAGCTAACATTGTAGGAGAGCCTCTGCCAATCTGATTAAAGAGTTTTGGGCTAGACAGTTTTGGGGAACACATATGGATATCCAGAGCAGCACTTTGCCCACCCCTGATCACCCAGCCTGCTGATCCCTATATGCCAAACAGAAGCAGTCCTAAAGTTCTACAGACTGTTTCCATCCTTGATTTATTATCCTAACTTTAAAATAACAAAATCACCAAAAATAGAAAATGAATATCATATGGAGGTGTTCCCAACCTGTTCCATATCTCCCAAAATATTTAGCCAGCATGGTCTGTAACATCTGGGGACCAAACAGTGGAAACCATTGTTTTACAGACATTCTACAGCAAAGCTTTATAAGCTCCTTGAAAGAGGAATCAAAATTGAAAGAGTTCCTATAAGTAAAAAATGTAGAAGCTGTACAATATACTGGAGTAGTTCTAGGAATAATGTGGACCTCCTGATGTTGGACTGCGATTTCCAGGATTCCTCACCATTAGCTCTGTTAGGACTCACAGTTCCACAACATCTAGAAGGTAGCCACTCCTAGTCAAATTAGGTTTTTAGTTTTTAAATTCTGTAACAGAAAGTCTGGCCCAATATAATGATATCCTTCCAGCCTTTCACATATAGACGCCACCAGTACTAATTGCTGAAGTATTTCTTGGCAATGGGATTGAATCACCCACTAAATCTGCAGACAAAAAGGTAAGATATGGCACGTAAGGTAGCCGTATAGTGCCCAGAACACAATCCTTTTGTATATCATTGTTGCACAGTTCACCTGAACTTGCTGCTTGGGATGGCTGACTTGCTTTTGCCCAATGATAGGACTGGCCTTGTTTAGTAGAAAATACTGCACACCCAATATATAAAAAAATTCACAGACATACACGTGAGAAATTATTTTCTGTTGGGTACACTCTTCTCATGTTACAACAGTATTCAATGAGACACTGGCTGGTTATGTGCAAAATAATGCACAAGAAGGCCCAAATTCTAGGTTCCTGGTCTCTGAACTTGCACAAGTCAATAAATTTTTGCCGCTTGCAACCATCAGTTTTATTTGTAACTGTCAAAGGAAGGGAAATCTGTAATTGTTAAGAGAAAAGAAGCCTGTGCAAATTCCTCCCTGTGCAAAGTGAACAGTCAATCACTTTTATAAGGACAGGAACAACTGAAACTATCCATTCGTATACTTTCCTTTAGTCAACAATATTACCTTTAGTAATCTGGGGAATGTGCATCCATAAATTACAGAAAGTGTTATTGCATTGCTGAATAAACAGCAACATTTCCATCAGCAGCCGTGGCAGCCTCACAAAGGTATAACAAACAGACTCAATCATTTTCTTGTCAAGCTTTGCAATGAGTGCAGAGTTTACTGCTGGAGATAATGTTGCTTTCCTCAGCATTGTGTGCCAAACTGCAAACTGCTTATTAAAACAAAACCTCTTCTTTCCTAGCCCCCCAATATATTTTTATTTTTTTGCCTGAGCAGTGTGAGTTGGATAATCACATACTGCACTGAAGGGGAAAAAATCAGGGTTGGTGCCCTAGAGTTAGCAATCAAGCAAAAGAGTTAACATTTAGTAAGTAAAGACTGGTTGGGGAAAAGAAAATAACAAATTAGCTTAAAAGGACCTACTGGTAAGAATGCCCCAGGTTGATCGATTTCCCTGTCACTCCAGACAATAGGGTAAGAATGTAAGAGCTGCCATGACAGGTCAGGACAGTGATCCATCCAGCTCCAGCTCCTGTCTTCCATCAGTGGCCTGCCCCAAGCCTCAGGGAAGTTCACAAGCAGGGCACATTGGCAATATCCATCCTCCCATACATCCCAAGCATCTGAGGATGACAGGAAATGTCTCTGAAAACTGACTTCCATGACTAGTAGCTCTTAATAGTAGCTGCCTTCTTACACCATTTCAAATCCATTTATGCCAACTGCAACACAACATCCCATAACAATTCTGTTGCAGTACCTTTGATGAGTTAGCAATCTTTTAACTGATAGTGGATCCCTTATCAGAGCTGGAAAATAAATAGCCTAAATGGCTGCAAAAACAATGCAGACTGGCCTAGGGTTACCACCATAGAATATGCCATAGAAAATAACACTGCAACTGTCTACACCATATTACAAGCAGACACTGCATAGCTTACCGTACTTAATATTGTTTTAATTCATTGCACCTTTTCAGGAGTGTTTTGAGCGTGTATTCCTGCATGGGGGGTCAGCTGGATGACTTTGTGGTCTCTTCCAACTCTTATGATCCTATGAAGTATTACAGCATACTGTTAAAGAATCACATCACCCAAAAGCACTCCCCCTAAAAGCAAAGGGTAAACAAGAGCTGTAAACTGCTTATGGATATATCCAAGAAACAAAAATAGGAGCTTGCAGGCCAGCTCCAAGTTTCAGAACTACACAGCTAGTCAGTTTCTTGTAAGGACATGCCCTCTTGGTCCCAGATGGATGGACAAATAAGTATTTGAATTTCACTGGGCTTTGATCCTGCCCACTTTTGGTTTTCTCCTGCCCAGTACTGGCATGAAGCCCTGGGAAGGACATGGTATAACACTACTAAGCTATCAAAACCAGTTCAGATTTCATTTTTTAAAAAAGAACATGACAGCAATTTTATGTGACTGAATAAAAAGAAAACTCAAATGAGCAAGGCTTTGATGTGTCAGGAAACCATTCTTGGCAGGCATGTAGCCAGGGGGGGGGGGCTAAGGGGGCTTCAGCCCCCCCCCAATTCTCAGGGTGGTCCGCGAAAAGGCCTTACTGGTACATTATTTAAACTGTTATGTTTATTCATATCATGATCTGATCACCATGCTTATATCCCACATTAATGGGGTTATTGGGATAACAATACAAAAGGTTTGCTAGGGTAGACCCTCTTCCACCCAGTCTCAGCCCCGAACCAAACCCAGCCCCCCCCCCCGAATCAAAATCCTGGCTACGGCCCTGATTCTTGGTATGAAATCCATCAATCTTGATTTTAAATACATCCCCATAAACCTTCTCACTGTTCCCACCATTACAGTTCCATGATCAGAGATAGGGAAACACCTGGTTTTCAAAGTCTTATCCAGAAGACTATTGTTAACTTTTGGAAGTTCCCAACTGCTTTAAATACAAGGTGAAGAAGGAGCAAACTGAAAGGGGGGGAGGGGGAGGGAGAGAAGACAGATAGCCCATGGCCACCTCTAAAGGAAGAACCTTTAAAAATTCCCTTAGAAATCATCTTCCCTCATCCCTGCTGAATGTTATTAATAAACCTTGTAACTGTTATAAGAGTTTCCACCTGTTAAACCATACTGGTGTCATCTCTGATTTCTTTAAAGGAACTATGAGGATTTTGAAATATTTATTACATAAAGCAAAAATCTGAGACATGATACTTCTAATTCCTTCAATTCAATGATGGGGTAATGAAATCATCGCAATGCTTAATTAGCCAAGGAAAATGTTTTTGATAATATGGTAAAACCCGATCACCATCTCCCAGAGCAGTTACTTTACTCTTAGCTCAAGAATGTAAAACAGAATGTTGCTGGACAGCAAAAGAGATTTAAAGATGGGCTTAATGCTAACCTTTAAAAATTTGGCACAGAGAACTGGGAAGCCCTGGCCCTTGAGCATCCTAACTGGAAGTTGGCTGTTACCAACAGTGCTATGGATTTTGAAGAGGCATGATTAGAGGGTGAAAGGGAGAAACATGCCAATCCTTGTTAGGGCCGCTTTCCATCTGGAAATCAATGTCATTATTGTGATCGACCATGCAAATCTAGAATAGGTCTCTACAGTCATGAACATTCTCATCACCAAGACTCTACTTCTAGAAAACAATAATACTTAGCAATGAGAGATGATGGTACTACAAATCTCTAGTTTCAATCTGTTCAACAAAGCTATAATTTTGAAGCGAGTTCAGGGCGCTATTGGAGATTATGTTTTCTATAGGAAGTTGCATGGCCAACACTACTAACAGTCAATCAGTTAAGCTAACTAACAATGCTATCTCTTATCTCGTGACTTGAATACCCAACTAATCAGTTGATTAAAGTCATTCATGATTATATAAGTATCACCTTTGGATACAATGTCATTCATGCAGTCACACACTGACCAAAAACCTTAGCATGTTTGCCTCCAGCCTGTTAACCAAGTGGGCAGTCAGCAACATTGTCCTGAAGGCCACCAACTATGATACAGTGAGGCTGTGAACCTTCTGTGTTGCTAAACTAGTATATTAAAACCCTTGCTATACATACTGTTTTCCTCAATCCTAGCAAGTCTTATTGATGCAGTTGGGAAGAAGAGAGCATTACGGTATTGTCTGAGTAATATATTGTTGAATTATGCTCTGCCCTCTGATCACAGAAGATGTAGAATAAATAGCAGGATTTTACAAATCCTCTAAGAACATCCTATAATAATTCTTTAAAATATATGACTGCAAAAACAATCTTTTATACAGCTAGGAGCATTCTTTTAAAAAACAATTTACAAAGCAGTTAAGAGCCAAATCAGAAGATACTTTTTTAAAGAAAAAATATTTTATCAAAACAATTGCATGCACACCACACATATACAAAGACAGGGGATACATGTGTGTGACCACACAAAACATCATCTGTATTACAAATTATGCAGGCATTATCATCATCTCTCCAGTGCTTAAAAGCCATCACCACAAACTGGGCATCACAATAGAACTTGCTGTTATTAGTGTTGTGTAACTTCATGTCATTTCAAAGTTATGGCATCCCTAGGGACAACGTACCACAGGGTTTTCTTGGCAGGTTTTGATTAGTAGGAGGTCTACTATTGCTTGCCTCTGAGGATGCAAATTTGTGACTTGGCCACACTTACCCATGGGATTTCGTTGGGTGAGCAGGGATTCAAATCCTGACCACCTGATGTTGCAAACCATAACACATGCTAGCTCCCCACAAGAGAATTTCAGGATCATTTTAACACATGGTGGTATCTCTCTCTCTCTCTCTCTCTCTCTCTCTCAATCTCTCAATCTCTCTCTCTCTCACACACACACACACACACACATCAGAGCAAACATCAGCAGCGTTTAAGCACATTCAGGTAAAAAAATATGTGTGCCTGTGTAAACAAGACCAACACAAAACTAATCAGTCCATGCTGAAGTGTAATCTAATCAACAAAGTTCTTAACCTAGTGACAAAGTGATATCACATATGGAAATAGCATCATAAAGTCAAGATACAATTAATAAATTGGCCCAATCTTGTATTACCACCAAGCATTGTCCAATAACATGGTTAGAGATTGGTTAGTAGTGAGGAAGATCCTTGAAACCCATGTCATCTAAAGCTTTACAGGTCAGCACCTGCACTTTTAATTTGTCTCAAAAACAGATAGGAAACACTGCAGGGCCTTTCGAACAAGTGCTTTACGATCTCAAGCATTTGTCTATTTCAGCTGATTGGCCACTATATTTTGTATCTTCTGGATCACCTTTATGAGCAACCCTATGTAAAGTAATTTGCAATACTCGAGTCCAGAGGAAAGGTTACCACAATATGGATAACTGCAGTAGCATAAGGTATCCTGTTCAAAAACAGGAACATGTGCAATACTTGCCAAAACTAGGGAAACTGGAAATTTGGGCCTTAAGTTAAAGAACTGGATCAAAGATTATGTCTAATATCTATGTGGCTAACTGCTTCTAACAATTATTTTCCATTGGAGGAAGTAATTTGACTAACCCTGGTTTTTATCCATTTGATCCTTCAATCTTCAGTTCTGATGAAGAGGTATCACAAATTTACTTGTCTCCAGAGAAAGTTACCCAGCATAGTAGCTCAGCAATCTCTAAGTACAAGTAATATTTATTTCTGTAAGCAATAAATGTAAATATTTGGGGGTGTAAGAGCATAATGTGTCTATAATTTTAATTCAAAGGGAAAAGGTTGTTCCCATTTTAATTTCCTTCACCTTACAGATCATTTTCAATTGAGTAAGCAAGAGACAGCCATTTCTGGCACATTGCTTGGGATAACAAGAACACAATAATCCACATTTAATCCAGTTAAATTTCAAAACAGTTTAACCACTGCCACACAGAAATAAAAGACAGCATATTCTATTCAACAACAAAATTTGTGTTGTGTTGTAAGTGCTATTCAAGAATCACAAGGAGTCCTTCTAAAGTCCAAACTAAATTATATATCAGTAGCATGTGTCCAGCTTTTGTAATTTAAAATTTTAATTTGATTGCTCATCAGAATGATGTTTTTCCCATCTTCTGGTTGTTTTTAAAACATTTGATTCAACTCAGCCATTCATGCTGTCTCCTTTCCTCCCTTACTTTCTTTTACACGCTCACTCAAGGAATGGATAATCAATTATTTCAGTAATAACTGTACCCATTCAGTATGAAAGTTAATCATTTAGAGAGAATGTAGTTGTTTGTTACATGTATATTTTTTCTGAAAGTACTTTAACAACTTACCATATTTTATGGTGTATAAGACTACTTTTTAACCCAAGAAAATCTTCTCAAAAGTCAGGGGTCGTCTTATACGTGGGAGTTGACTTATACACCAGGAGTCATCTTACAGGGCGGGTGCTGAAACTTCCAGTCCAGCTAGGAGAATCTGTGGTTGCCACATATGGTGGGGGGAGGCTCAAAAATGGCAGTGGTCGCGTTCCTGCTGTATGCAGCAACTGTATGAAAGCATTAAGGGTGACGCTGTACAAGTATGGTAGAAGAAAATCCATCAGCAGGTTTTGTGGACTTAATGTGGTCAGGTGAAGGGGCGCCTCACTGGGAAGGTGTAAGTGAAGGGCTGCAGGCATCCGCGGTGCCGGGGGTATGGAAAAAAGAGATAGAGTGTCTCTGGGCCCAGAAAAACACACCTCTTTTACCTGTCTAGCCTGCCTTGGATCCTATTACCATACCTCCTCTTCTGCCCTCAGATCTCTCTCCTGAAGACTGCAGTGAAGTGGTGCAGGTGCGCAGGTGTGAGATCTGAGAGGCAGAGAAGGAGGTACAGTAATAAGAAAATTACCATATTGAAATCAAATCTGATGCTTTTAAAGTTTTTATTTTGGTGTGCATTGCGAGGGGGGTAGTCTTATATGGCGAGTATATCCCAAACTCTATAATTTAACTGGAAAGGTTGGGGGTCGTCTTATACTCCCAGTCATCTTATACCCCGGAAAATACAGTATATCACATTTCAGCATGTTTAGCTATATAAATAATACCTTGATATCCTTAAGTGAGATGGAAATGGAAAATGTTTCAGGGGGCTTTAATGTCTTCATATTACTTTAAACATATGAAAATCTTACATCAATTTGTTTTGCAGCCATAGCTGAACTGATGGAGAAAGAGGGAAGGATAATGTATCTTCAGATTTATCTGCATTTCACATTAACTACATACAAAATGAGTTCTTTTCAAAAGCATCAATCTAAAAAAAAGAAACATTACACTTAGAGTTTGGCAGAATGCCTAAAAACTATTTTCTGCCACTACAGTTTGGTAAGCACCAGGATTGCTTAAAACAAACAAACAAAATCCAAATTTCATATTAAGCTAAAAATCATACCGTGGAATGTACTAATATTTGTGAAATCAACACTCTTGAAAGAGATAGAATCTGCAACTTCTTCCACCACAGAACCTAAAATTTTGTGAGAAGATCCTTGATATGGAAAGCACTTCCCTTATAATTTTAAAGGGGACCGTAAACAAAGGATCAACCTCATATCATTTAGCTCCAACGCAAAATAAGCAATTTAGCTGGTTGCATGTGTTAGAACAGTCCATCATGTATCTCTACTTCATAACACAATGTATTTAAAAGAGTGGAACTTTGCATTACACAGAATCTTATTGGATTTTTCCCGCTTCAGACGTTTTTCAAAAGTATATTCACACAAGACAGGCTGTGAGAAATGACAGAAGATGAATAGAGGGGGGGGGGCTTTTTCACCCTTTTCTCCCTATTTTCTCCCTTTAAGTTGCTTTTTAATGTTCAAAATGTAGTACCAGATTTCCCCCCATCAGCAGCAGATGAAAAAGCAGCTTAAACAAGTGAAATTCAACAGGAGGGGAAAGTGTTAAGTAGTCTTTTATGCCCATCCATTTTTCTTCCTTGATTTGCAGCGTACAGTCTGATTATATTTTAAAGATACATATGAAATCCCATGTAACATGGATATCCAAGTGTCCCCCAAACATTTCTAAAACTATCCCATGATGCAGTTCTACAGCTTATAAAACAGCAACCTGCATTTTTCTTTCCTTGTTTGATTAGGATTTAGACTGTGCTGACAGATTATCATTGGAAAGACCCCTGGCTGTGCCAAAAAGGACAAGTTAAGCAAAGGATTAACCAATAGGCTCTCCCTAATGCAGTCAAACTGTCACTAAGATCAAAGGCTTTCACAAGAGACAGAAAGTAATTTAGGCAAGTGTCCTCAGATAAATTAATGCAAAAGAAAATGAACAATCAAACTGTGCCTGACTAAAAAGGGATATACTACTCTGCTTTCACTTCTCAGAAAGCAGTCTTTGTATTTTTTTTTAAAGAAACCCAAGCTACTCTCATTCTTGATTTACATTTCTTCTTGGCATGTGTATTACAAATACAAGAATGCAATAACAATATTTTAATTGTTTTGTTCCTCACACCCAAAGAGGAAAAACTATTGACCATCTTCCCTTTTTTCCTCCACTAGCTTTGCTCAATCTGTTTATTAAACACTGGAATCTGATCCAAATATTTGAACAATATGATCCCTCTTTGAAGTCACAACACCAACTGGGCTAGGAAATACAATTTGGAAGGCAAGAGGTCACACAGTCTGTGCTTTTTTTCTTACCCGTCTCATCCGTTACTGTCACAGAGGAGCCACAATCATGGAGATGTGTTAAGGGTTTAAGAGGACACAACCCAAGATTAACCTTCCCTTGTGAGTGATACATTAGTATATCCCTCTGTAGGGAGGATAATACACAAAGAAAGAAATAGTGTGCACTACACCTACTGTAGTTGTTGTCTTTCTCCACCTGTTTACAAAAAAAGTGTTAATGTCATCACTATTTCTTCAATCTTTTTTATTCAGTCTAGGATCCTGTATAAATTGTTTTAAAGGGCAGTTCTGGGAACCATAACTCTTTAATTGTGTTTTTAAATAAATGGTTAAAGCTCATATTCAGCTTTCTGCTCAATTGTCTATCATCTTAGAGACTAAAACTGTTTCCATCAACTCTATTCTTGAATTAAGGAAAGCTCCTAAATTCCCCATTTGTAACTAATTTTGTGCAAACAAATAAACTGATACAGAAAGCACAAAATGCTTCAGAAAGCAAACAATAACAACACACACACACAGTCACAGATTTTTTTAAAAACTTAGATAAACAAAAGGTTTCAGTCAGCACTCAAAACCCAATAATAGGGAAGCAATGCATAATAACAAATGAGAATCAGCTCTACAGGCTATAATATGTACCCTCTGCCACAAAGGTACCATACTAACAAAATATAATGTTTTTATTTTATTTTGTTCTCTGTCTCATAGGGAGTTTTCTTACTTCTGTTAGTTGCCAAGGAATCCGAGTATCTGTTGTCAATGTTTCTAGGGTTGAATACTGTTTTAATTGGAATGATTGTAGATGTGTTGAGGGATTGTATTTTAATGCCTTAATGTTTTAATGGGTTGTGGGGTTTGGGGTTTTCAATGCCTGCTGTAAGCCGCTCTGATTTATTTGAAATAATAAATAAAGGAAACTGTCAATTGCTTCTTATTTATTTATTTTAGATACTTTTACCCCACCTTTCTCCTCAAGTGGACACAAGGCAGCTTACAACAAAGTAAAAACATACAGTACAAAGTTAAAATGTGGTTAAAATCATATATTCAAAAACCCGTTACCACCTCCCCCGTATAAATCCCTTTGATATACGAATTAATATGCAATATGAAGTGATAGCTGTTTATTTGTTTGTGAAACATTCACTGCTACAATGGACAGATGGATGGTGGGTGATAAGGACATCTTGGAAGTGGTGGAATGCAATTACAGCCTCTCTACCTCTGAGACACAGCTCCACAAAGCTATACTGAGAAGCAGGCCTACAATCAGCAACAGCATTCAGGTATAATGTTGTAAATTATCTTGTAGAACTGAAAGGCAAATATTCACTGATATGGGAGAAAATAAAAAGGGCAATTCAGGTGGGTAGATGAGTAAACATTCTGCTTATTCAGTCTTGGCCTGATTTCTGCTTCTCAACCATGCTAGAGAATGTGATGGGATGCTGGGACGTTGCTATCTAGCATATTCCTCCTTTTCAACATTACACAGTTTACAACAAAACAGAATTTTTTTTAAAAAAACAGAAACAAAAACTACCACCTCTTTAAAAACACAACAACTCATTCTCTCCAGTGGGAGAGACATGTGGCCTCATATGAGAAGCTCAACATGCCTAAGTTATTATTGCAGGAAGGCAATCTGTCAAAATCTGGCCGTTTTTGGCATGGTGAATACCACTGGTGAGATCAGAGAGTCAGATTCTGCTTGCAATTACTGTTGAAGGACCTTGGATATAGTCTGCCTGTTATCAATTAGTCCCCTGGCCTCAGACACTTGGACTTGTCAAATTCCTTGTGTCTTCTGTTTTGTAACAGGGAGAGCAAAGCCTCCCTGCGACTAGTTCTTGGAAATCTTTTTCTGTGTTGAATCATTCCTTAAGAGTCATTAACAATTCCATTAAAAATCACTATGCATAGGTTTTTGGTGCCAGTGAAACCGAATTTTAAAAATGCCAAATATAGAAACAATGTGTATTAATTCAAATGGGAATACAAAGCAACATCTAGACAGGCCTGGTCAAAAAGATTATCTGCCATTCTAAGTGTAAACTCTTCCCAAACTCCTAAAAGGATAATAAAAACAAGGACAAATAGGCTGAGAGAGTTGTAACTATATTGAACGCTATGGCTTCACACTGATATGTCATTAGGGGTTCTATAATAGTAATTAGAATATAGAAGGATGGGTGCTTTGTTTTGTAATTTGTACATATATAATGTGATTGAGATAGCATTTAATTTCATTGTCCAAATGTACAATGACTATAAATTTATTCTATTCTATTAAAAGCATTTTCCTTTCTTCTACGAATGAGGTATGTTTCCCTGGTTCTCTGAGGTCCTCTGAGGAGGATAACATTAGTCAGCCCATAAAAAAGGACATATTACAAGTCTGCATTGTTTGTAATTTACGTACTGCCTCGTAGCTTAAGATCGTCCAGGAAGGCCCTACTCTCGGTCCCGCCAGCCTCGCAAGTGCGCTTGGTGGGGACGAGGGACAGAACCTTCTTCGCGGTTACCCCACACTCCCCAGCGAGATCAGGTCGGCTTCTTCTCTCCTTTCTTTTAGGAAGAAAGTTAAATCATGGCTCTCGGACCAGGCCTTTGAACAGCAAGCATGACAGCACCTTGGATGTTGAACCGGACTGAAATTGGCTATATAGTTGATGACAATGTTTTAAACGTGTTTTTATGTTAATGTTTTATTTACTCTTTTAAACTGTTGATATTTGTGTTCATATTTGTATTATATTAAGGCTTCAAATTGTAGCTGGTTTGTAAGCCACCCTGAGTCCCCCCTCAGGGGCTGAGAAGGGCAGGATAGAAATATTGGAAATAAATAAATAATAATAAATTATTTATTTATTTCATTGATTGACTGATTGGATATATATATATATATTCATTCAAAGTGAATCCAAGTTAGCTAACATATCTCCAATGTTGAAGGCACTGTGTAAGCCTTCCTAACAGTTATCCATTTCCCTTGGTTTCTACTTTCAAACCACATGAAAGCTTTTGGAGTAGATTTTGAAGAAAATTAAAAAGTTTTAGTCTGAAGGCTTGTTAAGGCAGCTTTCTCTTTAAACTTTCAATGGGTTTAGTCATGCAGGAAGAAGATCCTTTAAAGTTACCAAAGACTTTGTTGAAAGCCCAAGAAAATGTGAACTGCCAGAATCCTTTGTGTGGATTTCTGCAGCTTAAAGCCCAGTTCCCTGGTACATCTGTGACCCTCTACACTCTAACCATCTGGTTTCTTTCTCAAATAAAAATCAGGATTAGTGGTTGATTTCCTTCTACGCAAAAACAATGTGCAACCCATGGAAGAGAGAAAAGAACAGTTCCCCCACCTACTTTATTTACCCGAATAGCCATCATCCCTATACTAATACACACTAAACGTCCTAAAAGGTCAGGGTGGGTGAGGGACTAAAGGGACATGTCCAGAGAGTGTCTCACACAAAGCAGCTGAAGTGTCACACATTCTGAGACAAGAATGATTTGTATGTAAATCCTGATCAAAAGGAATTCTGCACCCAGAGTTGTCAGGGTTTGCTACCAAACTGGCATTTAGATGGGCTGAGAAATTTTTTTGATGTAAAACTGAAGAATTAAAAGACATGGCAAGCCAATTGCTCACATGAAGATCAGATCTGGCAGTTCAGGTCAAGTGTCTCACCCTGCCGTTTATCAATGCCCAACATTTCAAAAAAATGTGTATTTTTCTTACAAAACTAAAAGCTCATTTCCTGTAACTCTCCCCTACTTATTATTCTAGAATTTTTATGCTGTATTTCTAGATATACTTTACAAATCCTTCCATCCAAGGAGACAGTAAATAAAATAGTTTTGACACTCAGTTGCATTTTTAAATTTTATGTAAATATGCAATGATTTTCTATCAATTGCAATTACTTTCTTTAAATTACAATTGTTTATATATCAATTTCATGTAAGATTATGGTTGATTTTATTTTATATCAATAAAGTATCTAGTTCTTCAAGGATCAAGAAAAAAACACATTCAATAGGGTATACATGCTTTGGGGGCATGTGTTACAGCTCTTTGGGTCTCAACCTTTAAGATATCAAGATATATTTTCTTGCTAAAAAACAAACAGGTTGCTTTAAGTTCTAAAAACAATTCTGAATCATTTTGCTTTCCCATTCTGGAGATTAAAGGTAAAAAGAAGATCATAAAAGTCCAGCACCTAACTTGGAAATTTTATGTTTGATATATTTTTTTATGTGTTCATCTTCATCATCGAGCTGTTGTTGAAGCCACATTCAGCACAGAAATATTACCAAACTCTGTAGTCCCCTGGATATTCTTCTCCTCCTCCTTGATGCTACCACTGTCATTTCATCTCTCTTCTGCAGGTAAGCAAAAGGACCTAAAAGATGAAGTAGTCACCTCCACTCTGCTCAGCTATTTTTCCTGTGAAGTGTTTCTTCCCTTGAAGCCAAGGTAGCAGACCTGGAGAAGCACAGAGAGGAAGTGAGGCTGGAGGATAAGATCTCCAGAGATGCAATAGGAGCATCCCACTCAGTGATGAGCAGCCCTCCAGCTGCCTTGGAAAATGGGGGTCTTGGGCAGGGAGAACATCAGTCTGAGGAAGAGGGACCGGCTCCCTTAGTTGGGACCCCTTCCTCAGAGGCTGTGCCCATATCTTCATGCACCGAGGATACTTCTCGACGGGTGGTAGGAAGTGGGCTTCTTGTAGTAGGTGATTCGATTGTCCGGAACATAGAAAGCTGGGTTTGTGATGGACATGATGACCGCATGGTAAATTGCCTGCCGGGTGCAAAGGTCGCGGACATTACGAGGCATCTAGATAGGCTGGTAGATAGTGCTGGGGTGGAGCCAGTGGTCGTGGTACACGTTGGTACCAATGACATTGGGAAGGCTAAGCGGATGGTCCTGGAAGCCAAATTTAGGTTGCTAGGTAGAAGATTAAGGTCCAGGACCTCAAAGGTAGCATTCTCAGAAATGCTACCTGTTCCATGCGCAGGGACAGCCAGACAGGCAGAGCTCAGGAGCTTCAATGCGTGGATGAGGCAATGGTGTCGAGAGGAAGGATTTAGATTTGTTAGGAACTGGGGAACATTTTCAGGAAAGCCAGACCTGTACAAAAGGGACGGGTTACACTTGAACAAAAATGGAACCAGACTGCTGGCGATTAATATTAAAAAGATTTCAGAGCAGCTTTTAAACTGATTCCTAGGGGAAAGTCGACAGGAGCTGGGCAGCTTCCAGTTCGAGAAGGTGAAATGCCAAGTATGGAGGACGAAATCCACACACAAATGGCTGAGTCAACAGAAAAGATAGATAGTAGTAGTCGAGAGGTAGGACATGGTAGGCCTTCTACAAATTCTCACAAACAGCCAAAGTTGAAAGTGCACCAGAGAAATAAATATAAATGTCTGTACGCAAACGCTAGAAGCCTTCGAACAAAAATAGGGAAGTTAGAATATTTGGCAAAAGAAAAAAAATATTGATATTATTGGCATAAAAGAAACCTGGTGGACGGAGGAAAACAAATGGGACACAAAGATTCCAGGTTATAAACTGTACAGGAAAGACAGGAGAGGGAAAAATGGTGGCGGTGTGGCCTTGTACATAAATGCAGAGCTAGAATCTCATGAATTAGAACTTCAAGAAATTTCAAACTCACCTACAGAAACATTGTGGATAAAAGTCCCAGGACAAAAAACTAATCTAGCACTAGGGATCTGCTATCGCCTCCCAACCAAACTCCAGAGGCAGACTGCTATCTGGAAAATGAAGTTAAACAGGCCTCAAAAAGAAATACATTAGTCATAATGGGGACTTCATCTATCTCCAAATAGATTGGCCATATTCTTGTTCTACGCAGGAAAGAGAGTCAAGGTTCCTCGACATGCTAGCTGATTATTCCCTGGTGCAGATGGTCATGGAACCAACCAGGGAAAGGGGATCCTGGACTTGGTGCTAACTAATGAACAAGATCTCGTTCAAGATGTCCTTGAACTGAGCCCATAGGTACCAGTGACCATAACACAATAACCTTCAACGTAAGTTTGGATAGCAAACTGTCAGTGAAAACTAACACAGAGACATTAAACTTTCACAAAGGGAATTTCACCAAAATGAGAAAAATTGTAAAGAACAAACTAAAAGGAGCAGTAAAAAAAATCAAATCCCTCCAAAATGCTTGGAAACTGTTTTAAAATACCTTAAAACAGGCCGAACTAAAATGCATTCCAATAAAAAGAAAGAGGCATGGAAAGTCCAAAAGGAAACCAGTATGGCTTACAAATGAAGTAAAAGATGTGATTGGAAAGAAGAAAAACTCATTTAAGAAATGGAAGGCTCTTCCTACCGAGGAGAACATAAAGGAACACAAGCTCTGGCAAACTAAATGCAAAGCAACAGTCAGGAAAGCCAAGAGAGATTTTGAGGCACAACTCCGATCTTCAAGAAAGGATCCAGGGGTGATCCAGGAAATTATAGGCCAGTTAGTCTAACCTCAGTTCCAGGCAAAGTGATGGAAACCATTATTAAAGAAAAAATTACTAAGCACATAGAAGAACAGGCATTGCTGAAGGAAAATCAACATGGTTTCTGCAAAGGCAAATCATGTCTTACTAACTTGATAGAATTCTTTGAGGGTGTAAATAAACACATAAATAAAGGGGACCCAGTCGATATTGTTTACCTTGACTTTCAAAAGGCTTTTGACAAAGTCCCTCACCAAAGGCTCCTAAATAAGCTCTTCAGCCATGGAATCAGGGGACAGGTCTTGTCCTGGATTGGAACCTGGCTAAACTGTAGGAAACAAAGGGTGGTAATAAACGGACATTTCTCTGGGTGGAAAGAGGTGAGAAGTGGCGTACCCCAAGGTTCAGTTTTGGGTCCATTGCTTTTTAATTTATTCATTAATGACCTGGATGTAGGAGTGAATTCTGAGGTAGCAAAGTTTGCAGACGACACAAAATTGTTCAGGGTAGTTAAAAATGAAACTGATTGTAAAGAGCTCCAGAAAGATCTCTTGAAATTGAGTGAATGGGCAACAAAGTGGCAAATGCATTTTAACCTAAACAAGTGTAAAGTCATGCACATCGGGGCAAAGAACCCCAACTACACCTACAAATTGATGGGGTCAAGCTTTCCGAGACAAACCAGGAAAGGGATCTTGGGGTTTTGGTGGACAGCTCAATGAAGATGTCAACCCAGTGCGCTGCAGCAGTGAAAAAAGCAAATTCTATGCTAGGCATGATCAGAAAGGGAATCGAAAATAGGTCAGCAAATGTTGTATTACCTCTCTACAAATCTATGGTAAGGCCACATTTGGAGTACTGTGTACAATTCTGGTCTCCGCACCTTAAGAAGGATATAACGGAACTGGAAAAGGTACAAAGAAGGGGCGACAAAAATGATCCAAGGGGATGGAGCAGCTCCCTTATGAAATCAGGTTGCAACGCCTTGGTCTTTTCAGCCTTGAAAGACGGCGTTTAAGAGGTGACTTGATCGAAGTGTATATAATCATGCATGGGATAGAAAAGGTGAATAAAGAAAAATATTTTCTCTGTCACACAACACTAGGACTAGGGGGCACTCCTAAAGCTCCAAGGTAGGAAAGTTAGGACTAATAAAGGGAAATATTTCTTCACCCAGAGGGTCATTGGGTTATGGAACTCACTTCCAGAGGAGGTTGTGACAGCTGTCAGCCTGGACAGCTTCAAGGCAGGATTAGACAGATTCATGGATACCAAGGGAATCAGTAGCTACTGAAATTGACATCCAAGTGCCACCTCTGTGTTGATGGAGGCAAGCAGGATTTTCCCCGGGTACTGGTTGTGGGGGATCGGGAGCAGGTGAGGGTTCTGCCCTCCTTTCTGCTAGAGATCCCTGTGTAAAACTAGTGGGCCACTGTGTGACACAGAATGCTGGACTAGATGGGCTGAGGCCCGATTCAGCATGGCTCTTCTTATGTTCTTATGTTCTTACATAGCAAAGAATATTTTAAAAAAATAAAAAAAACTTCTTTAAGTACATCAGAAGCAGGAACCCAACTAGAAAAGCAGTTGGGCCACTCGACGACAATGGTCAGAAAGGGAAAATCAGTGAAGACAAAGAGATTGCTGAGTGGCTAAATGACTTCTTTGCCTCCGTTTTCACACAGGAGGACAGACAACATATGCCTGCAGCTGAGTCAGTTTTTTCAGGGAGGGAATTAAAAGAATTAAAACAGATAGAGATAAACAAGGAGGATGTTCTCACATGCCTTACTAAACTAAACGTCAACAAATCACCAGGTCCAGACGGCATCTACCCCAGAGTTCTTAAGGAACTCAAGTGTGAAATTGCTGAACTTCTAGCTAAGATATATAACCTTTCTCTAAGATCAGGCACTGTACCCGAGGACTGGAGGGAGGCAAATGTAACACCGATCTTCAAGAAAGGATCCAGAGGTGATCCAGGAAATTATAGACCAGTCAGTTTAACCTCAGTTCCAGGCAAAGTGATGGAAACCATTATTAAAGAAAAAATTACTAGGCACATAGAAGAACAGGCATTGCTGAAAGAAAATCAACATGGTTTCTGCAAAGGCAAATCATGTCTTACTAACTTGTTAGAATTCTTTGAGGGTGTAAATAAACACATAGATAAAGGGGACCCAGTCGATATTGTTTACCTTGACTTTCAAAAGGCTTTTGACAAAGTCCCTCACCAAAGGCTCCTAAATAAGCTCTTCAGCCATGGAATCAGGGACAGGTCTTGTCCTGGATTGGAACCTGGCTAAACTGTAGGAAACAAAAGGTGGTAATAAATGGACATTTCTCTGGGTGGAAAGAGGTGAGAAGTGGCGTACCCCAAGGTTCAGTTTTGGGTCCATTACTTTTTAATTTATTCATTAATGATCTGGATGTAGGAGTGAATTCTGAGGTAGCAAAGTTTGCAGACGACACAAAATTGTTCAGGGTAGTTAAAAATGAAACTGATTGTAAAGAGCTCCAGAAAGATCTCTTGAAATTGAGTGAATGGGCAACGAAGTGGCAAATGCATTTTAACCTAAACAAGTGTAAAGTCATGCACATCGGGGCAAAGAACCCCAACTACACCTACCAATTGATGGGGTCAAAGCTTTCCGAGACAAACCAGGAAAGGGATCTTGGGGTTTTGGTGGACAGCTCAATGAAGATGTCAACCCAGTGCGCAGCAGCAGTGAAAAAGCAAATTCTATGCTAGGCATGATCAGAAAGGGAATCGAAAATAGGTCAGCAAATGTTGTATTACCTCTCTACAAATCTATGGTAAGGCCACATTTGGAGTACTGTGTACAATTCTGGTCTCCGCACCTTAAGAAGGATATAACGGAACTGGAAAAGGTACAGAAAAGGGCAACAAAAATGATCCAAGGGATGGAGTGGCTCCCTTATGAAATCAGGTTGCAACGCCTTGGTCTTTTCAGCCTTGAAAGACGGCGTTTAAGAGGTGACTTGATCGAAGTGTATAAAATCATGCATGGGATAGAAAAGGTGAATAAAGAAAAATATTTTCTTTGTCACAAAACACTAGGACTAGAGGGCACTCTCTGAAGCTCCAAGGTAGGAAAATTAGGACTAATAAAGGGAAATATTTCTTCACCCAGAGGGTCATTGGGTTATGGAATTTACTTCCAGAAGAGGTTGTGACAGCTGTCAGCCTGAACAACTTCAAGGCAGGATTAGACAGATTCATGGATACCAAGTGTATCGGTAGTTACTGAAAAGGACATTCAAGTGCCACCTCGGAGTTGGTTGAGGTAGGCAGGATTTCCCTGGGTACTGGTTGTGGGGGTCGGGGGAGCAGGTCAGGGTTTTGCCCTCCCTCCTGCTCGAGATCCCCGTGTACAACTGGTGGGCCA
This sequence comes from Anolis apletophallus, assembly GCA_030556195.1. NCBI lineage: Eukaryota > Metazoa > Chordata > Lepidosauria > Squamata > Anolidae > Anolis > Anolis apletophallus. The sequence continues at coordinate 136,935,047 of JARBWK010000004.1, read as the reverse complement.
CTGTGTGATACAGAATACTGGACTAGATGGGCTGAGGTCCGATTCAGCATGGCTCTTCTTATGTTCTTATGTTAGTAACAATGGGTCTGAAGAAAATATGAACATGTGGTCTTTCAGGTATTGGCATGCTGTCAACATCCCTATGCTGCAACTCCCATCATTCCTAATCACTAACTATAGGACTGATGGGGTATGCAAACCAACAAAAATGGGAACTCTAGATCCTTAAACTAAACCAGGGTTGGGAATCATACTGCACTCCAGAGATTGCTGAATCGCAGTTCCCACCATTCCTCGTGATTGGCTGTCCTGGCTAGAACTGCCATGTCTTGCAGTTCCATCGTATCCAGAGGGATGCATCAATATCCCCTTTGATCTAAAATGAAGAAGCAAGTAAATGGCAGTGGCAAAAGTGTAAGGACAATGATTAAGTAGGGTCAACTGGGGATATTTCACCCAAGAAAAACCTAAAACTGGTAACTTTCAACTTTTGCTTGCTGTTCGTTTGTAAAAGAAAGAAAAAGAAAGAAAGAAAGAAAGAACAGAAATGAAATGAAATGAAATGAAATGAAATCCAAGTCAAATAGAGACAAAGTCTATTAGAAAGGTTTTCTAGAGTGCATCTGTTTGATTAGTGATAAATAACAATACTTTTCTATTCCACATGAGATTTCATGTTTTGGTTAGAGCCCTGGGACCTGCTTGGCAAATACACATGGCTGGTATTTCTGGGACTTGTAGGCCAAAATACCTGGGGACTACATGTTGAGAACCACTGATCTAGCACAAGATGGCTAAAAATAAACAGGAGTGGAGTTTCAAATGGCAGCTGTGCAACTGGTTAGAACCCAGTCTCTCATGTCTTAATTCCTCCTCTTCTGAAAAATAAGGGAAGGACAAACATTGATCCCAATGTTTGGTCACTTTAACCAAAACAAACTTTGGTCACTTTAACCAAGGCAACAGAAATAGGCATCTCAATGTGCAAACTTTGTTGCAAATACAAATCACAGTTTAATTTCCAAACAAATGAAAAACAGTATACAAAACTTATCTGCATACACATAATTGAAAATATTGACTTATGGTATGCTTTCAGTCAGTCATCATGTTCTATAAGAAATTAACATTGTCCATGATTAGAAAATAGCTTTATAGAAATAATATACATTTTACTTGAATGGACAGAACTGCAATTACAAAAAAATGTGATATCATTCCAATGGCACTATATATACACTCTCTCACACACACATTTAGTTATAGTTATCACCCGCTCAGAGCTTAGGGCTCAGAAATAGCAGTAAAATATTGTTCTTAAAAAGGAAAATAAACAGAGACTAAGCTCAAACATTTTTCATCAAAAGGTAAAATACAGACGAAATTAGAGTTATTTCATACATTCCCAAATTCTGAGTATAACCCAAGAGAGTCCTCATCTCTATTCCAAGCTGAAACATACACCTCCCCAGAATGATGAGCCAATCCTATGCAAATACTAATCCACTTCCAAGTATTCACCCTTTGAACAAAAATGGTCACACAAAATCATCATGAATCTTCCCATATCTCAGAGGCCTTCATTCAAGAGATGCCTTGATGTGGTGTCAAGGATTCTTGGCTGTGCCATCCTAACATACCTGAGCTATGCAACAGTATCCCGAGCAAGGCAACTTTGGCCCTGAGATTTTAATGTTTTTAGAACAAGGTTCAGAGACTTTTTTTTACTCCTGTCTGTTTGACAAGATGTGGTTAGCTATTCTTTAAATATTCATGTTATGACGTTTGATTGTCTTCATGATTTGTTATTCTTGCAGGGAGCTTTAATTGTATATTGTAGAAATATTATTCGTATGTTATTGTTTGTATTTTCTATACATAAATTGTTGCAAGCCTCTTTGAATCTTATTTTTAAAGTCATCAATTAAATTTCATAAATCAGAAACATTAAGACATCTATCCAAATGCATCTGAATCTTCTCATTTAGCTTTCTTCTACGGGAAATCCATTCATTCTGTATGGTTCATATTTGCTGATCTATCAGTCCTATCATTGAATATGCCATTCTGAAGATGACTGTTTTCATCAGATCTTAGAAACTAAGAATGATCATAATTGGTTAGCCCTTGGATGAGAGGTCACCTGAGAATATCAAAGATCTCCAGGGAGGGCTAGGAACCAAACCCCAAAAGGATGTTAATCAGAGTTGGCAATATTAAGCTGACTCAGTACTTGCAGTCCCCAAGTTACAAACAAACAGATCTGTCTGTCTGTTTGCCTCTATCTATCTATCTATTTATCTATCTATAGTTTTGGATAACATAAGAGAAGTTTTGGATAACATAGAGATGGTTTAACACCCCTGCAATATTTATTTTGCTGTCTGTGTCTCTGTATGTTGAAGGCTTTCATGGCCGGAAACACTGCGTTTTTGTAGATTTTTTGGGGCTATATGGACAGGAGAAAATGCCTTTAGAACATGGCCATATAGCCCGAAAAAACCTACAACAATGCAATGTTTCCGGCCATGAAAACCTTCGACAATACATTGAACATCTCTACGGGGAGAAACTTTTCCAAGACACACAATAATTGGAAAAACTAAGGACCAGGAAAGCACATCTACTGTGCTCCCTGACATTTTACTTCTACACTGCAGAGACATAGATACCATCCCACAATTTCTCACAGGACTTTCTAAACACTACAGGCTCACCAGATCTATGACCACCTGAAACACAACCTCTTACAAGAGAGAATTCACACCATCCGCAAAGAACTCGCAAACACAGACAAGGAACTGTTGCACCTCCATATCAACATCAGCCAGAAGATGAATTCCCAGGACTGGGACAAAATAGACAACCTCACCTACAGAAAAATGTGGCTGTCCACACCAACAGACAAAAACAAAAATTCCACAAACACCAAAAGCAACAGCTGAAACCAGAACTGGATATATCTCATCAACCTGACAAACAGACAATTCTCTGAAGGCCAAGTATCCACAGTAGCAAAAGGAGGGAATTTTGCTGTAACCGCCACCAGGATACCAGTAGAAAACATCATCGGCAATGTCGAATCAGCAATTTACCGTCTCTACAAGGAAGAAGCGGAAAAAGTAAGAGGGAAAAGAGCAAGCATCCTGAAAGACAAGGGAAATGCCACCGTAATCATGGATACAGAACAATACAAGGGGAAGATCAGAAAACTCCTGGATCCTACGATATACAGAAAACTTAAACAAGACCCAACTTTCAAAATAACCAGAAAAACCAACACTCTGATCAAAAACACCTCAATCAACTTTGACATAGGAGAGAATGCCTCTAGAACATGGGTGGGCAATTACCGGCCCTCCAGGTGTTTTAGACTTCAACTCCCAGAAATCCTAGCCAGTTTACCAGCTCTTAGGATTTCTGGGAGTTGAAGTCCAAAACACCTGGAGGGCCAGTAATTGCCCACCCCTGCTCTAGAACATGGCCATATAGCTCGAAAAAAACCTACAACACACTGTCTGTGTCTCTGTTCAGAATATTTCACCTCATTTTCTGTCCCTATACTAACTGGATTGGGGGGGGGGATGGCTAGTTGTAGAAACAAAAATTGGTGATAACACTTCAGTTGAGACATCTCTTTCAGGAGTGAATTTTCCTTCCAATTGATAGATTTCTCTCACCTTCTGTTGTCTCACCCCCGTTCTTCACTATGATTCATCCGTAAGTTGGATGTTTGTAACTTGGGGATTGCCTGTATGAAGAAGCTGTCTACATAAACTTGTTTACTTCTTCAGCACTGCAGAAATGCAGTGTTCAAAGAAGAAAAATAAATGTCTGGGAATGGAAGCCATTTCTCATCCTGGTACACTCATACTGTAGAAGTCAATAAAATCTACTTGTATTAGATACCTGGCACTTTGAAAGAGTTAGGACAACAATTAAACTTAATCCAATTAGCTACAATTTGGAAATAAATGCCATGAAATTTAGTACGTAATGTATATATGACTGTTTTTCTACCACAAAAGAGTAACTAAAGAAGGTATCTGGAAGCAAGATGAAGTACACTGCTGTACTTCCTAGAAGAGGAAGTGGTTGGCTTTAAATTCATTTACACACAGTACCAAACTCCTAGCTGCAAAAGAAGCAAGCCATTTGATAAGCTATGTTGCTTTCAAATGCCTCAAATGTGTGTACATACAGGAAGGAATATCCTGCAATGAATACTTCTGTCTATGCTTTAAAAACCTTATATTTGATTATACATAAATCTGAAATTCCAGATTCTTAGCTGCATTTTCTAAGCATAATTCTTCTCAAACCCAAAAAGGTTCACACCAACTTCCACTACCAATTCCAGCTCAGAGCTAAAATCAGATTTATAACAACTGTCAAAGCCGAGGATGACAGATAAATTAATCTTCCCTTCATGAGTTTACATCCCAGCAGCATCTGGGCTCCTGATCTGCCCCTAACAAGCACAGGGTCTCTACAAGCTGTCGTTTAAAGTTGATGTTTTCATGACTGGAGATGAATTATTCTGTCATAAGAATCTATTTATTCAGCATTGGAGGGTGCGGCTTTGGTTGCTGATAGAATGATTTCATGGGTTAAGGTACCCTTGAAGCATCATTTTAAGTCTCATAATAGTCAGCCCTGGAACAAAATTTGAGTCTTTACAAGGGCATTTTCAGAAAGAAAAGGGGGGGGGGAAACCCGATTGGCCACAAATAACTTCAAAATGTTTAGTCACAAATAACTTCAATATTATACATATTTTTCATTGCCCATCATTAGAAAACTCACACAAATACATTTATAAAACCTTTGGGTCTATTTTATTTACATTTGCCTAAAATACAATACGGCTATAGTTATATTGTCAGTCCATCCAGCTTGTAAGAAGCTGATTCTAGACAATAGAAATTGCTCAGGGTCCAATTTACATAAATCACTTAGGTCAGTGTAAACGAGGATGAGCCCCATGGTAGCCAAATGCCACTTAAGGCTGATCCACAGTAACATGGGGAAAGGTCACCTTGATTCAGCCTTGCCCCATATTGCCCAAAGTTGGGGAAAAGACTAAACTCTGTCTCAGAATTCACTTTCTCCTGACTAATAAGATGCTGACCTAAGTGATTATTCCTAACTTGGGAGTGAACTAGACATCTCTGTGCTGGAAAAACCTTTTTAAAAACCTATTTCATTTTAAACAAATCATTAGGTAGGTAAGAATAGAGTATTGGGAGTTCTTAACTGGATTGAGGAAGTGAGCAATGGAACACCAGGGAAAGAAGTGGACAAAGGAGAAAGGTCAGCACAATTTGTGAACTGAAATTACAACGTTCTTCAAGCCTCCTCTAGTAATTTGTTTATTAATAATCCTTTTGCTTTCTTATTGTATATATGTTCTGGTATGCAGCTTTCTTTCCTTGTTCTGTGTTTTCCTGAGAAGTTGTGGGAGGGGCTGCAAACCACATGATCTGCTCTGAGATTTTTGTGTGTTTTTGTGTGTTTGTGTGTCAGGAATGACTTGAGAAACTGCAAGTCACTTCTACTATGAGAGAATTGGCTGTCTGCAAGGACGTTGGCCAGGGGATGCCCGGATGTTTTACCATCCTGTGGGAGGCTTCTCACATGTCCCCACATGAGAAGCTGGAGCTGACAAACAAGAGCTCATCCCACTCCCCGGATTTGAACTGCTGACCTTTTGATCAGCAGTCCTGCCAGCACAAGAGTTTAGCCCATTGTGCCACAAGGGGCTCCTCGCTATGAAATGGGCACAGAGCACAGACTTCATTTAGACTTTGGGACTGCTCAGATCACAGACTTGCAAACACTTGTTTATTTTAAGAGAAATGTTCTGACCGGATGGCACAGAAACAATCTCAAACATATCTGTAACTAACTGACAAGTTTACCTGTGTATACTGAACACATGAAGGTTGTAAGTAAACCAAATATGTTATTCTTACCAAAGTCTACTTTATTTTGTCTCTTGTAATATAAAACAAGTTGTTTAATGGGAGAGTGGATATATTTTTGGGCACCGAAAAACACTTCTGAAGAACTATTTTTATGCACTGGCATATTCTCTGTTTCTTAACAAATCAGAGACAACAGGTCATTCAGTCTAACAAATGAAGCCAATTGCCTTGCATAATGATATTTAGTTGTATACCACTTGAGAAGATTATACTCAAATGGGTTTTTGGCTCTTCTCTAAAAGATTATGATCTCTAAAAGGTCATGCTTTTCTAAAAGAACTGAATTAGCAGGATTGATCCCAGGGCTTGTCCCACTGGTAACCAAGTCAGAAATTGAAAAACACAGTCCACGCACATCTCATGCATACAATGTAGTATATGATCATGGTGAAGTAACATATGGCACATCCTGTTCCATAATCTTCCCATCCTTTTTATTTAGTGGAATGGGAATGGACACGTACTGTGTCCTGCAGAGTTTATAGCGGGTGTGCAACCATAGCACTTAAACTTCCCAGCCCCTCTCCCAAAATATAGCTCCATGGCAGGAGGAAAGGATAAGTGTTCTGTTGGTGCTTAAAATATTCAAGGTTTATTTTGAATTGATTTGTGGTAACAAAGAAACAGCAGGAACTATGCATCTCACAGCTTTGGCATCAAGAAGATTGTGGGGTGGGCTCTATGGTGCTTGCAACATTGGTCATCCCAGAGCTATTTGTTGCTCAGCAATGACAGATAATTCTGCAGGTATTCATGGATTTTAGTCATTCCAGCAAAACAAAACAAGAAGAGATGAAGTAAAATGCATGACATTCCCAAGCAGGGAGTTTCTTGTGTAATTCATCTTAAAATGCAATATTCTGTCATCTGAAGTAACACTTGCTGAAAGCAGCCATCAATACTTTTTGTCAAAAACCGGCACTCTGTGTAAAATGTTCCATCAATCTCTATTTACATAAAACACACCAAAAAAATCCTTTCCACATGGAAGAACCATTCCAAGGCTCTGTCATCCAGCTTCAAGCTCTACTGAAATATTATTTTGACTAGCACCCAAAAAAGGGCTTTGAATTTATGATAGGAATGAGATTTGTTTTTAATATAAAGTTGACACATGCCCTTATTGCATTGAAAGACAGCTTTTGTCTGTCAATTCAAGTTAAGGGACAAATTCTGCTAAGACAGTTCATGGGTAAAACATCTGTAAATAAGCAGAGTTGTCAAAATGACAGTTATATATAATAGTTATTTGGGGGGGGGGGGTGCAAAGAGGGAGAAATGAATCAAAGCAAATGGGAAGTAGGTCAATGAAGCTGGTGGATTTAGTGCCAAAAATACTTAAAGGTTCTCCTCATATGATTACAATTAAGATAATCAACTAAAAGGAGCTTGCTGAAAAACTTCAGAAACACTTTGAAATGTGGGATCTCAATGAAATATGTATAATGAATATTCTCCCATCAAGAAAAATGTTATATAATTAACCCTGTGATTACCAACTATGTTTGTGCTCTGGCATATGTATGGAAAAGATTGTTCACTTTATTCATTAACCATATTTAATCATTTCCCTCTATTAGTGATATACAAGATACAAGACATTATGTAGCCAAAACACCACTGCACAAAACTGAGGGGTAGGTATCAGCAAATTCGGAAAAATGAAAAAGTTTCCAAAAAATACAAATGTTTTCTAAATACTTTGAGGAAGAATTCTGAGGAATTATAAGAATACAAAAGCATCTCCATGGGGAACAAGCATGCTCACTAGCCAAGGAATCAGTTGAAAAAAGGAAACAAAGTGGTAGGAATGGGGAGAGCTAAGTGGGGATGTGGCTTTTTTGGGGGGGAAAAGCCTATAGATGCAGCAGGCAGGGAGGATTTAAAAAAAAGACTGGGCATTAAAAAACAGACAAGAGAAAATAACAAATGTACAAGTCAAGAATTGCAAAAGGCGGCACTCTAGGGCTCCCTGGGGTGTCGCCTGCTTTTTGGGCTGGAGGGTGATCTACGCCCTCCCTCCTCATGGACAGAAGCGTCCGAGACGAGCGCGAAGCCGGCGGACGGGGTTCGGCGGCTCCAAAGATCTCTCCCTCCCCAAGAGGGAGAGATTGAGAGGGCCCAGACCGACGTCACTGCGGCGAGCGAGCCGGGAAGCGGGTAGCGGGTGGCGACCCGCACTCACTGCCAGCCCAGCCCGGCCTCCCCCCCCCCCCCCCCACCTTAAGCAGAGGGCAGGAGGCTACAGAAGAGTCGAGGAGGAAGGAGGTCGTAAGTACGGGGATCAGCGGCCCGTACGGCACTGGGGAGGCGATACTGGAGGCGGAAGGGAAGAGTGTGGGCAAACAATGGGGCTTCCAACAGCTGCACGGACCCCCACATTAAGGGAATCGGGCCCCCAAGACACGGGCAATAAAAATCCAGCAAACAGGACATACAGAGGGGCAGCCAACCATTCCTGGCAAAGGAAGAGGGTGAAGGAGGAAAAGAGCTGGTGGGTGCCAAAATGGCGGATGAGCTCTGATAGCCCCAGGAGCAGGGAGGAAGAGGAGCTTTTCGGCGGGAGCGCCATCTTGGAAGGGGAAAAAGACATACTTTCAAGAGTAAAACAGAGTAAAGCACAACTGACAGCAAAAAGATGGCGGCGCTACATGAATGGGCCCCAGAAGCAGAAGAGAGGAAGAGAAGGCGGGGAAGGAGACCAGAGGAGGAAGGGGTAACTTTGGGGACATTCTCACAGAAATACGAAGGTTGTGGGAAGCTCAAGATGGACTCCTGCAGACGATCGACTCTATAGTGACGGGGCAAGAGAGGCAGATCAAAGCGATCCAGGAGCACTCCCAACATGCAAGAACAGAATCAACCGGAGAAACACTTCCCACAAAGAGGGAGCTGATGAACCTCTATGAAGATGGAAAGGAAGCGCCTCAGGCCAGGGGGGGAAACGTAACAATACGTGATGGTGGAGTGATGAGAGGGGAAGAGATTAAAAAACAGCAAGAAACATCAGAAGAAAGCGAACTCCACTTCAAAAAGAGAGAGGAAGTTCCACTGGAAGTGCCAAGAACGAATAAGAAAGATTCCAAAATCTCTGCCCCCCAAAAAAGAGAAGAGGGGAAAAACCAAGAAGATGTTGCACCTTCCAAAAGTTCCACCCTGGTTGCAGATAAGAACAGAGACAAAAAGATAGGGACGCAGCCCAATAGGAAGAGAAGCGGGATGAGAACAGCCCAACAAAAAGGAAAGAAAAATCTAAAGAAAAGGTGTCTTTACCCTCTAGAGTTGTATTTTAGTCATCTGAGATGTGACGAACTGGAAATGGATGTAAAAAGCCTCGAATCTCCTAAAGAGAATGGTTAGAAAGGGGACTGAGGAAGATGAAGGGGTACAGACCTAGCTATATTAAAGGACAAGGAACGGACATTCCTTTGCCAGGAATGGTTGGCTGCCCCTCTGTATGTCCTGTTTGCTGGATACCAAACAGGGACTGTACAAGATAAACAAGACGAACCCAAGAAAAAGGAAGCTAGAAGAAAACTCGTTACCCCTATTTCTATCCTTTCTCAACACCCTTATCCATTACTATCCTTCCCAGATCCCTGACCAGTCTACCACCGCTACCGCCCTTAACCCCCACCCCTCTCTACCCCTCACCCCCCCTATACCCCCAGTTCGCCCTACCCCAAAACCACCCCCCCATCTGTACGTATCCAAAACTTTCAATAAAAATTTAATTTAAAAAAAGAATTGCAAAAGGCAAGGAGAACAGAATATGGAGTGTTGTTATAACCAGACCCTTTTCTCCTATGCACGCCAGGGCCTATGGATGAGTGACTGGGGAATGCTGCTGATTCTTTACCCTGGGGAGAACTGGATGCCTTCCTCTCAAAGAGAGCTTTCCCACAAAGTCCATGGACCAAGGTTCTTTAAGGTAATCCAACAGGTTTATTTATTTTAGATATAATTAGATATATGGCATGATGACAATGTGACGGAAAGTGATTTCAATGTGACGCTGAGACTGTAATTGTATGTTTTAATTGCTAATTGTTGTGTTATTTGGATATTGTTTGGTTTGCTCATGTTTTGATTGGAGGGCAGAGACTGCCTTGTGTAAACCGCCCCGAGTCGCCTTCGGGCTGAGAGGGGCGGTATAGAAATGTGATAAATAAATAAATATTTTTACAAGCCACAAAAACAGGTGACTGGCTCTTAATTGGCTAGAGAGTCAGTTGAAGTAAACAGATCAATTGTCTTACAGTTTCCTTTCAGTCTCAGTCCATGGGTTTTAGGCAAAGCTGTATCTCCTTTTCTCTCTCTGGTCAAACAACTGCAAAAGTTGAATGGCCCCAGAAGCTGGACCACTATGGTGAAGGTTGAGTCCTTCCTATGAAGGCCCAGAGCTGTCCTGAAAGCGGCTAAAGTTCCACGCTTTCGTTCAGACCATCCAGTATGTCTGGCAACTGAACTCCAGCTATAGTTGTTATTTGAGGAATAGTGGCAGGCCGGAGCTGAGGCTCTGCAAAACTCAGCCACGTCCCTGCAGCGTTGAAATCCCTGGTGGTCACTGAAGCCAAACAGAGTGGTTTATAACTTTCAAAATTGGAGGGAAACCCTGAGAGGAAAAAATGGAGGGGAAAAAACTAGGACGCTGATTGGATGAAGACTCTGAGGTGATTTATGGAGGGAAAACCTAAAAAGATGAGCCCTCCCACCCAAGAAAAACAACAACCCCAGCTAAAAACTCTGCAAAGAAGGCTTGAAACAAAATGGAGGCCTGTCAAAAAAATTAGCAACTGCTAATTGGTTAAGTTAGAAGCAAAATGAGATACCATTTCTCCTTAATGTATCCCTTCTCAAAACAACCCTCCATGATTTAACCATAGAATTTATTTTTACCAAATGTATAATTCTAACTTTGATTGCTTTACAGTTAAAAGTTCATCATTGGTCAAGGATTCAGCACTGCAACATTTCTGAACATACGTGCCTTCTCGCCTTGGCCTGCATGTCTGACTCAAACCTAGTCAGACATGCATTCCAAACATTTAAAAAGCTGATTTCATTAAAACTGAGAAGAAAACTGAGTTTGATTCCCATAGTAAGGAATACAAAAAGAGAAAGTAGCTCATGATAGATGGGAGATTCTGAAAAGTGAGATATTGGAGACACAAAATCAAATAGTTCCAAAGATGAAGAAAAGTAGTGGGTGACTAAAGAAACCAGAATGGATGTCTAAGGAACTGTCAATTGAGCTAAGGTTTGAAAGGGACATGTGCAAGATATGAAAATGGGAAGGTTATATATGTCAGCTGTACATGCTGTGCTCGTGTCTGCAGCCAAAGCTCCAGCCATTCATCAGGAATATATTCTCCATTGATAGGAAAAACACAAACCTGCAGCCAAGAAGAAGGGGGGCCATGGGTTCAACTCCCCCCCCCCCTTGAAATTTTTCAGGATAAAAATATTGTTTACTCATTAATTTTAACTGGATAACCAAATCCCCATGCTAAATCCATGGGAAACAAAAATTAGAGTTCCTCCAGAACTGCAAGCATGATCTCAACCAAATTTTGAGAATATGTTCACACTATCATTGCCTACCTTTCTGCCAATTTACATTGCAATAGCAGCAATAACCAACATTATGGAAGCAACCAAGTTTTGACTCACAGATGTTTAATCAGACCTTGGACTTTATATGAACAAGACGCTGTCTGATGACCAAGTGAATGATCAATTAGTGCAATATCCATGGACTCCATTGCCAGGATATGTATTTCCTGTGGATAAGAAGATGCATCTAAGTGGTTCAACATATTTCCCTGGTTATCCTACTCACTTCATGTACAAGATGCACTCTGTAAGTACTGTGTACCATTTGCGTGATGGAAAGTTACAAATAAAAGGTTGTTCTCAACTCTTAAATATTTGAAAACATGCATATGAAACAGGCTGGGACAAGAAAGACTGACTGCACTCACACTCCTGAGTGTCTACCAAAGTTTATTGATGGAGGCTGATTTCTGTCAAAGTGTATTGACACAGTTTTCAAGTGTTTCCCATAGGTGTTGTGGTATTCTTTTGTAACCACTAAATTACCAATTAAGAGTCATTTTCAGGTTGTTTTTTTTAGTCTTGAAGCTTTGCAGCTAAAATAGAAATTTGATTTCATTAAGTCTATATAAAATATGAGTCATAGAATGTATATTACTTTATGGACCTACTCTTCATGATTTGCTAAAAATAAAAAAAGTTTCAATCACCCACCCTGCCCCCATTTTTTTTCTGGCTACAGGCCTGGAGGAACATACCATATTGAGCAAACTCAATAAACCTAACATCCCAAATGGGTGGGCATGATTGGCTGAGCTTGCTGTCACTCTCTTCTTGCTCAGATGGAAATGTTTATATGACAATGGCATACAGCTATAGCCTTTTAGTGACATATGCCCTACAAAATGGAAAAAATGTGAATATATCCCCCAAAGGGAAAAGGAATATAAAGGAGGAAAATGGGGAAAGTAGTGGCAAAGAAGGAGCTAAATAGTGTATCTATCTGCCTCAATTGTTAGTTTCAAATATCAATCACCATGGAAATATTCCTAATAGTTTGTGCTCACTGAGATATTAAAGATGATTTTCACAAATACATTATCTTCAGAAGGAAACAGTACATAGAAAATTTAATATTAAAACTAAGGACCCCTAAAGCTTTTAAGGCAATCAAATCAACATTGAGACTGAATATTTGAACTTTCCATTATAGAAAAATATACTGAAAATCATGAACTGAATAAAATGAATCTGCTGATGTGTTGTATCTTCCAGGTCTGTTGAATTTTTGTTTAGTAACAGCAGTAAATGGAAGAAAGTAATTTATCTACAAAATATTCCTATTAAGAACATAAGAAGAGTCCTGGCTAATTAGACAAAAGCCTATCTTGTCTAATCTCTTACTCATAACAATAGTTGTCTATGGGAAGCCCACTGGGACACGAATGCCACTCAACCCTCCACCTCACGTTTTCCATGTTTACCTCTGATATGGGAGGTAATATTGGCCAACCCAACTAGTAACTATTTTTCATGCATTTGGAGGCCCTACCCTCCATTAATTCATCTAATCTTTCTTTAAAACAGCTTGGACACTTAATATGACAGTTTGACTGTGCATTGTGTTGCTTCTTTGCACCCAGGCGTAGGAAAGTTAATTTAAATAAAATATGTATTTATTTTATTTTGCTTTAATATGCCTATCATGGAAGCTGCCTTTGTAGTATCTACCACAGAGCAGGCTTACATTTATGTCAAGCTATCTATGAAAACCCTGGGATCTTTGTTCTTGATCAGACATTATCAGCTCAGAACCTATCAGCATATGTGTGAATGTGTAGATTTTATTTATTTCCTTGGTTCGCACAGTGAATACCACTCTCTACCTATCTACTGTACATAAATATAGGTAAAGTCTCCATGGGTTTGGGGGGGGGGGGTAGTGGGGACAACTCAGATAAAATGACAACAGTGCAGGGTATGTGTCAGAGGCTGTTCTGCAGCCTCTCCTTGCTTCAGGATGGTTGAGCAGGTATGTCTTCACATATTTCATAAAGTGAGCAGGGGTTGCAAAGTCAGAGTTCTCTGTGTGTTGTCTTTATGATGCAAATAATCCACTTTTCCTCCACAGGCACAAACCTTGCACAGCCAGACAAGTTACTAAATGCTCAAGTGACTTGATTTGGGTGGGGAGAAAACAGTTCATAAATCAGTAGGTAAACCTAATTCTACTTCAAACTGCTTGCCTAACATTAATAGTGCTTTTGTTGTCAATAAACCTATATTTGACTTCTCCTATTTTATTTATAAATTACTAATGCTTTTCCTGGGGCGAAATGGTTGAAGTAATAGTCCACACTAAGCTATATCTCTGTCAGCTAAAGGAGGGAGACACAGAGAACAAATTGACTCAATGAAGGGAAGCTATTAGCTGCAAATAGACTATACCCAATTCTGCACAGTCATCACTACCTACACAGCTAAGCACTTACCTTTCTGCCCACAAAAAGCTAACACAAAACAAAACCCAATGGCTGCTTAAGTACTCCGAACTAATTAAAATATACTGTATGGTGGGAAGCAGCATGCATCAATACACTCTCCCCTGTGCGCGCCTGCCAAGTCTTGTGCCATACATTGAGGAAATATTTATCAAGTAAATCCATCAGCCATATAAACATTTCCCATCATGTTTAAGCATAATTATCATCTGGCCTAACCCTTTAATACACAACATTTGTACACCAGCAATCAATGACCTCAACAGGTACACCTTTGCTATACTACAACATTAATAGTGGAAAGGTTTTACTTGTGGCCGTTTGGTGCCATAGATGCAGGCAAAATACCAAGAGAGGATGCTTCTGGAACATGGCCATACACCCAGAAAACACACAACAACCCAGTGATTTTGGCCATGAAAGCCTTCGATAATACATTTTAAAAACATGTTTGTAAAGTTAATGAAACCCCTCAATTACACCAAAGTGTAGTAAAATAATAATTAAAAACATTTATTTCCAAGAGGAGAGCAGGAGAGGAAGGAAACCTTGCTCCCTAATATCACTTCTGTGTCTGTGATAATCACACTCACTGTTTTTGAGAATCCCTGGTCTACACTGACCATATAGTTATTAGAATCTATTAGGATTCAGATGTGTTAAATAAATAAATTTAAACTTTATGTTCAACCTCTGCTTAATACATTATTTTGCATTAAACACTTGAACATTTGTGAAAACTACATAAGGATTATTGGGCTGGTTGGGTTCAAACACACAATATCTGTGGTGGAATCAGGAAGTCAAGAGTGATAATGTCCAGTAGTGGGATAAAATAAAGTCTTGCAAAGGAGGCATGAGTATATTTAGATAGCCCCATCATTTTGTGCCATACCAACTAAATAAGTAAATGTCCTCACAGGGATTTTTAAATCACTTTAAGTACCTTGTCCTTAGGTTCCAAAATATGTGTCAGTCACACCCTGCGTTTAATTCCTGATCAACATTAGTCTGAATACACTCCAATTGTACATATTTTGTACCTTTTACTTGAAATTGGTGTATTTTTACATCTCTTTTTTAAGATTGTAAACATTCCAGATGTTTTCCTACAGTTACTCTGCCCATAATGTATTTCAGCCACATGGGATTGTGAAGTCTCTATTAAATCTGAGGTGGGTGTGAAAGGAAGGAAGTGACACCAGGAGCAACATATATACAAATATATATATGAAGACTAAAGAATTCCCCTCCTCCCTTTGGAGACTTCCAACATTAAAAGCTTTATTTTATACAAGGAAGGGGCATCTCTAAAATCCACACGTAACCAAACAGCACCTCCCTCCTCAAATCCTGTGTTTAGAAAATATCCAACAAACACACACATAGAGCAGCACACTATAAGAATTCAATTTGGAAACCATCATCTAAAGCACAGAGGAGAACAGGAAAGTCATATTGCTATAATGCTTAGATTATCAATCATCTTGACAGCTTATTGGCTTTATCACCACACATACCATTAAAATGATGTCTGGCCTAGAATGTCAGGAGGCAAACATTAAACAGACCAGGATTAAAAAGCAGATCCCAAATAGCACTCCAGTAAAGTTTCCCTTCCATGCTGAAATTAGTTAGAGCTGACTAAGTAACTGGCGCTAGACTTTGAAGAAATATACAGCCTAAAAGGCTCAGAACCTACACAGGCTTGACAAGCTGATAGGTAATGTCATGTTGTGGCAACTCTAAAGCTCCTCCAGTTGATTTATCACATGCTGTGTGCAACAGAATGATTGCTAATGGAGGGAGGGTTGAGGTGGGGGAACGCCACATAATTTGCCTCTTCTGAGAATGCCAGGCTTGCGTCAAAAGGGCCAAGGAAACTCCTTTAAGTCAGGTAGGAATGGTAATAATTTCCTATTACTGAGCAAACATTAACATTACACTCGGCATTAAAGCAAAATTTACAGACTCAAGAGAATTTAACTGGGGAAGGGAATATATTCATAATTCAATACCTTCAGACACTGAAAGAAGGGGGGGGGGAGAGAAAAGAAAGTTTTTAAAAAGACATAAATAACTGCAGAAGCCATGCCAGCAAACTACGTCCTGATATCAAAAAAGGCATTAGGCCTCAATAATTTCAAATAGAGAATAAAGCAGCACTCATATACCTGGCAATTAATTTATGTTAGAGATATCATTCTAGTTGACAATTTTAAGTGAATATTTACCAAGTTTTTTCTTGTTGGATCTTGCAACCACACACATTGACTTGACTCACTAGCAATTCGTCTCCCAGTTCCATTTCTCTAGGGAACATATTGAGGTCTTGAAGCTGGGGAACAATGTAGGCATTTACTGGGCAGTGGGGCAAATCTGGCGTGCAGCATTAGAACGTGTTGCCCCACACCTCATGTCATCCCCTTTCCCATCTCACAGGTGGAAACATCACTGTCTGGCTTCCCCACAAGCATTCCTTGTTCTACACTATAAGAACATGGGAAGCCTCCCATGTTCACTTTGCTTCCTCATACAACACTTCCAGCACATTTCATGGACAGAGTCCCACCAGAAGTAGCTGTGCCTCAAGTAATAGGATCTGGCATGCTCTGTCTAGTAACTGTGTTGGAGGCATGATACTATGGGTCTGTTTGCCCAAGTGATGAAGTGGCAGTTCACAGATAAAATCTGGACACACAAAGTACAGGCACACCTGAACTAACATAACTTCTCACAATGAAGCTCCTTTTCTCCTGCCCCCCTTTTGTCATTGTTTCCTGTTTCAATTGAAGTTTTTAGCAGCATTGAGAAGATAGTGAAGGAGAAACCCATATTCCTTGTCCTGTTGCAGGAGCATGCCTAGGGCTCTACTCTAGCCCATCCAACTGTAACTATGTGCATATGTGTCTGCCTACAACAGGCAAGGTAAACAGCAGCTGTATGCAAATCTCCTTCTGAGCATACATAAACAGCAAAATAGAACAAAAGAGAGAGAAGATATAAGCCTGGCTTATCTCTGCTCTCTGCCTGTTAAAATAGCATAGGTCTACATGCTTGGCCACCAAAATTGGGGGAAGGAGGGATGAAAAGTTGAGCTCATGAAAGAAAGTTTTTCTTAGATGCATTTCAGGGAAAGGTTTCACGGGATCGCGAGAACATTTAAAATATTTTCTTTTATTTATGCAAAGTTTAACAGACCTGCTTTATTTCATTTCATTTGTTTATGTTGCTTAAAAAAGGATGCTAGAATTTGTTGAATAGCTCTTCTATTTTGTGTTGTATTCTATCATTATTATTTGTGCTAGAGCAATCATATGTCTGATCTCTGGGTGGTCTCAGCTCTGTTGATAAGCTGCCTGAACCATCCCAAGCTCCAATCTTAGTACAGCAGGATGAACAGCAAAGTCATCCACAGTAGGAATGAAGGGGGGGAGGCAACTAGCATCTATTTTAGTCCAAACTTTCATGGACTCCTCCTAACTTGTTTAGCTGCATGGATGGAATATGTAAGACAGAGATATTTAAGAACAGTCCATTAGTAGGAGTATGAACAGGGATAATGGTTTTGTGGCATTCTGCATAGATTAATATATGCTAGTTCTCATCATAGCTGCAAACATAATAATAACCTCACAACCTCTGAGGATGCCTGCCATAGATGCAGGCGGAACATCAGGAGAGAATGCTTCTAGAACATGACCATACAGCCTGAAAAACCTACAACAACCCAGTGATTCCCGGTCATGACAGCCTTCAATAATAATAATAATAATAATAATAATAATAATCTTTATTTATATCCCGCCCCTCTCCAAAAAAACCTCAGGGTGGCTTACAACAAAATTAAATCATAACACATACATAAGCAAAAGCAAAAAGACAGGACATAATAAATAACAATCATAACCAAGTTAAATTAACATAAAAGTATCACAATAAATACAGTTTAAAAAACTATACTGGATTTAAAAACATATGCACCCCTGAGGCGAAACTAGTTAAAAACCAATAGATTTATGACAGAGCTAAAAGACCACCATCATATTAAACTAGTCTTAAATATCCCTTTGTATTCTGTCACCATCCTGTGCCCTTCCTTTTTTAAAAATTGAAACTATCACAGTTATCTTTTTTAAAAACTACTACTATATTAGGTGTGTGTGTGTATACACACACACACACACACACATTGTATATCCATATGAAAAAAACAAATAGTTTCAGCAATTTCCTCTCTGTTTTGCCAATGTTCTGGCCATTTCTTAGCATTCTTTCTATTTTAGGATTTTGTTAGGATAAAATTCATTCATCAAAATACACTAAGATTTCCTGCACAAAAAACATATTTTGGTGCCAGAAAACGTATTTTGTATAGAAATACTTTCTACAAAGAAATGTATTTTCACAGAAAATATAAGCTGCATGTGACTGTTCTGTGCTAGACCCCATATATTTCCACAAACTACATGAAGTTATAAAAATGGCATAAGCTTCCAAAACAGGAAGTGGGAGACTCCTGTATACATCTTGCAGAATAATCAGTATATTTTCTGTTTCAACACACATTTTCTGTGCAGTGAAAAGACCTATATTTTTGTACAAACCAAGTACTTTTCACATCCCTAGCCAATACCCATCAGTCATCCTTGCTGGTATCAAAGCAACTAGATGGATTTAAGAACAAAAGATCCTTACTATATCATACCAAAGGCCTTCTGTTCACACAATGGCCAACTAGATGTCCCACAAGCAGGACACGCAATAACAACTTCCTGCTTGTGTACCTTAGCAACAGGCATACAGGAACATATTCTACTTGATACTGTAGGTCAGGAGTTGGCAATCTGAATTTTCTGAAGGTAATCCTTCCCATCATCCCTAATTTGGTGCAAGTTTTCAGTTTGCTCCTTATTGAAAAAGTGAGAATATATCAGGGGTGTGATTCTCCAGTGTCCCACCTGCAAATATTGTTCATTCTCTGTAACATATTGGTATGGCACAGTAGTAACTAAGTAACTTCCATGTGAAGAAAGCATTGAATCTACTCTGGATTTGAGCCCAGACTTCAGAACTGTTTAGGCTGCTGATCCCTTGTCCTTAAGTTCAGAACATTGAACTAAAATATAGATTGCCCTCCATGGCTACCAAGATAGGACCCTTTGTTGTTGTTGTTTAGTTAAGCTATGTGTGCTCAGGGGTTTATGTAAAGTCTTTGCCAAAAGTCTTTAAGAAACCCAAGTAATCTAATCAATGTGTACCAAACCAACCTTTTATTTATTTGTTTATTGCAAAAATAAATTTGATTTTTCGCCAGTACGACCTATTTGTTCATATATTTGGCAATTAGGGCCTAAATCCAGCTGTTAGGTCCAACTAGTGCAGTGGCTCTCAACCTGTGGGCCCCCAGGTGTTTTGG
This sequence comes from Anolis apletophallus, assembly GCA_030556195.1. Classification (NCBI taxonomy): domain Eukaryota; kingdom Metazoa; phylum Chordata; class Lepidosauria; order Squamata; family Anolidae; genus Anolis; species Anolis apletophallus. The sequence continues at coordinate 136,915,584 of JARBWK010000004.1, read as the reverse complement.
CCAACAACTCCCAGAAATCCCAGCCAGTTTACCAGCTGTTAGGATTTCTGGGAGTTGAAAGCCAAAACATCAGGGTACCCATAGGTTGAGAACCACTGAATTAGAGTGGATTTATTGAGTTAGGAAGAACTTTGTAAGCTAACATTGAAGAAGTTCCACTGTTTCAATGGTCTATCAAGTGCATCAATTTGTAAAAATAAAAAGTGACATCCAGCAGTCTGATAGTATGAGGCAAGATATTTTAGCATGATATCGTTTTAATGTGGTTATCTTTTCGAAACTTATAGCCAGAATATTTTTATAATGGTGTTAAATTTTAATTTATATCCTAACCTAATCAAACACTGTACTGATGTGGGGTGGATGATTGTAACATGGGATTCTATACTGGTCACTGACCATAAATAAAGATTTGATTTGAGTCTATTTTAGTTAAGAGTAACAATTGGATTTCAACCATTATTTCTACCAATTCAGTCAGAACAAACATTGGGCCAATTATCTAGTACTTTACTGGATGTTAGGAATGAAATCAAATAAATAATGACTGGTTTTCTTTGTATGTTACATACATGCCAATAAGTTACATCAACACCAGTAAGCAACACCAGTTGATTAAACAGTATCAAATTATTTTTAAGCCATCACATTTAGGAGAATCCCCTAAATCCTTCTTCCAAAAGTAAGCCCTAGCTTGTTGCTTAAAAGCAGTTGTTCAGCTATGGAAGAATGAATTAAACCACACAACTCCATAATCTATTAATTTGATTTTTAAAAATGTTTATAAGAAATCAAGTTGCATATATTTTATATATTTAAACCGTGTTTACTGTCGACTTCTGAAAGCCATGTGATTTAAAAAGTCATTGACTTCTTACATTCATTTGCTTAGGTTAAGGAGCAAACAAAATTGTGGTGACAGATATATCCAGCAACTAGTTAACTCACTAAATCTGAAAATAAAAAGAACAAAAGGAGGGAGGTGTAGAACAAAAAGAGAATCCAGCTATATAAGATGCTCTTTGTTGCTTGCTTGTTAAAGAAACCTTCTGGTACAACAGAGGGGGTTATGAATTCACATGTGAATTTATCCCCTATTAAACTTTTAGTAAAAGGGTCAGTTAGCAGGAATGATAAAGCTCAAACACAGCAGTCACATGTTCACAGTTCATTTCTCCAACATTGAGAAACACAGTCAATTGGATACATTCTATTTTCCCACCATATTTTATGTGCTGATATCCATAAGTAGGAGATTCAAAACATATTCTTTACGGTATAACTCAGTAAAATCATAATCGTTGACAGCATATTTTTCATCAGCATTTTTAAGGAAGAGGATATCAGAAAGCAGCAAAATGAGTTTTCTCCTATAATTTGTGAAATAATGTAACATGTTGCAGTAATAAGCATGTTATCATTTTACCTTTCTTTAATTCAATTCAATATTTCACCTGAGCTGTGTAGAATGAAAGAAAACTATAAACCAGAAGCTTGCAGCAAAAGATAAGTCTAATAATTTCAAACTGAGATGCAGTTTTCACTGTAGCTATTGGTCAGATACATCTCTTTTCTCTACCTATGTCCTTTACATTTTTTTCTTTCTCTCCTTGTTTTGCCACCTTTAAGCAATTGTCAATTGCGCATAATCCAAATGTGAAATCTAAAACATGTGTATTGGACATGGAAAACTAGGGCTTAATGACATAAAATGATCCAAGCAAATAAATTATGATTCAAATCTAGACCCAAATATATTGGTAGTAGATACCTGAAGTCTGTGGAATTCATAGAAGTGCTGATCTAGGCTATACAGGATTCAGAAGGAGATTTTGGCCTGTCGTTGCAGCATTCTTGATAGGTGACCAAATTTGTGAACAGTCTTCATTTATAAGCACGGGTCTGACCTGTGGCATTCTACCTGTGAGAGAATACTTACAAACATACAACATTTAAGTGAGACCAACCCATAAATGTTAGCTCACCAACTTAAGAGGTTTCACCATGCTTAGATGTGAATCAGTTCCTTAATGTTTTTTTAATCTTGCTCCCATTCTAATCTATCCATTTTTTTATCATTTTGCTAATGTTCTGGCTGTGAGACTCTTTACAAGAATTAAGAAATTCATGCTTTACTTATGACTGAAAAATACAAAAATGCTAATGTTACAAGTTAACATGGGCAAAGAAATTACAAGAGATAAGAAAAAATAACTTTTTTAAAAATGTTAGCCACTTCCTAAATTATAGTAAAAACCAATATAGTATGGCTGCAAACAAATACGAATGTTGCTTTGAGATGATAATATTTCAAGTTCTTTTTGTATTCTTCTGGATGATAAACCCTAAGTATTTATGTTTAACCTTTCTATAACATTCACCCAACATATCACATTTGCTAATCACAATTCTCAGAATAAAGTGCCTCCAGATTAGCAACTTTTACTGATTTGATCCAAACATGGTCATGTTGCTTCTTGTATCCCTATCTAAATTTTTATTTTTCTTTCTTCTCGCAATCATTAAAGCGGTATTGACTATGAATGGAATGGATGGGAGTAAAATAAAGAGGATTCTTTGTTTAATTTTTCTTTTAAGAAAAATCCTTACCGGGGGAGGGGGGAATCAATACTTTAAAATACTGTAGAAAAAGAGGAATCGCCCAAAGCATCACATTATATGCACAATATGTTTTGGATCTTTAACCTAAAAGTGGGGGGGGGGGTATGATAGCAAAAAGTCACCACCTTCTGACATCTGAAGCATGCCACAGTTGTATGTGGTTGAAAAAGAAAACTTCATTTATTTACATGAAATATACATGTTGTTTAGCATCTTGGTGCAAGATGATGGAAAGAGAATAAAGCCTCTTTGGTCCCCCAAAAGAGTTCCTAGGTGGGGAACCCTGGTGCCTTACATAAGGTTGTATGGATTGCCAGGACTGCAATCTCTCTACAGGCCCTTTGTATAAATTTAATTATACTACTACACACGTTATTCCATTTCTGGAATAAGAACAGTTCTCTCTGGTTACAGAAATCATTCGAAATAAACATTGTAAGAAATGTTGAATCAACCATCCTTGGCCCTACAAATGCTATAAATGTTAATATCCTTTGTTTATTAATATTATCCCTCTTCCGCCATCACCTAATGTAGCATATGTCCTACCAATCAATTGACTCAGAAAATTTAAAAAAATAAAACTAATTAGGAAAAAACACAAACAAAGAGAAATGCCGACTTTTGATTAAAATAGAGCTATTTTGTTCTTTTTGTTGCTGCCGCTATTCAATTTAAGAAGAATACTACAGAGAAGAGAAGTGAGTTGTCATCAAACACATTCAGGACTGACACACAAACACCTGTCAGTGGAGGGGTGGAGAAAGAATCCACCTTTTCTTTATTTATCCTTTCTATGAAATAAATGTGCATGAAGCTTTCAAACTATTTTTATCTAATGTTTTGAAGTAGCTTTCAGTTCACATGAAGGCTAAGAGCCGCAAAAAGGCAAGAGAGAACTGCAGGTAAAAGAAATTGCATCAAACGACAACTAGCACAAGAATAGTTCCTTAGACTCCTCATCTCTTTAACTGAGTGTTTGCACTTTCTTTGCAAGAAAACCAACAATGTAGTGAAATGGAAGTATATTAAAGTAGTCTAGAAAATGCCAGCCACTTTCAGGGCAACACAATCCTCCAGAGGAAAGTAAGTCAGAATCTAGAATTTCCGTGTAAAGCTGGAAGTTCAGTCCATGTTCAGGACCAAGCACAGAAAAGGCCTTCTCTTTCATGGATAGATAATACACTTCTATAGACTAACTGCAGAGTAGGGCCCCATTTTAAGATCCATGGGCAGGGCGGTATGAGATGTTAGTCTTCCACTCACCTACGTACCCGAGACACAAGTGAAACATTTTAAAAAATCTTTTCCGAATGTTAAAGAACAGCTAGTTTTATTGATGAATATGTGTTCTGAAATATAGTATACAAACTGAAAAATCCATAAATGTCATTTGTCAATTTTTAAACTGCTACAAAAAGAATTTTAACCCATGGTAAAAACGAACTTCTTGAATTGAAACTGCCATGTTTCCGTTCAATCTGTTCGACCATTTTCTGAAGGCAGGCCTCAAAACTTACTGCATGCCTCCTAATTTCTCATTACAAAATAAAATGCAATCCATCTGACCCATCCCTGTTAAGGGACCATGACAGTGGCCATATAACTATGTTCGCAAGGTAATTCTCAAGTGATTCTAGTTAGAAGTCAACACAAAAGCACATTCAAGTCTCACTACATTTTGAGCTACATTCCAAATTTATTTTAGATTCAGGGGTACAAATTGAAGAGCTGTTAATACATATGCAGTATTTTAAAAGCATTTTAAATGGATCGAGATGAAAGAAACCTCTGCAATTGCACAAGTGCCAAGAATCTTTGCTTCCTCGATAAGGACAAAGCACTCTAGCTGTTCCATAAAAGGGTTCCTTCCTCCCCCCCAACCTTCCACCTCATACAACCGAGGCATACCTTTTCACTGATACAATTACACTTGAGTAGTTCTGAACTCTCAGTTCAGACTAATCTGTCTAACGATGGAATGCACCCTTCAAGTTTCCATTTGACAGAAATCCATCATTCATCATTTGACAGTGCATATGCTTTTTTGCTGACAGAGCTCCATTACTGGAAAACACTCAGTAAGTAACACTAATCTGAAACAACTATATATTGTAGGTGGCCAACAGGAGATGTACTGATTTTTAACTGAATAAAGTCACTGTCAATAGAGATATCTACTTAATTATTTAAGTACTACTTATATTTTACTCAAGGTGCTTATGAGTTTATTCTTGTCAGTTTCTGGAATTATCATGTATCTCATGAACAGAATAGATATAAAAACAATCTGATTTCATAAATACTGATAAATTTGGGCCACCTTGGTTCAAATCCCTGTTTAGATGTAAAACTTAGGTGACCTAGGAAAGCTCACTGACCCTCAGTTGAACTTGTTTGACCAACTTATCTTGAGGAAAAAAATAGGTACCTCCAGATATGATATGCTGATCTCCTTACAGCAGGGGTTAGGCAAAGAGAGGTCTTTTTCCTCAAAATATTGCTGCACTGCAACTCTCAAGACACCTGATCACTGTGGCTCAGGATTAAGAATGCTGAGATTTGTAGCACAATAATCTCTGGTGGCCGGATGGCCATCTGTCAGGGGTATTTTGATTGTGCTTTTCTTGCATGGCAGGGGATTGGACTTGCACGGTGTTTTAAAGTTCAATGATTCTATGATTCGATGGAGGGTCCCACTTTTCCATCCCAATTTAAGGAGTTCAAGTAATCTAAGTGGAATTATCCTGCTCTAGAGGAAGAAACAGGGAATTCCAAGTGTGATAAACAACAGAAATAGTTTTGTAAAGCCAACTACTTCAACATTGCAGTAGGTTGCTGTCTAACTGTGCTAAACACACAAAAATGAAATGGTATAGGGGGGAAACATAATGGTAAATTAAATGCAAATGGATTTACCGGTATCCCAAGAAATGCTTTCTAGGATTTCAGCCTACTTCTGGATTTGGACACACCAGCGCTATACTTCCAGCTTCAGTGTCCCCTTCTCTGCCCTGGGAATGATCCAGAAATTGCTAGCTGGGATTGGACATTACTATGTCAGTCTGTGTAGCTGGGCCTCCAAACTCCCCTTCCCTTCATATTTGAAAGCACATTGGAGTCAATGAAAAGGGGGGAAAGCCACAGGTTCAGTCCCACATGTTACCTGTAGCTCTGTCATTACATGGGCAGACCACAGCAGCAGTTTGGCTGTCGTTGTCCAGAATTTGCACAGTTTCCCCAGTTTGTTGCTTGATTGGAGGAAACTGCTATTCACCATAGTTACGTAAGAAGAATGAGCCTTCTGTAGTATTTCTCTGTGTTAAAATCTTTGAATTCTTTACCATAGAGAAAGTTAGTTTTACAGTGGAGTCACTGCTGTTTTATATTAGTGGCAGGCTATAGTTACCCCTCAGGAGACCATCACTTACCACTAGTAAATTACTGGTTGTCACTTTATTGAGACAGAGCTTGCACCATACCTTGAGGTGTAAACTGCAATTACTTCTTCATACAGCAACAACAAGAGGTAAATCATTATGTGTACTCAAACCCTAAGATTGCTCATTTAGGGAAGGGACTTATTGGAGGTAGGGGACTATCGTGTTCAGACCGTACATCACACAAACCCACATATGGAACACTGTGCTCAGACAGCACCACCCACATCCAATTCAAGCCCTCGTGACTGATAATTCTTCAAAGATGTCATGAGTTGGGAGTGTGGAGAATAGTTTTTCTTGAGCCATGCTACACAACTGAGCTATAGTCTTTTTGAAAGCAAAGGACTACTTGTTCTCTTTACCAAAAAAAAATGTTTACTCCAGTAATAGATAAGCATGATGTGAAATTCACAGGCACAAACAATTAATTTGTAAAGGAAGCCATTCCAATTCATGAGAGCATGATGGTGTAAAGATAAGGAAATTGAGGCTTCCTTTCAGACCACTGCAACAGGCTCCTTTGCCAACAGAGACCAATTACAGCATATAGACTAGGCCTGCACAACTTGAAAGTAGGTAGAGGCCAACATTAAAATAGGCTAAACTTCTTCAGGGCACAGATAGATTTTTAGCGCCTCACTTTCCAAGTAAAGGCATAATTAATGATTAAACTATTTTACAAATAAAATGTATTATAAAAAAGAGAAATTCCAATTATTATCACTTAATTACACTTAAGATTATTATTTATCATGAAATCATGTTATTACACTTCTCATCAACAATTTATCAATGTTCATACTATGGAATCGTGTTTTTTAAGGGGCTAGTTGAAAAGGAACCCATTCAATTGGACCAGTGTTTCCATAGCAATAGTTGAATGTGTCACTGAGTGTGACACCCCCCTCCCCCCCCCAAAAAAATAGCAGAGGCTGATGCACCTCAGTGGCTCATTCTTCATGAAATGTTTTTGTTATCTGATTTATTTCCCAGGAAGAAATTATCAGTGCTCCTTGTGTAATGGGGATGGAGAAAGGGAGGCTGCCCACTGCCATCTGAAGCTGAGAAAGATGCCTTCCCATGTCACAAACTTTAGGAAGTTAGACATTACAGTATGAGAATTACAGGACTTACTTTGGTGGCATACGCTTATTGAGCCCTAGTTGGTCCATAGAGCCCATCAGCTCCCATTTCATGGCACAAAGGAACTTCAGGTAGGGCTCCGTAGGTCAACTAGAGCTGAAGTTTATGCCGCCACAACGGCAACATAGAAGACTTCCCATGTTGCATCAGAAAAAATGAGGGGAAGCTGTGCAGTTGGCAGTTGGTGCTTCCCTCTATGGGATTGGCTTAAAGGTAAATTGGGAGGTGCAGGCTGTGGGGCTACAGGTTCCCCACATCCCCTGATGGCAGTAGCTGGCTTCGCCATGATGCATGGCAGTTCTGGTGACATGTGTGAAGAGGTCCATGATCTTTATGAAACATCGTATTACAGCGGTGTGAACGTAAATAATACAATGCAGGGTGTGGTCAAACATATACATAAATATGTACAGTCCCCCCAGTCAGACCAAACAATTAAATAGATGAAGGTCTGTATTATAGCAAAATAGCCAACATACATATACAGTGGAAATCCGAGTCAAATGCAATATAGACAATATACATCGGATTAGTCCCATTCATAGAGTCACAGCCGGCACTGTAAGGTGTACATGGAAAGGATTACCAGAGTCTTTGTTGATGAAATGCAGTGCAGGCGGCTGGAGAGTCCATGTGTTAAAAATAGGATTCCACAGGGGTGGGGGCAAACACACACACACAAGCAGGAACGGAGCGGCGCTGAGGTAGGGAATGCCCAAGCAAAGCGGCTGCGGAGGAGAGCGAGTGTGTCTTCCCCGCGGGCAGAAAACCGGCGCAGCTAGCTTGCGTCAGCGGAGACTCCGAAAGGGGGGGGAGTATCCCCCACTTTGCTTGGGCATTCCCCACCTCAGCGCCGCTCCGTTCCTGGTCTGACTGGGGGGACTGTACATATTTATGTATATGCTTGACCACACCCTGCATTGTATTATTTACGTTCACACCGCTGTAATACTGTGTTATATACCAGCCCGCTCGTGCTGTTAACTAACCTTTATGAAACATCACCATCAGACCCAAAATATGTGGTTTATGTGTTTCAATCATAATGCTTGACGATATACTGTGCCACTGTAAGCTGCTTTGAGCAATTTATGGAAAGGCAGGCCATACTGCATAAAATATGTACAGCTAATTGTTGCTTTGGGTCAATGCTTTATTTTTGTTGTCTTTAAGTAATTTCTGACTAATGGCAATCCCAAGGTGAATTGATCACAGCGGCTTTTTGGACAGCTTTGTTCAGAGGGGGTTGTCTTTGACTTCCTCTGGAACTGAAAGTGTGCGATTTTCCCAAGATCAGCCAATGAGTTTCAATGACTGGTTGGGGATTTGAACCTTGGTCTCTGCAGTCATAGTCCAAAGATCAAACCACTACACCATGCTGGTTCTCACTAAGCTTTATAGTTTACATCAACAATGTCTAAAGGAGGAGAAGGGGGAGAAAATGAAAGCTTTCATGACTGGAAAAAGGATGTACATGCAATCTAGCTTCTCCCTACACCTCTGACATAGGTGAAACAATATAGAATAATTTTCACTTGAACAAATGTGTTAAGTTTCCCTGCTGGATGACTTGTCTAGTTTGTTACCATAACGAAACAACACATCAAAGGCTGGAAACATAATTAGAGAAAAAGAATAATAATTACTTCTAACATGACAAGGCTGACCACAGTAGAAGGGTGCTCTGTCAAAGTCAATTACTCTTTTAAAATTAGGGGCCAGGCAATTATTCCAATGCACTCCTCATGAATTATACTGTTCATTAGTGACAGCACACAAGCAAGTGCTTCATCTATGTGTTCCTAAGGCTGGATGTGGGTGTTAATGTTGCAGCCTTGCATTGTTCCATATAATTTTAAAGGTACTTGAAATACATTCAAACAGCTGAAAGGAACACATTACATATCACAAGGAAGGCCATTTTCTGCAAGACATCTTAAAAGACTGCCCCCAACATTAAGTTTTCAGCACAGCATGTCAGTTTCATTTAATTACGTTTTTATGTACTTAAATTCATTTTATAGGATTTTTATATCTAGTGCCTAAAACTTTGAACTGTAAGTATCAACCAAAATAAAAATTAATAAGCCACCATAGGGACTGGCTGAAAAATCCTGTCATGAGAGCATTTCTTTTTTGCTCTAAAACCCAGGCCGACTCTGCTGCTAGCCTAAAGGTATAGTCATGCCTGGAGCAAAGAGATCATAGGCAGTTGTCCATCATATACAGTACTAAGGAGAAATATAAAATGCCAGTTTTCACTTTGGAAGCAAACGTATTGTTGAGACATTTATGAACTAGCACTATTTCTTATTTCTAGGGTCCAAGACTTTAAGTATTCAGTACCTGTGTGAAGTAACTTCACTGTGCATGTGCCTGTGATCAGATACTTTTTTTCCAAAAGAAGGAGAAAATACTTTTTCCTTGATGAAATTCTCTCCATACTGATACCAACCAGTGACTCGGTACTTCTGTTGAGCAAACCCATAATATGGTGTAATGGATTCCACCCCATGTTCTTCAGTAACAGTGGTGTGTTTAGAGGTCTGCACTGTAATGGAGGTGGAAGAAGGGATGCTCATCCTATGTGTTTCAACAGCTGGCCATTGTTCCCAACTTCTGGCAGGACTAATTGGTTCTATTGTCTCAAATGCAGTAGGGGCAGCATGTATACTGAATCCTCTGGCCGGTTTCTCTTGCTATAATCCTTCCTGTAGTGTAGGCAGGTGTCTCAATGGGAATAATCCCAGAACATAATATGTTGGACAACAAATCAATATTTCTGCTGCTGTCCCCTCCATGGAAATATCCAGAGATCTAGTGAGAAGTTGCTAGAATTGCTCCCATGCACTGCCTTTCTTATCCTCATTGCCTCCTCATTTAAGAAAGCTTCTGTTCCTCACTGCTTGCACTGTCACTTCAGTGCCCCCCAAAGCAGCATTGCTACTGTAGTTCTAACAACCGATCTCTGCTCCCACAATTTTCCACCACTCAACTTTTCAAATGGAATTCATTTAAGCTGGGGTCCATAAGTTGTCACTACCTCATGTTCTGAAAAGGAAGCAGCAAACCATCAAAGTAACCAGACTATATGACTCCTTTTGTCCAGTACTCAAATTTTCAACAATATGCCTTCACGGTTCCTGTCATCAAGTAGTCAAACTGTCAAGAAACACAACCTATGGGCCTTCTTTAACCTTCAAAAATCAATGCTTCTTTCAATCTTGTTCCTGAAACATCTAAAAGGCCAAAATTATCTTGTTTATAGCACATGTTTTCTATACTCATCAGCCAGTACTGAAGGTGCATTTTCTACCTGTACTGAATACTAGTAAATACAATCAGTAGACACAGACATGAGGTAGTTATTTCCTGCACCAGCATAGATCACCATTCTTTATAATATAGCACAGGGGTGCACATTATGTTGATCGCGATCCACTGGTCGATCGTTGAGATAACTGGCAAAGGATATATATGCTTTGGATGATAAGTAGACAAAACAATCTACAGTCAGTGGGCAGTGATAATATGTAATTGCAATAGGGAGAAATTTCCCATGTGTGACATATTTGTACTTGAACGGATACTTGTGTTTCTTTCTTTCTTCTCCATGAAACTAAGGCTGGGACAATACTAAGGGCAATTATTTTTATTTTTATTTCAGATCATCAAGGTACAAAATTAGATATCTGAGTCCAAATACTGGATATCCGAGTCCAAATACTGCTTTAGTTTGCTTTTTTTAAAGGATATTCCTTCTCAAAAGTTTGTCAGCTGTTCTATCATTTTTATTTGTTGAGCTTAGGGTCTCATCACATTGAGGTCCCTAAAATGCGTAACAATGGGGGAATTCACCAGGCAGCATGGTGTATCTGTGAGGCAGTGGAAAAAAACCATTGTCCCGTGCCCCGCATTGGCACCTTCCCCATCACACGGAGGAATGCATTGCTGCCCAGCTTCCCCTCATGCTGGCCCCTTTGTAGGTTATGAGGACATGGGTAGCCACCCGTGTTCACAGGGCTCCATCCTAGGATGTTTCCAGGCTGAAGCCTCATCAGAAGTAGTCCTGTGTCATATGAAGGGTTCCGGTAGGCTCCATCCTAGATGCATCCTAGGAAAGAGTCAGAAGTCCATGTGATGAGGTGGTAAGTCTATAAATGATCAATGTTTTTGCAGTCCATGTGAATGTAAAAATTTTACAGTCAATTTCCGAGAAGAGGGGGATGTCCCAAATTCTCTCTCAATGCCCCTTAGAAGTCAGGACCACTTTTAGTATGTTGTGAAAACCTTGGGTGATTTTATGTCCAAAGAGGGTTATCTGCTGACCCCAGAAATTGACTTCTGGTCACTTCCTCTGGGGGAAAAAACCTTTTCTTCCCTGCCCTCCAAAGTTGGCAAAATTGCTCTTCTACAAATTGAACATTTTGAAACAAAACACTTGGGTGGGGGGCTAAAAATGAACATCAATGTGAGTCACTAACTTCTGATGGTTGCCCACCTCTTAGACAGGTTGTCATAGTTTGGTGCAATTGTTTATCCTTTTTTCACTAATTCTGCATCACAGTTCTCCTATATAACAGTCACACATTTTAGGACTGTTATCTCCCCTTTTCAGCATTTATTCCAAAGTAATTTCCACTTTGCCTGGCTGATTCAAATAGCTCAAAAGGATGAGATTGGTATTGAGGTTCATACTGTGGTCACTTAATTTCAGAAACTAACTTCAAACTATAAATTCAATCATAAATGACTGGGGGGAGCACTATAATTGTAGTATGTTTCTCAATGAAAGCAGGAGTTGATGTGATCACGTCATAAATCAACAAAACAAATTTCAGTCAAGAAAGTGATATATTCTACAGTCCCTGTCATAGTCAGCAGCTTTTGTATGGCTACATTATCCACTGCAACAAAGAAAACAAGATTTATAAGGTAGTTAACATCCTAATAATCTGAATTTTCATTTCTGAAAGAGTAAGATAGCAGTCTTAACTATTGGAAAGAAACCTTGTCCCCAAAAGAAAATTAATGAAGGGATGTCAGTTAGGGTTGTTACAGAGGAAATGATGAATAGAATATGAGTCCTGCTCTTTCTCTCTGTCTCTTTCCTTTTTAGCCATTAATAGTTCTCCACTCTTTCACAGCCATCACAACCTTCTGTTTTAATATTTTTTTACTTGAATACATGGTAGTAGCTTATAGAATTTTTACACATTTCTTACTTCTAAACATGCCAAGCCACAAGAGACATGTATTTTAAATGGAAAAATCGGAAATGAATGTTCAGTCGTCAAACAACCATTTTTGAAAATGATGATTACAACTGCACTCTTATATCTTGGCACATATGCATTTCAGTTAAGCTAATGCTTTTTAAATGATTCACTACTTCTTCATTGCATCACCCCATAAAAAGCCCCCCCCCCCCCTGCAAACACAAGGTTTGCTTGGCCAACATGTGATGTCATCATAAATCATGTTTTTCTTCTAATCATGTCAGCAAATTTTGTTGAGTCCAAAAAAGAATAACAGAAACTTTTACCTAGTTTTGGCATTAAAAATCCCCAAGATGTTTGGCTTTACTTTTTCTCCTCTTGATCTCTTATAAAAGTTATGCAAAGAGTAGGTTGTCACATAGATGCAGAAAACCACAGGGCCAAGATGAACAGATGTTTCCTCTTTGTATTTCTCTTTCAGGAGTCTTTCTTCATCCATTCTAGTATTTACCCAGAAGAATATGATACAGAATTCTTTTTTAAAAATAAAACTATTCACATTGTTCATTTTGTTAGTGAAGTGACACCATTTGTCAGAATCTGGGTAAAGTAAACAGCACTTAAATTAGGAAGATGCTCATCTTTATGAGCAACTAGAATGCCTGCAGATTGCAGAGAGATTTTATGAACTCTGTATTTAAATAGCAGCTCACCACTGCACAATTTCTACCAGCTACAACCAGGCTGCCTAATGTGGCTGGTGAGTTAGTTTTATTTGTATCACAATGGCGTAAATTAAAACCAGTCAATTTTATAAGAGAAACTAAAGCAGGAAGCCAAGGATACCATTTGGTCAATGGCAAAGTCTATTCCATCCCCTTTGAGAATCATGTTTTTTTATACTGAAGGCATCATCTCATCCTGGGTTCTGTTTCATGGCTAATTTAAGGTTAAAAAAATGTTGGACACCAGCTTCATGCTCCCGTACATCCCAGAGGTACAAAATTTAATCTATATTACTTGTGATGCTACATGAAAATGTGTCATAAATATGCCACACAAACTGCAACATGGAAAAGTCTGTTAAGTGATCCAGTACCCAGAATAAAATATTTATATACTGTAACTTGGAACCCCAAATTTCCTTGATAAAACAATTATTAGACGCCATTTAAACTATGTTTATAACAGTTTATATCATTATGTATCTGCATTTTCTTACTTGAAACAGTAGCAATGTTATTACAAAACAAATATTAAAGAAAAATACATGTAACACTTTTAGGGCCAATGTTTTGAAAAGTTTGTTTTAAGTGGATTTTGCTGCTAGACTTGGACTTGATACAATACTTGAATTTCTGCAATATATTTTGACAGAAACATTCAAAATGTCACCTTCTCTGCTTGGCTAAAGGAGAGATCTCAGGCATTATGAAATACAGACTTAATACTTAGTGTCTGCTATGGGCATACCTAACTACTAATGTGCATGACAGGTGTCAACTATTTGTAGACACTGATAAGGTTTTGCAAAATCTTTGGAAGCCAAATGCAGTTGCAAGACAACAAAAAATGACTGAAGACACCTAGAGAATATATTCTGTCAAAATTGATAGCATTTTGAGCAGAATTCAACAAGGCAAAATGAGATTTGCTCACATTTACAGGAGAGCCTTCATTTTGCTGTGGTTCCTTACACATTGTCTCATGAACGATAAATTATATCAATGTCAGATAAGAACATAAGAACATAAGAAGAGCCATGCTGAATCGGGCCTCAGCCCATCTAGTCCAGCATTCTGTGTCACACAGTGGCCCACTAGTTGTACACGGGATCTCTAGCAGAAAGGAGGGCAAAACCCTCACCTGCTCCCGACCCCCACAACCAGTACCCGGGAAAATCCTGCCTGCCTCCATCAACACAGAGGTGGCACTTGGATGTCCATTTCAGTAACTACTGATTCCCTTGGTATCCATGAATCTGTCTAATCCTGCCTTGAAGCTGTCCAGGCTGACAGCTGTCACAACCTCCTCTGGAAGTGAGTTCCATAACCCAATGACCCTCTGGGTGAAGAAATATTTCCCTTTATTAGTCCTAACTTTCCTACCTTGGAGCTTTAGGAGTGCCCCCTAGTCCTAGTGTTGTGTGACAGAGAAAATATTTTTTCTTTATTCACCTTTTCTATCCCATGCATGATTTTATACACTTCAATCAAGTCACCTCTTAAACGCCGTCTTTCAAGGCTGAAAAGACCAAGGCGTTGCAACCTGATTTCATAAGGGAGCTGCTCCATCCCTTGGATCATTTTTGTTGCCCTTCTTTGTACCTTTTCCAGTTCCGTTATATGCTTCTTGAGGTGCGGTGACCAGAATTGTACACAGTACTCCAGATGTGGCCTCACCATAGATTTGTAGAGAGGCAATACAACATTTGCCGACCTATTTTCGATTCCCTTCCTGATCATGCCAAGCATAGAATTTGCTTTTTTCACTGCTGCTGCGCACTGGGTTGACATCTTCATTGAGCTGTCCACCAAAACCCCAAGATCCCTTTCCTGGTTTGTCTCAGAAAGCTTTGACCCCATCAATTTGTAGGTGTATTTGGGGTTCTTTGCCCCGATGTGCATGACTTTACACTTGTTTAGGTTAAAATGCATTTGCCACTTTGTTGCCCATTCACTCAATTTCGAGAGATCTTTCTGGAGCTCTTTACAATCATTTTCATTTGTAACTACCCTGAACAATTTAGTGTCGTCTGCAAACTTTGCTACCTCAGAATTCACTCCTACATCCAGATCATTTGAATAAATTAAAAAGTAACAGACCCAAAACTGAACCTTGGGGTACGCCACTTCTCACCTCTTTCCACCCAGAGAAATGTCCATTTATTACCACCCTTTGTTTCCTACAGTTTAGCCAGGTTCCAATCCAGGACAAGACCTGTCCTCTGATTCCATGGCTGAAGAGCTTATTTAGAGTCTTTGGTGAGGACTTTGTCAAAAGCCTTTTGAAAGTCAAGCTAAACAATATCAATTGGGTCCCCTTTATCTATGTGTTTATTTACACCCTCAAAGAATTCTAACAAGTTAGTAAGACATGATTTGCCTTTGTAGAAACCATGTTGATTTTCTTTCAGCAATGCCTGTTCTTCTATGTGCTTAGTAATTTTTCTTTAATAATGGTTTCCATCACTTTGCCTGGAACTGAGGTTAGACTAACTGGCCTATAATTTCCTAGATCACACCTGGATCCTTTCTTGAAGATCGGAGTTACATTTGCCTCCCTCCAGTCCTCGGGTACAGTGCCTGATCTTAGAGAAAGGTTATATATTTTGGCTAGAATTTCAGCAATTTCACACTTGAGTTCCTTAAGAACTCTGGGGTGGATGCCATCTGGCCCTGGTGATTTGTTGACATTTAGTTTAGTAAGGCATGTGAGAACATCTTCCTTGTTTATCTCTATCTGGTTTAATTCATTTAATTCCCTCCCTGAAAATACTGACTCAGCTGCAGGCATATGTTGTCTGTCCTCCTGTGTGAAAATGGAGGCAAGAAGTCGTTTAGCCGCTCGGCAATCTCCTTGTCTTCACTTATTGTCCCTTTCTTACCATTTTCGTCAAGTGGCCCAACTGCTTTTCTAGTTGGGTTTCTACTTCTGATGTACTTAAAGAAGTTTTTGCTATTTTTTAAAATATTCTTAGCTATATGTGCCTCAAAAATCTCTCTTGGCTTTCCTGACGGTTGCTTTGCATTTAGTTTGCCAGAGCTTGTGTTCCTTTCTGTTCTCCTCAGTAGGAAGAGCCTTCCATTTCTTAAATGAGTTTTTCTTCTTTCCAATCACATCTTTTACTTCATTTGTAAGCCATACCGATGTCCTCTTGGACTTTCCCGGCCTCTTTCTTATTTTAGGAATGCATTTTAGTTTGGCTTGTTTTAAAGTATTTTTAAACAGTTTCCAAGCATTCGGAGGGATTTGATTTTTTTACTGTTCCTTTTAGTTTGTTCTTAACTATTTTTCTCATTTAGGTGAAATTCCCTTTGTGAAAATTTAAGGGCTCTGTGTTAGTTTTCACTGACAGTTTGCTATCCAAACTTAAGTTGAAGGTTATTGTGTTGTGGTCACTGGTACCTATGGGCTCAGTTACAAGGACATCTTGAACGAGATCTTGTTCATTTGTTAGCACCAAGTCAGGGATCCCCTTTCCCCTGGTTGGTTCCATGACCATCTGCTCAAGGGAATAATCAGCTAGCATGTCGAGGAACTTTGTCTCTCTTTCATGCGTAGAACAAGAATTTAGCCAATCTATTCGGGGATAGTTGAAGTCCCCCATTATGACTAATTTATTGCTTTTTGAGGCCTGTTTAATTTCATTTTCCAGATAGCAGTCTGCCTCTTACATTACTGCTACAGTGAGCATTAGATTTTTTAACACAAATGCTAATCTTTAGTGTCTAGCAATGGGCTAGGAAGCATTTTAATATAATTCTTAACATACACACACACACACACACACACACATATACAAGTAGAAGATACCTCAAAACATTTTAGAATTCTGCATCAAGAAAACATATATTTATGCTCTTTACTAGCTCTAGTACTAAGCACTGATCCAAATAAGGATTAACCATTATTGGTTATCAATCTTTTCCAAGTGGTACGGAAGTTGAGTGGTCTATATTTGAGTATATAGGCTTCCACCACTTTTTGATGCCTTGCTTTCTGATGACTCGCTTTTCAATGCTTGTAAACTACAAACAATTTCCACTAATTTGATGAGGGGTCTGCTCTTTCATCTGTTCTTCTTGCCTATGAGGCTTGTTTGGAACTGCCTGCACACATGTGTACAGTACCAAGGGTTGCCTATGAAAAAGTAGATCCCCCCCTTGAATCACTTTTAAATCCATGTAAAGGCGATTTCAACTTTGTGTTGTCAAAGGCTTTCATGGCTAGAATCACTGGGTTGCTGTGAGTTTTTCAGAACATGGCCACATAGCCCGAAAAACTCACAGCAACCCAGATTTCAACTTTATCATGAATTCATAACACATTCAAAGTGATATATAGTGCATTATTTACATTTTTCAGCAGCCCAAATGAATTTACAAGCTAAAATAATCTGGGTTCCATTTTCAACCAATTCCACTTTCTGACAGCATCCCAGTCCCTAACCTATCAGATAAGTGGTGGCTTCCATAACAAATGTCACCACAATACACAACTTTGTATATGTTTCCATGTTGCACAGAAGCCTCAACAAACTTTCAAAGAGAAGACTGTTCTTGACTGCTCTTTTAACACATTACTCTGGACAAATGGAAAAAAATAATTTGGGTATCCCTTAGAGCAGGGGTGCTCACACTTTTTCAGCATGCGAGCTACTTTTATAACAACCAAGTCACAATGATCTACCTGGACAGATGGCCACCCAGCCTCTGTTTGAAAGCCTCCAAAGAAGGAGCTTCCACCACACTCTGAGGCAGAGAGTTCCACTGCTGAGCAGATCTCATAGTCAGGAAGTTCTTCCTAATATTCAGGGGGAATCTCATTTCTTGTAGTTTGAAGTCATTGTTCCATTATGTCCTTGTCTCAAGGGCAGCAGAAAACAAGCTTGCTCCCTCCTCCCTATGACTTGCTCTCACATGTTTATACTTGGCTATAATGTCTCTTCTCTGTCTTCTCTTATTCAGGCTAAACATGCCCAGCTCTTTAAGCCACTCCCCATTCCCACTTGCCTCAAACAGACAAGAGTTTCTTCTCTCACCCTGGACATCATTCCAGAGATATATAAACAGGCAGTAAGCAGCCAGACCTTGAAGCTGCAATGACATTTAATGCTAATCAAGTTGGCCAATGGAACATTCAAACCTGCATTCAACAGACAAGAGTTCCTTCTCCCACCCTTGACATTACTCCACAGATATATTAACATGCAGTAAGAAGCCAGACCTTTCAGCTGCAAGGCCATTAAATGCTGATCAATGTGGCCAAGCAGATGAACTCGCTGCCAGATTTCTGTGGGGCGCTTCTGCCCCGTGCGCTGCGCATCTTCCTCGGGGCTTCCTCATGCTGCCCCTGAGGCGACTCCCCCACCTCCATCTGCAGTGTGGCCTGAGGAGGAGGGAGGGAGAAGAAGAGAGCAGAAGAGCAAAGAAAGGGGCAGGCCCCCGGCCCGTGCATGCGCACTTGGAGCATGGATTCCTTTAAATAACTGACCAAGATTAACAAGGTGATGCACCATCACAAAATCAATAGTTGTGTACTTCAACTTTTAAATTTGGTTATGCTATTAACGGTATGCTATTAAAGGTTTTATGCAAACAACTGGTTTTGGAATTAATGTTAGTATAACTTGGCTGGCTGTATTCTTACTTGTCCTCTTGCCTTTTGCCTTGTTTTGTGTTTGCGAACTTTAAAAAAATCATGTAACATGGTAACAGACAGAAAGTTTATTTTTACAGGGTTGTGAAAAACTTTATGTTATGCTCTCAATATTAAAGTTTTCAAAAGACTTGAATCACAAGAAATACACAATCATGGGGAAACAATAAAGGTTAAAAATCATAAAATTCCTACCTACACAATAAATAATTTCTTATTTGCAATTTCTTTTGGAAAAGAGACTATAGGAAAAATTAGAAAGCATTGTCCAGGATCCAGAAGAGTCTCCCGACTATATGCCTATCTAAATTATTTCCATTTGTATATAAGACTTTGTTTTGTTTTTACTTCTTGCTGAAGCTTATTACATGCCACAATTAAACATCCAAACCTTCATGAAGGGCCATGAGAATGATGCAGGGAGCAGTTGCCATGGAGCAGGAAACCTACAATGCCTCAGTTTATATATAGAAGCAAGCAGTGGTTCTCTTGATGCAAGCCACTGGAATTCAGCACTATTTTGTGCTAATCAAGAGGTGTGAAATACTGTGTTCTACAAGCTTTGAGTTCTGGAAAGTTTCAAATGAACGTACTATGATAGCATACCTGAGCCATGAGTCTTTCAGTCTGGTCACCCCCACCACCTTCTTATTATATCCTTTGAAGATTTGAAACAGGCACTTTTGCATCCCTTCTTCTGAACTAACAAAGAAGTGAGGAGGAAAATGGCATTATTTTATTTTAACTGCCATTCTAAAAAAAAACTCCATGGTTACTGTCACACCACTTACTTGCTGGAAATCAAGCATAGGATCTCAGAGTTACTGATTTGGCATGATTCTTGTCTTAAATATTTTTGTTGCCAGTACAAAAATACATGTTTTCCATTAGCAATGTTTTTTAAAACTGATGAGGAGGGGCACATAGAGAAGTCAGAGTTTTTTACTTTGTTTTTTACTGTTTGTGTGGGATAGTATTGCCATATTCCAGATGTAAAGAATAAAAAAGTGAAAGGCAGCAGCCAGCAAAGCATTGAAAACATAGTACAGGCTCAGATTTTTGAAACATGATGTCAAGCCTATTCAGGATTCCTACAAATATATTACATTAAGCCCAGATTTAGTGGGTGATAATTGAAGTCAGAGCTTCAGCTATTACCACCAACATGTTTCCAAGTAGTACGCAATAAATTTGTCTTCTGCTTTATTTTATTTTCTTTACAGCTGGCACAACATATTTTATTTATTTATTTAATTATTTATTTAAAACTTTTGTACCCTGATCTTTTCTACCTCCGTAGAGGGACTTAGTGGTTCTCCTCCCACTCCCAATACATGCCTATTTTTAAATATTTTTTGTTCTCTATGTCCACTTTTCTTGAATAATCCAAGATAGTACTGGAGTCCCAGTGACACAGTGGGTTAAAGTGATGCACTACTGAACTTACTGACCAAAAGGTCACAAGTTCGAATCTGGGGAGCAGTGTGAGCTCCTGCTGTTAGCCCCAGCTTCTGCCAACCTAGCAGTTTGATAACGGCGCTCCATGCGATCATGCTGGCCACGTGACCTTGAAGGTGTCTAAGGGCAATGCCAGCTCTTCGGCTTAGAAATGGAGATGAGCACCAACCCCCAGAGTCAGACATGACTGGACTTAATGTCAGGGGAAAACCTTTACCTTACTAATCATCAATCCAAATTGCTTTGGCTCTGATTTTGAATGATGCCATTTGTTGTTCCAACCATGCAATATCCCTTTCAAATCCCTACACCAGAATCTCATTTTGTTAGTTTTCCATCCCAAGTCCTATTCCATAATCCTGCTTCTGAACAATCCATTAGCTTAATTCATCTTATTGTCCTGCCATTTTCTGATATTTCTCTGCCTTGACTTTTATTCTTTGCTGTCCTTGGCCACCCCAAGGTCACTTCTTCAATGGCTTTTGCTAAGTTTTCTGTCTGAAATGTCATTCCTAAAGAAATAAAACCATTTATCTCCTTCACTCAAATATATCTTCATAATTCATGTTTTATTTTTCATTAGCCATTTCTCATTTGCACCTTTAACAAAACTTAAATAGAGTGGTATTCAGATAAATCCCACAAATTATGAACACAAGAGAAACATATTCACCCATTACACATTCACCATCGGTGAGAAAAGGACTTCACGTGCATACAGCTTTATGTACTCAACTGGAAAACCTAATCAACCAGTTTCAAATAAAACCAGTTTTCAATAAAAGACTGCTTTCTAAGCAATGAACTATGGGTGGGGTCATAATGAATGAGAAAGCTAGTCTGAAATATAGGTGGCCGACAAGCACTTCCCTCCTTGTTGACTGTAAGGAAAGGGTATATAATCATGCTTAGGGGTGTAATTATATACCCTTTCCATGTTAACTACATTTGATATTCATCCCTTCCTGTATATTTTTCAGCTCCAGTTGCGTTCCCCACAGCCAAACTTTATCTTACCAGTTCCTTGATTGAAAAGCTGTAAACTATCTATATATATAAAGGAAGAGTCGTCATGGAACGACCGTCCCAAACAGAGAAACCTTACAACGCAGAGACACCAAACTTGCCAACAGAAATAGGCCTCAGACAAGGTAGGTTTGTAGCAAAGAAACTTTCCCCCCCAAAACCTAAAAGGCCCCCAAAACAACGAGTTAAAAAACTACATTTCCCAGCATCCTCCGGGGCTGCCAACGACTCTCCCAGCCTCTACATTCTGACAACATGATTGGCTGCCAATAAGGGCGGATTTGCATAACTCCTGTACTGGCCAGCCAACATGAACATTCCGACCCATAATAAACTGTAACAGGAGGATAAGGCAAAGGGCTGAGGCACAAACACAAACACCCAATTCACTTCCCACAGAAAATTTACACCCCTACAAATCACAGACCACGCCCAAAATTGACAGTAAGGCTTCATTAACTTAATTTCCCTGACTAGGCCTCACTTAATGGAATGCTGTTTACGCTCTGAATTGACAGTAAGGCTTCATTAACTTGATTCTCCCGACTAGCCCTCAGCTCATTGGACATTGTGTATGGCCTGAATTGACAGTAAGGCTTCATTAACTTGCTGTTCCTGACTAGGCCTCAGCTCATGGGACATTGTGTATGGCCTGAATTTACAGTAACCTACCTTGGCACACAGAGCCCCTATGACCCACGCTACATTCTACTACAGTTTGGAGGAGGGTGGACCATGGATTATGGGACTTGCAGTACCTCCATGGATAATGGGATTTGTAGTACTTCAAAACCCATCATTCCCCACAGACCACTGTGTCCAAGAACCAAGACCGATAAAGACCAAACTTGGCAAACAATGCACCCCATGACCCACACTCCATCCGACTGCAGATTAGAGGAGGACACACCATGGATAATGGGATTTCAAGTACCTCCACTCACTTCCAAAGTACCCCACCCACACACGCATCAACCTCTACATCAACACAGCAGACGGAAAGACAAAAAACATTGTATATCCACAAGCTATGCAGAACGCCAGCAACACCACACAACAACAACTCACACACAGGACTCCAACATCCCACCCACCAAAACAACCCACAACAACACAGCCATGACCCCAACAACACCATAACTAACAACAAGTCCAACCCTTACATACTCAGACTTCCTCGCATCTCCAAAATAGGGCACAGCAACGCGTGCCGGGTACAGCTAGTTACATATATTGGGGTTACTGCTGGTAACATGTATCATAGTCATATAATGAAATAGTGTTATGCTTTCTTGATTCACACCTTTGGTTATATTTTTTTAATGGATTTACACCATTTGTACCCCTCAACAAGTAAAGAATTATCTACTATTTTCAATCAGAAATTAATGCATTCAGAACACGGAAGTCAAAAAATGAACACAAATGTCTTTAGCAACATGTACATGCACACATTTGTAAACAAATAAAAAGTTTGCAGAGCCCTGAAGTGCACAGAAAAGTTTTAGATAATAAGTAAATGTATGCATTTATATGTCAACAATGTGTTCAAAGCTATATATTAATTCATATGCAGAGGGAAAAAGCTTGTGTGAACTAAAACAGAATTATTCTTGAGATGGAAATTGACAGGTTTTGAGGAGTACATATCATTTTCCTAGTGATAAGGTTACCAACATGGTGCAGTCAATTCCTTTAATAAATGCACATGACCCTCCTGCAATCTTTTTTACTTCTATAGAATAGCTGAGAAATACATGGCCTTCCAGATGATGCTAGACTCCAACTCGTATCAATCCTACCAATAGGTAATGGTGAGCGATGATGGAAACTGCAGTTGAACAGCATATAAAAGTCCACACATTGTCCAGCACTGCATTACAGAATGCATCCTTGTCTCTCCATGTTCTATTCACAGTTTAAAATTTTCAGTGCAGGCAAGAAGTGAACAATCTTCACTGATAGTTGTTCGCAGCCAATGATGACAGCTATGACATTACAAGGGTTATCCGGAAAGTAAGGTTACAAGGCACATAGCTCTTGCAAGGAATTTTTGTGGGGGAAGTTGGTATTACTGCTGTGCAGCAGGAAGCCTGTGGAATCAAACGAGCAGTGCCAGTACTCAGTAGCTCATCAACTGGCATTGCGGTGAAGGTTAGAGATAAGCATCCTCATTCTGTTTCCCTCCAAGTCCAAAGTTCATGCTTTAATACGCTACCTGTATGCTAAGGGCATGAATGCCACTGCGATTCATCGCGAAATCGTTTCAGTTTATGGAGAGGGCGTAATGTCAAGACAGCATGTGACAAAATAGGTAGGGAATATATTGTGAGACCATGAAGAAACTTTGCAGAGCCATCCAAAACAAACATCATGTGATACTGACGGCAGGAGTCTGTCTCCTTCATAACAATGTTCGTCCGAACAATGCTCATGCAACCCAAGAGTTGTTGACTCCATTTGGTTGGGATGTTTTAAGCCACCCCTCTCACAGTGCTGATCTCACACCCAGTGACTATCACCTGTTCCCTAAATTGAAGGAACACCTTGGTAGAAAATACTTTTCCAATGACGACAAGGTGAAAATCGAAGTGATGAACTGGCTGAAAAAGGCAGAGGGAAACTTTTATGACACAGGCATCAAACACTTATCCCACAGATGACAAAATGTATTGAACTGAATGCTGATTATGTGGAAAAATAATGCAATATCTATGCTACAATCCATTTAAGTTTTATTAAAATATATTTATTCTTTAAATTAAAAAATCTTGTAACCTTACTTTCCAGATAACCCTCATAGGTTTAAAAGTGTTTAATAATGTTATCATTGAAGAAACAGACAATTTAAGGAGGATTCAGTGAATGTGTACAACTATCCTATTAAGAAATGTATGCACAATACTGTGGTTCTTACTGGAAAAGTGTGTGCTGTATAAGGTTCAAGAGTTCATCCCTATAATGATTACAAACATACAGTACTTTTTCCAAGGTAACTACACCAACTTCCAGTTAAGTTCTGAGTTTCAATTTCCACATTTTAATATTAGCCCCAAATGTCTTGGGTCCCACACATACCTTAACACAGACCTGGGCAATTGCCGGCCCTCCGGGTTTTTTGGACTTCAACTCCCAGAAATCCTAGCCAGTTTAGCAGGTGTTAGGATTTCTGGGATTTGAAGTCCAAAACACCTGGAGGGCCGGCAATTGCCCAGGTCTGCCTTAACATATACTAACAACTGAGCATGTGCTCATCCAGTACCTGTTTTACAGAGACATTCAAAGTAGTCTCATCTCACCAATGCTATATAAACACCCAGGGTGCTCAGGACAATTACACCACTCTACTATACTCCACTCTCCTTATGCTGGTCTATAATCTCGATCTCTCTCATGTGTGTGTGTGTGTGTGAATGAGGAAAGTGTCATCTTTTGCGGAGGTGGGTATATACATTGGGTATGTAAAAGCAAAATCTCTGCATTTATAAATTCACAATAAGCTTTTATAATAATAAATGCTTGCAAAGCTTTCCACAGTCTGCTCATCCTGTGGAACTAAATACATTCTTGCTTGGACAATGTTATGAATCAGGATTTTTGTCTGACTTCCATGTTAATTGATCATGATCAGCTAACACTACCTATACAATACTAATATGTTTAATACAGTGTTTTAGTTTGGAAAGCACAGAAATATTTACAAATATTCCAAGTTCAGCTTCAGGGAGCATTATCTCAAATTGTCAGAGCTACAAATATTTGTGGGATGAGGAGAATGTAGTCAGAGGCAAACAAAAGAAAAAAGTACACTGTGAACTTTATGATTAAGCAATAAGATACATGTGAAATAATTCCTGGCCACTCACAAAGCAGTGCTAATGACAACACAATGCCTGTTATCGGTCTACAGTATGCATTCTCTTTCATCACAAGTATTTTAAGACTGTCATTAAAGTTTATTTATATCTCATTTTAATGTCTATAAATCAACTCCCATTTACCCGCATGAAGTGGATAGGTCTTACAGTTATCCATATAGCTGAAGTCTTTATATCTACCATGTTACCTCCAATGATAGTCCTCACATTCTTGTAAAGGGTGTAATTCAGAATGAACCCATTTACTGACAACCATTGATGAGGCATTATTCCTTTACTACCTTGAACATTCCCGATTCTATTTGATTTTAGAATCTAAGTATGGTCAGCCCCAGAGAATCACTGCTAGTCAGAATTAACAATACTGGGGTAGCTGCACTAGTGGTCTGCCTCGGTATAAGGTTACTTGCATGATCCTTTTGGCCAAAGGATACACAATTCCTGTATTGTCAACATAACTCCATCTGCCCATTTGTTTATTCAATCAAATGGCTTTTATAGCTTATAAGAAAAGTACTTGTGTTACAAATAAAATTCAGTTATTTCAATAACTGAGGTTTTTTTTCTTTTGCAGCATCCTTGTATTAAATTAAACAAAATTAACTGTTTTCTGTTTTCCAGTTAATTATTATAAAGCCACCACTGTCCCTGGGTGTGTGTGTTGAAACTTCATTATATTATTAATCAATGTGACACTGTAAGAGAAACTGCAGAATAAATAATGTCAGTATTTAAAAAGAGATGGAAACCACTGGAAATCCAAAACGTTTCTACATTGGGATGATTCTATACATATCTAATAATACATGAACTAGTAACAAATAGGAATCCTACTGTGCAAATGTTTCCCTACTATTCTATCTTATAAAACTAATTATGCTGCTGCAACATTACATTTTCCTAAACAGCTTCTAAACCAATTCAGTTACTCAGGAAAACATTGTTTTAAATAGATGTGATAGATGCAAGTTGAAATATTCAAATTTCAGTTCTGGCACCAATTCCCAGACCCCTTTCCCCGAGTAATTTAAGGACTTCCTCCAGATAGTTTTTCATATTCTTTTAAAATGACATTTTATCTTTCTACAGTATCTCACCAGAATGAGCATGCTCTAAAACAATGACAGGCCTTCTTTGGCTGTCATCTCTCATTCTGGCAAAGACAGATGTCTTACGCTGGCTTATGCCAATAATAGACCCGACAGGGAAAAAAACAACAGAGACTACCTGCCTCTGATGTAAAGGCACCAATTCACATTTGTGACACTCATTTGTCAATTAACAGATTTTTCCCATTGTTGACACATGGGACTTAAAAGATGTGGGCTAGAAAGTGATGAATTAAAAAAGACAGATGAGTAAGCTATGAGCTGCAAAGTAATACTATAATGTGCTTTAGATAGGAATATCAACTGACACCCCTGACAGGCCATACACGGTTTTATTTCATTTTCCACTGTATCTCAGCTTCATACTTTGTCTTCTTTGTTCTCTTTTCATCAAGCTCCTAACATCTCATTCTGACAGCCAGAGACATTTAAGGCACTTTCGTTTCAAATGCAAGTTAGCGTACTTGATTTGTCATTAAAATGCAAAACGATTGCCATCCGCAGGTAAAAATGTAGGTAAGCTTAAAAGGTTGTATCTGCAAAGTATAAAAGCTGAAAGTGTTTCTGGCTGCTTGGCTTAACTCTTTCGCTTGCTGCTCAGATTTTAACAGAAAGAATTATGACATTTTTCATAAAGGTCCAGCAGCATATACACCTTTACACTAGGAGCAATTTTGTTTGTGGGAATGCAATACCAGTCTCCATAATCACTGGATTACTGGTACATGCAGTAGAGTGAGCAATAATGCCAGAGGGTTGAATAAATATCAGAAAAATAACAGGCTCAACTCCATGCCTCTTTCCCAGATATTGCACACACAGCTACCCAAAAACGATTCCACTTTAGTTTATATGTTCTTGAATGGTTCTTAAGAGGTAGAGAGCGAAAGATAAGCAAGACTTCCAGTGTGCATCTGAATACCAGATGGAGGACAACTAAGTGAAGATGGCTGATGCTTTTATTCCCTGCTTGTCAGAGTCCTAACACTATCTGGACAGTCCTCTCTGGAAATAGCATCCCAGGCTAGGCTAGAGTTGTATGTAACACATTAGTTTACAGAGCTGTTCATAAAGCACAACAGTGCTGCTTTTGCAAATCAGCAAACAGCTAATAATCTCCTTACTTTTGTATGTATAACCATTAGATTTTATGAGTTAATTTATCTCCTTATTTAGGAGTGAATTCTTCCCCCAGCTTCATGTGATGCAGGAACAAAATAAAGATACCAAGTTATTATTTAAAAGTACAAAACTGACAATAATGAATTACTTTGGTGGAGATATATACTGTAAGTGTTTAAAAAAACTCCTTCCCAAATGCAGAATTAGATGTACTTTTAGTTCAGCAGGACTATCTTCTAATTCAGCACAATGGTTTCAGTGCTGAAACAATGCTGGACTGTGGAGTACATGCATACCTGTGTGCACATGTGTGGCCTAAAGACCCTAGAAATACCATATTCCATTTGATCTGGGAAGCTAAGCAGTGTGTCAACCTTGAATAGTACTAGGATTGTAAACTGCCTACAAATACTATATTTCCCAGGCAAAACCACTTCTGAGTATTCCTTGTCTAGGGAGACTTTTAGCCACATATATACATACATACATACCGTGTTTCCCCGAAAATAAGACACCCCCGATTGTAAGACGTATCGGGGGGGGGGTCGGCTTATATAAGCCGTACCCTGTATGTAAGCCGTACCTCGTCCCGCCGCCGCGCCGCCGCCGATGCAACCGGAGGTGTGCCACGGCACACCTGCGGCACACCTCCGCGGCACACCTATTCGCCAGGCCTCCAAGCAAGGATGGGGGAAAGGAGCCAGGGGCGGGACGAAGCGGCGACGCGTCTCTGTGACGCGGCGATCCTCACCACGCCCCTGGCTCCTTTCCCTCTCTTTTGCTTGGAGGCCTGGCGAAAAGGTGTGCCGCGGGGTTGTGCCACGGCACACCTGCGGCACACCTCCGCGGCACCCCTCCCTCTTTCGTCAAGCAGGGAGGGGGAAAGGAGCCAGGGCGTGGAGGATCGCCGCGCCACAGTGACGCTGCCGCCGCTCGTCCCGCCCCTGGCTCCTTTCCCTCTCCCTTGCTTGGAGGCCTGGCGAAAAGGTGTGCCGCGGAGGTGTGCTGCAGGTTGCGGTTGCGGCGGCGTGGCGGCGGCGGCGTGGTCGTGGCGACGGGGTACGTCTTGGGTTATATAAGACGTACCCCGAAAGTAAGCCGTAGGGGGACTTTTTGGGGGGGAAAGAAAGTAAGACGCTGTCTTACTTTCGGGGAAACACGGTATATTTGGGTATATGGATATGGGTCAAGATCAATTCTGAATCTCTGTGGATAAGCTGCAATGGACTTAGCCTATGACTTCTGTTATGTTTGGCTCCATCAATAATCATTCACATTCCATTATGTCAGAGATAATACATATTTTTCTGGTGTTTCATCCCACTATCTCCCATCCGTACCATGTATAACTTTGCTGTTGCAGATAGGGAAAGTCAGCTATTTGAAACTCTGCACACATTCAGCTTAAAGCCTGTAGCTTGTGTCATCATCTTATATCTTTTTTCCCTTTTAGTCAGTGGTGAAACATTTTTCTGGCTATAACTGTAAACTAGTTGCTAATTAGTTACATACCTATCAACTAATTAGCAAAATACCACTACAATTGAAGTGTCATAATGTTATAATGCTTTCAATAATAAATAGACAAATTTGTGTTGGCATCACCATCTTAGCAACATGGTTATTCAACAGTATGGCACTTTCACTGCAGTGGTATTTCATGAAGAGTGTAATATATATTGAACTATAATAGTTGGGAAAGCTTTTGTACTTATTAAGAGATATAAAAATATAGTAATAATATGGCATGAACTGCCAAGATTGTATGTGTACTGAGTTGTGACAGATTCATCATCAGCCCTACATATCTCTGCCCATATCGAAACCCCCCATTTTCAAAACAAAAGACATGCTAAAACTATAATCATCTACCTCATCTTCCTCTGGGGAAATGAGAACTAGTCTTTCACATTTCTCCAGAAAGTCAGACCATTGCGTGAAAAAAACCAAGAATGCCACAAGGAAAAAAAGGAATGACAGTAACTGGATGACTCTTCTTTACAGTTACTCTTTAAAGAGGGAGTGCAATAAGGCAACTCTGTACAACAGCTATTTATGTTGTCCTTGTGCAAAAAGAATAGCATGATACCAATTTTAGTCAACTTTTCATACACTTTGTTTGGAAATAATCCCATCTATGTCATCCCAAACTCCCTAAAACGTCTGTTAATACTTTTTTTCAAAGTTACAGTTCTGATTGTTAGGCAAATATGCTTAAGTATTCCATTGTAACTGTTGCTTCATTTCAGCTCTCCTTTCAGACTGCAACACAGTCAAAATATGAGCAAATATTCAAAAGGTTAATGCACTTTTAATTTAAGGACTCATAATTTCAGAACTCATAACTCAACAGCCATAAAAAAGAGATATGAATACCTCTAAGCTACCTAATTGGTGGCATGTAAATCTTGATTTATTATATGATATTCGGTGACTTATGTGAGAGAATTCTTTTCTTTTTTCAAACTGTCATCAGTGAGATTGCCAACATATACACCCATTAAACTTGAATAAAAATTGTAGTCACAGATACAACAAATACTAGCAATTTTCATTTTTAAGACTTAAAATAAAAGTAACACACAAAGTGGTGTATAAGTGTTTTGAATGGAGCAACAGGTTTCTGCACAGTAACAGCAAAAGTGCAAAAAGAAAACCCCTCTCTTTAGAAGACAGTACAGCAGAAAGCCATTAATAACGTTGAATAGGGAACTACAGTAGATCTGCATTGCATGCTAATCCCTTGTGAAATACAACCCTACAATCCAGCTACTTTTTCAAGAGGTTCTAATTTTAAACTTTCTTTAGTAAGAATTAAATGCTCACATCTTTAAACATTTTAAAAACAAAAAGCACCAAAGTCACTATGTCTTTGGTGAGCCATGCACTTGTTCCAGTATCCAAAATTACATGTAAGGAAGAAAAAGGAGTAAATACAAATCATGAAGTTGTGAAAGCTGTACGTACATTTACTTTCTGGAGGAAGTCCAAGTCATAGAAGACCACCTTGACAATGTGGAGATATCAGTTAAAATAATAGAGAAATTTTCACAGTTTCTTAATTGTAGCTTTTAGTAAAGCAATTTTGTTGACAAGCTATATAAATGAATTATCCGATTTCTGGATAAGCCAGTAAATGTAACTGTATATAGCATCCATACATTGCAACTATATTACAAACAATAACAGAGTCCTTTTTCTACTAACTTTTTAAAACACCAAAGCAAAAACCAAATCACATCTCTAAAAAAACTCATAAAGTTATTATTTAAGTAACGTTTCTGCTATAAACATAAAGCCCATTCCAAATTCATCTCATTTCAATTTACATTGTGTTAATATGAAGAGTTATAACTAATTACACTGCAATCTGCCATTTCTTTTATCTAGAACAGGAGTCCCCAAACTAAGGCCCACAAGCCTGATGTCATTAACCTAGCCCTCACCCTAAACATTATACTTAGGGTTGCCCTGAGTCTTAAAAGACTTGAGGGCACACAACATCAACAATCCTGATTACCTTGACAATCTCATCTGCCAAAAGCAGGCCCACACTTCCTATTGAAATATTTGGAAATATATGTTTGTTAAAATTGTTCTTCATTTTAAATATTGCATTGTTATTTCATGGGGGGGGGGGGAGCTACAAGTAAGATATGTGCAGTGTAAATAGAAATTCATTCATGTTTATTTCAAATGATAGTTCCCCATCCCAACATTCTGAAAGACTGTGAACTAGTCCTTTGCTTAAAAGGTTTGGGGACCCCTGATCTAGAAGGAGACTTTTTTGAAAGCTCCTCACAGATTGGTTGGAAGGTCATCATCTTGAAATGATTTCTCTTATTTGCAAGTGGCTACCTACTGTTCATTTTAATATCCAACTCATTCTAATATCCAACTCCTGAGTGTTGGACTGAATCTACTCCAATAAAAATTTGGGACTATCTCATTGGTTATTTTGATTTTATTCTGTGTGTGTATTCAGCTTTAATTGTGGGTGTTTTCTTGTTTTGTTTTTGTGTGTGTTTGTGAAGGCAACTGGCATTTTGTTTGGGTTAGCATTTCCAAATCTATATATGGAGTCATCTCATCCCATTTATGCCACCTCAGATAACATACACACAAATGCACACACAGTTCTATGGTAGCACTAGTTTTATACCAAGCCAAGGACAACTACATAGCTTAAAGACAAAGAAGTACAAAGAGAAATAAATACTAAAGACCTCACAACCTCTGAGGATGCTTGCCATAGATGCAGGCGAAACGTCAGGAGAAAATGATTCTAGAACATAGCCATTTAGCCCCAAAAAACCTACAACAACACAGAGATAAATACTTTTAGAGATAAGAGATACATCTGCATTTCCAAACCTGGTATAAACTAGTTTAGAACAAGAAATGGATGTGTTTAAGCTCATTAGCATAGTCTTTATATGAAATACCTTCATAGATGGAATGTTCACACCTTTTGCTGTTAAAAATGTCAGCTAATTTTGTTCTGACTTGGACAGAGAGAGAGATAGGCATGTGCAGATGCTGATTTTGATGTATCAATTTTATATTGAGTAGAATAACAAGTATTTTGCATACCAATTAAGAATATTTATGAAGGGAAAACTTTTTGTGTTACACTGAAAACAGAGTCTCATTTATGGAACTGGACTAAATAAATATACCACATTTTAAGTTGGAGATCAACAGTATCACACAATTAAGTGGAATCTGATAATAGATTGAAGTACACAACACATAACAACCATAGCACAATGGCTTCTTGATTTAGTATGTCCCTTTCCAGTTGATACTCCGTGATGAAGGGATATCAAGCAGGGAAGTGGGAACATAATTATTTTTCCCAAACCACCTCCTTCTTGGGTTTTAAATGTATTTAAAATCAACTCCTCTGTAACTATCGTGTTGAAATCTATACTTTAAGTCTGAATTTAGGCCAAGATTGCACAAGAAACACAAAAATTGGTATTTCCTATTTTCTCAGTACAAAAATTGCAGCTACTTTTTCAACATTCTTTTGTCACAGTTTTCTAA
Organism: Anolis apletophallus; assembly: GCA_030556195.1. Lineage (NCBI taxonomy): Eukaryota > Metazoa > Chordata > Lepidosauria > Squamata > Anolidae > Anolis > Anolis apletophallus. The sequence continues at coordinate 136,883,134 of JARBWK010000004.1, read as the reverse complement.
CTTTTCATTCATTAATTGGGAGATAAATTAGAAGAGAGAGCATAGAAGAAGGCATAGTAACTAAGAGAAAAAATTGACAAAACTATTTTCAGCATCGTCAACATAAAACCAAAATAAGAGCAATCCAAAGAGAAAATTACCACTCAGCCACTGATTGACCATGTAATGGAAACAAACCACAAAAATCCAAGCACAAGGCTTTCCTGGTTGTCAGTGCCTTTTCACTGAAAGAGCCTGTAACTTGAGGAACAGACCTGTATTAACTGTGACCTGGATGACAACATAATTACTATATATGCATGTCTAATCTGACACACTGGCTCCTCAGCCTGGAAAAAAAACGCACTGGTCTTTGATGCTGTCATGATAATCAGGTTTGCCCCCATTTTGCTCCATGACAATCGTCTGTGCCAGTTCACGTAATAGACAGCGTGACATCAAAGTGGCTCGTTTCACCAAGACTAACACAAGCATAGCTCACACAGAGGGAGCACAACCAACTGTATTATGCCAGTGAATTTATTAAGGCAATCTTTTTTCCTTGTGTTTTAAATCCCTTACATACTTCTGTAGCACTAGACTGAGGGATTCAATAACAACATTTTTAAAATGTAGATTTCATGATGTACGTAGTGGCTTCTCATCCTAACAGTGTTTATCATGTCACTATCAAGGGCAGTAACTTTAGACACCTTATTTGGCTATGCCTGGTCAAGTAAATTTAATTCCACTTCAGTTCTTTTCCTATAGCTTTAGAAAACCTTCCATACACCAGCTTCATCCTTCTGTCAATACAGCCAGGTCTCAGCATTTATGTAAATACTGCTCCTATCTAAGTTTGAGAATGATTTACATATATTTTAAGGAGATGAGCAGTTTTAACTGGTGGTGGAAATCCATCACATTTTATGGGGTGCTATTCTACAAAACTCCTTGTTTTCAAAGAATTTGGGTTTTTGAGGATAGGGTGGGTAGTTACCAGCAGGAAAAAGCTGAAATAATAATAATACATTTTATTTATATTCTGCTCTTCTCACCCCGAAGGGGACTGAGAGCGGATTACAGGTACACATACTTAGCAGACAATCCCTGCCATTTCCACATACACACATATAGACGAACAGAGGCAAACTCTGGCCACCAGGGGAGCTGATGCACTCCTCACCTCTCAGCGTTCCCAGAGTCCCTTGTTGTTCCTTCCGCATTCTTAGCATTCCTTGAGTTTTTTAATGGCCTCATAATTCAGTCAAAATTTGCCTCCCCACTTAATGTGGTACCTTTATCTCCTACTTGACAGATGCAACTGTCTTTCAGGCTGCAAAGGTCGACAGCAGGCTACACTTAAAGGTCGAGCACCCACTTCGACCCGGGCAGGCCTTGAACTCATGACTACTGGTCAGAGAGATCTTATGCAGCTGACACTTAGCCACCTGTGCCACATTCCAGGTGCAAAGCTCCTGCTTGCACATTGAATTATATGCATAAATCCCTATTCTTCTATATCTGTCTAACATGTTTTCTGTGCTTTCTATACCATTTTAAAGAAGCCCATGTTTATAGGTAATTTAATCTAGAATATGTCAAAAGTGTACTCCTAAAATTTTGTGTATTATTTAATTATATGCAACACACCTAAAGTAAATGCCAGAGAGTAAAACATTATCTGATTTTTGTCAGAACAACTTTTCCTCCAAGTAACAGATGCAGAAGAACTCTATGCAGCTATTTTCAGTGGACTGGGTTTTGCTTGTATAGATGCAAATCCAAACACACTAAATTCCTAACTAGTAGATTTTTCTCCTTAAAAAGATGGTTAAAGAATTAAACTAAATTAAGATCATGGAAGGAAAGCAGGGTCAGCCCTGGTTAATGCTTGGATTGGAGAGCAAGTACCAGTTACTGTAGGATAGATTTCTGAGATAGGAACTGCCAAACCCACCTCTTTGTATTCCTTGCCTGAGAAAACCCTATGAAATTCATGGGGTTACCAAAAACTGACAGCTGACTTCAGAATACACACAAACACACACCAACAAATAATACTACAGAAGTGAGATATAGATGGATAGATGGATGGGTGGAGAAGCCCAAACAAACCTGTTTATTTTCAGAACTCTAAATCACATGGACCGATCTGATGGTCAGCTTTATCTAATAAAAAAACACTTGGTGTAAAGGAGACCAGGGTGGATTTTTCTTTTCCCACTCTGACAGGATCTAGCTGTTTTAAAAAAATTAATCGATCCTGTAGGTCAGTGTGCGCAGAAGAGTTATTTGGCAGAATGGCTTCACAACAAAATCCTTTATTTGTAAACATCATTTTTTCTCCACAGAAAGAAAAGACTACAACTGCCACTTGCAAAAACAGAACAAGATAAATCAATTAGCTTGCTAATTTCTCCCCCCTCACATTTATTTAACTCTGCACTGTATTTGTCATAATTGACTATAATTATGTTAATTGCCAACTCCAGTATAATTACTGTATTTGTCATTTAACACACTGTGTACCCAAAGCAAATCTGGCAATTGTCGGGCATCAAAAAGAATGCAACCAACCTCCAGGAGGGGTTTGCTCTGAAAACTGGCTCATATACATTTAGCAAATGAAAGGGCAAAGGAGAATTTCATGCAATGCTAGTCTGAGGCTCTGGTTCATTAAGGATATTAATTTTCTGATAACTACACATTTAAGCATGACACATCAGAGAGTACCTACAGGATTTAGCAATTATTAATGCGTGACAGTTTCAAATGCTAAGTGAATCAATTAAACAGCAGCATTCACAATTTGAGAAGAGATAACTGCTTCATAACTGCCTAAGACTACAATTTTCACATGACAAAAAGGGGCCATTCAGGCTCCTTCAAAGCCTGACAGGTCAAAAAAGAAGTTTGAAACAAAAGCACCTTATAACCATCATCTCTCCTCTTTACTTGTCAGATCAAGTTTGCAAGTGTCTCTGCTGAAATGGCACCGCCATGCCAGCTGACACAAGGTGATTTTTCATGTCTTGTCAAAGAAAATCTTTTATTCTATTTGCTCCGCATTAACATGTTACATTTATTGATCAAGCCCTTTCTGCAGCCGCAGCAGGGCACTGGGCTCTTATGCCTAAGGGGGGCTTTGATGTCCTGGTGACATTCCAGAACGAATAATGCACATACTAAATGGATTTCATGCAGAAATGTGTTTGTGCATGACAGCTACATTAATAATAGCCTCTCACATTGATAAATTTGCAATTGCGACTATTAAGGATTACCCAATTACAGTGAAAATACTCCCAGTACCCTAAAAATGTGCCCATTACAAAGTTTTAACTGTAGTACATATTTATCATATTCAAATATAAGAAGATTAATATAAAGGAATATAATGAGAATACTGTACTTTATCTTAAATTTATCTTCCCTTCTTCTTTCACTCTCCTGTTGTTGCACCTCTCTGCATTCCTAATTACTGTGGGCAGCATTATATGCACATGCTACAATCTTGGAAATAGTTATTTAAAAGGAGTCTAAATATTACCTGCCTCGGGAACGCAATCAACATTTACAGTTGCATTATTATAAACTTCTTGCATTTTTCTGGTATTAGCCATGTCTTTATTAACACTACTTTAGACAAATTATTCACTCTTGCCTCAGCAATTCCATAATGTTATTGGGCACAATTCAAAGAAAATTAGAAACATTTTCTAAACTGTTCACATATATATGGGTGAACTTTCCAAACATGTATGTGTGAATGAATCGCTATTCCTATGTAGGTCAGATAGAACTTCCCATCACTGTGACGCTTTCAGCGCAATCCCTCCATGTTTTCTGTTTCCAAAGATGAGAATGTGCAAAGACTTATAAACTTAGCAGTCCAAAAAGTGACAGAAATCTGTCTATCTGTAAACAAACATAATTCTACATTAAGACTTATGGGCTACAATGATTTTTAATTTACACTTTTAAATTGTATGAGGGCTCTGTTTATTTGCTATTACCAGTTAGTGCACATTCTAATTTAGAAAACACACTTCAAATCTAAAAATTAGAAACTCAATGTTTATGAACATTTTTATCTATACAATGTATATGAATCTAGTCCTAGAAAATATTGGCTGAAACCTCAACCACTTTTAAAGATTTAAATATTCCTGCTGTGTTCTTCAAACACATTTTCATTCTGCTCTTCTTTCAGCAGAGGCAGATGAAGAATGGTAAACATTTCTTATACAGTGTAAGCTGCATCTGTTGAGTTGCAAATGATACTTGAGATTGATAACCTCCTTTTCAATATTTCTTTTACATTCCAAACAATGTTAACTATTTTCTCCACATAGATTAGTCCCATTTCAATCCAACCTGTATGTAATTATGTGAACAGTATGTCAGCATAGAAACTGATGGTTTATAATAAAACAAACAAATATTCAATATCTTCTCTGAAAATCATGACTTACTTTAGTAAATTGAAGCTAAGATCCAGCCTTTTTGCAATGTTTCCATATTTTCTGCCAAGAAAGTCTGGGATTTTCTTGCAATCTTGACCAATGAAAGACACCTACAAGAATTAAGAGAAGAATTAAGCAGTCAGGAAATTTAAGGTCTTCAGACATCTTCCCTTAGCAATCAAGAGATAACAGCACTGAAATGAACACATCCACCAGTTTTCTATGTAAAAAATGATTATTTCTTTCAGAACTACTTCTGTTGTTTGATTCTTTAACAAGTTCCATTTTTCAGCTCACGTTGGAGTTGTGAAATATAAAAAGTAATATAATTAATAATTAAATATATATTCACAGTATTGTCCCAGATTATCTAAACAAAGATCATGATTTTTAGGGGTCTTGAACCAAACCATTATACTTGGGTTTTCTATTTCTGGTTGTTGTTTAAATGCCAGGCCTCCCCAAATATTTGGAGGGCAAAGATGAGTAGAAGTGTGGAATCTGGCTTATTAACATCAAAGTATGTGCAGATATGCATATCTATAGCATTATTTTTTTCTAAGAGCTCACAACACTTAAGAAAATATGTCATCTCGGCAACCCTTATGTGAGGTCAGTTCTGGTGAAACACAGAAAAGCAGATACAACAACTCAGTAGAATCTAAGCTCCTGTCACCCACATTCTCAGTGATCTCTACCTAATTGTGAAGGTGTTCATATGAACATTGCACTTTTCAAAGTCAGTGTCCAGAAAAGTCAATAGGAAGAGGGGAACTGATAAGAGATAGGACAAATGTGCAAATCCTTGCTCAAGTAACCCAATAGCTGCAAAACTCCCCAAGTGCTGGAGGTGAGCCTTCCAGAAACTCCAGCAACAGAAACGGACCATTCAAAAAAATCTCCCAGGTGTGTGTGAGTTGCCAACCATACAACCTTGATCACTAGGTTTTACCCAGATTTTAGTTCCAAATGCTCAGATTGCCTTCGTGTCCATTTCCACATCAGCAGACTAGTAGCAATCCTGGTCAGCCTTCCAATTCTTGCTTTTCCCACATCACAAGTTTCCCCCCCTGAAATCGCAGTGAATGTTTTGCTCCTCAGCTCAGGCCATATAGTTGATCTGTTTTATTTGAGAAATGTGGGAGGCAACAGGCACATACATGCTCTGGAGATTGCACAAATAGATGTCTGGATGTTATATCCTCACACGGCTGCTCAGTGGCAATAGTTACTTAGTATATAAGCAAGGTGCTTCTTTACATATTTCCCTCGTTATGGGTTTTGGGGTTTGTATTATCCATTAAATATTGGTTTCACAACTGTCAAGTGTTTACATTGTCTTCAATGGAGTATGCAGAACAGTATGCTAAGTATCTTAGCTCCAGAAATTCTTGTCAGTTCAAATGAATTTTAGAAGGGACACACTGAGCAATAGACAAGATCTCCACATTGCCACTTCAGATCTTATCACACTAGCATTTTAAAGCGTAGGTAAGTCATGTCCTCCCGCTTTAAATCCTGTGGCTGCCTCCTGCAAAATTGTGCAGTTTATATAATAACATAACAAATTAAGCAAGATCAAAAACATCAAAAATATAACTACATACATCAGTATTTCAGATGAATATATGATGCCTCCAAAGCCTTGATGAGCAGCTAAGTTTGTATTTGTACCTACAGGAAGTCAGCATAGGCACCAATGTGTCATGATCTCTATCTCGTGCCATCCTGACATAGAGCACATGGCCATTGGCCAAAAGGGAGAACAGGACATATGAACTAGCCATAAAAATCAATCGCCCTGAGGTGAGGGGAAAGTGGGCACTGGGATGTGGAAAGGGGCATCACTGGAGGCCAGGACTCTTGCGTGATTTATGATAGGGGGACGGTCTTAAACTGGCTGTCCTCCTTCCTCCGGAACCGCTCGCAGTGAGTGAGGAGGGGCGGGCATGTCTCCGGGGGTTCCCCACTTTGTTGTGGGGTCCCCCAGGGGGCAATCCTGTCCCCTCTATTATTTAACATCTATGTCCGACCACTTGCTCGGCTGGTCCGTAGTTTTGGGCTGGTGTGTCACCAATACGCTGATGACACCCAGCTCGTTCTGGGGATGGAGGGCAGGCCCGGAACCGTACCCGATAATTTCCATCTATGCCTTGAAGCCGTTACTGGATGGCTGCGAGCCAGTAGGTTGAAGGTGAATCCAGCTAAGACGGAGATCCTGTGGTTGGGTTGTCCAGGTGGGGTGGAGATCCAGCTTCCTCCCCTGGACGGCGTGACAGTATGTTCGTCGTCGACAGTTAAAAGTCTTGGCGTCACTCTGGACTCTCGACTGACGATGGAGACGCATCTCTCCACCGTCAGTCGAGTTGCCTTTTTCCATCTTTGTCAGGCGAGGAAGCTGGCTCCCTACCTCTCCCGCCACGACCTAGCCACAGTGGTCCAAGCCATGGTCATCTCGAGACTGGACTACTGTAATGCTCTCTACATTGGCCTTCCTTTGTTGGTGATCCGGAGACTGAAGCTGGTCCAGAATGCGGCAGCTAGACTGTTGGCTGGCATCTCGACGACCAGCCACATAACACCAGTCTTGCGCGAGCTGCACTGGTTACCAGTGGAACACCGGATCACCTTCAAAGTGCTGGTACTAGCCTTTAAGGCCTTGAATGGTCTGGGGCCAGTGTAACTTAGGGACCGCCTCATCCCATATTGTCCCGCTAGGCCATTACGTTCAGAGGTAGGCCAACTTCTAGAGGTACCTGGTATTAAAACATACCACCTGACAGCCACAAGACGGAGGGCCTTCTCAGTAATTGCTCCCACCCTCTGGAACGCACTGCCTTCCGGAGTCCGTGCCCTCAAGGACTTAGTGGCATTCCGGAAGGCATGCAAAACCATCCTGTTCCGGCAGGCCTTTGGGCACTAACGCTAAGATCCGTGGGCTATTCTGCCTCCTTGTGTTGTGTGTCCTGATGTAGTATACACACCTGTGCAATTGGCCTGTTGTGTATTTTTATTGTATTTTCCTGTGTTTTATCTGTTTTTATGGTGTTTATATTCTGTTCTAGTCTGAATGTATCGTGTAAGTCACCCCGAGCCACCCGGGAGTGGCGACTCACAAATTTGAACAATAAATAAATTAAATAAAATAAATATTATAGCTAGACCTATAGATGGGCAGTAGTACAATACTCTTGTATTCCAAACAATAAAGACGTATGGTATCTTCAGCTCTTGTGCATCTTGGTGTGTTCTTTCAACAAAAGACTAATCCACAGCAACACAGCTGGAACTGAGAAACCTTACACAATGGATCTCCAAGATGAGGGCATTCTCCAACTAAAATATCAAGGCCAAGAAAGCCCCTTCCCACATACCAGGACAGTGTGCTATTCTCAACAATGAAACACAAAAGAGAGCCTTCCAATGAACCTCAATATTTGGGCAGGTGCCTCTACTCACTTCCCAAGTTCGCTGCAACCCTCATCCAATCACTGATCGAGACCAAACTTGGCACACATAACCCCCATGACTGCCTTCACGTCCTGGTGAGGTTTGGAGGACTGACAATGGATGATGGGATTTGTAGTACTTTTACACCCCTCTGTTCCCACAGACCACTGTGGCCCCCAACAAACACTGATAAAGACCACACTTGGCACACAGAGCCCCAGTGACCCAGTCCACATCGTACTGAAGTTTGGAGGGGGACAGAACATGGATGATGGGTCTTGCAGTACCTTCCCTCACTTTCCAAGACTGCTACAAACCTAATCCTATGATTGATCAACACCAAACTTGCCACACAGAGCCCTCATGACCCACTCTACATTCTGGTGCAGTTTGGAGGAGGGTGGACCATGGATGATGGGACTTGCAGTACCTTCCCTCACTTTCCAAGCCTGCTGCAAACCTAATCCAATGACTGATCAACACCAAATCTGGCACACAGAGCCCTCATGACCCACTCTACAGCCTGGTGCAGTTTACTGTGAGACGGACCACGGATGATGGGACTTGAAGTACCTTCACTCACTTCCGAAAAAGAATGCATCCCTCATCCATTCACCAATACAGACCAAACTTAGCACACAGAGCCCCCATGACCCAATCTACATCCTACTACACTTTGGGGGACAGAGATGATGGGACTTGCACTACCTTCAGTAATTTCATGATACCACTGCAACTCCCAATAATGATGGATCAAGACCAAACTTGGCACACAGAGCCCCCATGACCCACTCTACATCCTGCTGCGCTTCACAAATAACCCGGGCAGGGCCGGGTCCCCAAGCTAGTTATAAATAAAAGAGGTTTTGTAGGTCTGTTCTTAAATTGAATGTGTTTGTAAATTGGAACGGGTACATTTTAAAGAATAACTCCATAGATAGATAAATATAGATATAGACATAGAGATATATACACACACGCATACGTATGCTTTGGATAACATAGGGATAAATAATCTAAATTCAGACCAGAAGCATATTGGCAGTCAGTGCAATTTTAAAACGGATGGACAAAGCTGGGAGATTGACCCCCTCCCCCAACCTCATCCATTTACATATTCCTCAGCAAGTAAAACAGTCCCAATTTTATGCAGAAAACAAAATGTGCATGGGAACAAAGGCTTGATCTCCAGCCCAGCTCCAGATAACATGGCTGCAACTCCAAAGTCAATTAGCAATATAAAACAAAGCAAAATATTGATCTTCCATAGAGAGCAAGTGGGCTTCAACAGCAGGGCACCAGTTTCTAAATTAATGTGTTATGTTCTTGACATATACTTCGATAGGGGAGATGAGGAGTCTACAGTCTAAGGCTCTCTTGTATACAGCAGCTGCCAAACAATGAGTACTGTTGCGCAAAAATGACAGAGTATGAATTCTTAGCTTGCTATATGTAACCAGTAGTTGATGTTTTTGCACTTAAAAATCTCCAAAGATTTCTATCAGTTCATAGCAGTTCATCCCTCAAGTAAGACACTTATATAAAGATTGAGAAAAGATGATCAAATATTTTTTTGAAAACAGATGGGTTTGGAAGATTTTACACTGCAATATTTTTTTAATAACTTCCTATTTAGTTGGGATTAGTTTAACAGCAAAGCAATATCTATGCTCAGTTCAGAGTTCCACTTTTTAAGAAACTGGTCTTATGACGTTTCCATTTGTCTTTGAAGTTCCTATTTCTTTAAGTTTCAGATAAGAACAAGAAAATAAGTTGTGTTTTGATGATATTTCATGTTTTCCAAAATCCAACCCACTCTACATGACAACTTGCCAGTGCATCCACTACCTTTACAAATCACCATTGTGGTTCAGCTGGTCTTAAAGTGATTACAATCTGATAATGCAGCTTTTCATCCTCTTTAATTTATCCTTGTTCAGCAATTTCATCTGAGAAACAGATAGTTGACTACAGAGGAATAGGTTTACTGTGAATACATGAGCTGAAAAAATAAAAAGCTCAAAATTCATTCCTGCAATTTCTGTTCCCTTCTCAAGGTATCTGTCATCTCTTCCTTTGCAATAAAATCTACTTCAGGACAAAAAAACCCCTACCCATTCTCAGTCTCTAGAATGAAAAAGACAAGTGATTTCTTTGGAAGAGATGTCAATCTATTATTTGGTATCCTACTCTAGATCAGTAAACAGTTCTTCAGTTGTATGCCGCCATTTTCTTAACAACCCCAAACCTATTGATGAGATACTGTACTTATGTGTGTAAATACAATCAAGAGAATGAATAGGTAAAAATGCAGCCCCTTTAGGGCTGAAAAAGACAGCAACATATTTTTCTCAATAAGAAAAAAAGTCATAAATGAACTTCTGCTCTTTCTAGTGTTGATTGTCAGATTTTCAATGACTAGGCCAAGAACAATAAAAATATCTATATTATTTATGTATGTATGTATTTATTTATTTCAGACATTTATATCCCGTCGTTCTCACCCCTGGAGGGGGACTCAGGGCGGCTTACAACCAGCAACCATTAGATACCAGTAATAAATACACAGTTAAACATTAATTAAAACATCATTGTAAGTTTAAAAGGCCATTTAAAAGAGACAAGTCCAAGTCCAGTCATAACTCAAAATCCACCTATTGTCAATCATATGAGGCCTCTATAATTGTTACTACTGTGACTGCTGCCCGAAAGCTTGGTCCCACAGCCATGATTTCAATTTCTTCTTGAAGGACAGGAGAGAGGGAGCTGACCTGATTTTGTTAGGGAGTGTGTTCCGCAGACAAGGGTCCACCACCGAGAAGGCCCTGTCCCTCGTTCCCGTCAGACACAGGTATGTTTGCGAAGGTGGTGGGATCGAGAGCAGGATCATATAGGATACTATCAATCTTACCTGTTTGTACTCATCTACTAGCAAGATCAAAGAAAAGTTCCAGTTATAGTTTTAGAAGAATATTGTTTCATTAAATTTAAAATTCATGAAATTGGTTGAGAGTACAAGCCATTAATGGTCAGTGAGGTCTGAAATGATTGCAAGTAGATTTACAGACCATAGTATTTTACTCATGCACATCCTACAACGTTTTAAAAAGCTAAATGATTTATACATCATTGGCAGATATTTCAGTGTACAGTCATAATCAGAGGCCCTTTTGTATGTCTTACAATCAGAAGCTAATTGTGAAGTACTCAAGTCAGTGTTCTGATTCTAGAATTCCACCAAGAGAAATGAGATTGTGTCCTTTTTGTTCCCTTTGAATGAATAGCAAAGATCTAAATATTAGTGGTGTGTGAATCCATTCTGTTTTCGTTTTGAATTTTGGGTGCCCCCCATTCTGTTTATGGGAAGATTCTGAGAGATTAGGAGGAGGGCTATGCGGATTTGTAATTCAGAACTCTGAGTACCATTTCCATTTCGAGAAGAATCTTCCCAAATACAGAACTGGGTGAGGGCACCCAAAAACAGAGCAGATTCTGCACCATTTCACACAACCCTATTAAATACACCTGCTCTAAATAACATCAAATATTATTTGCCTAAGAAAACCCTATGAAATTCATGGGACCACCCAAAGTCACAGGTGATTGCAAGGAACATATCACCCACCAATTGCACTGTAGAAGAATTAAATAAATATAAAGTGGTAAATGACTGGCAAAATGTTGCTTAATATCTCTCTTGGCTCAGCTAACCACAAAGTTTTGTTGCTGCATTCCTTCAAGTCAACTCAACTCCAGCTTACTGCAACTCAAGTCTTCTTAGCAGGATTTATTAGGCTGAGAAAATATAAATTATACAAGGTCACTCCATGGGTTTCTATGGCTAAGCTCTAGTCCAACATACAAGTCACTATATCATGCTGCCTTTCTCATACCAACTTACCAAATATGTAGGATGGCTAATTCAAGAAATGATATTATTTACAGTTTCATATTCAAAATGTGCAAGCATTTGTTCAAAAGAAATCTAGGAAAAGCTAAACATCTGTCTAAAGAATGAACAAATAATACTGTAGGCAACTGTCCAAATGATAATATGTAAACACTCTGAGAGCTTTTGTGACTGAAGAGTATGGTATCAATATTATAAATGAATAAATAAATAAATTTGGTCTCACATTTTGGGAATTATTTTCTTAAGACCCTTTCTAGTGATGTTTCTTCTTGAGGAACTGGGGACACTAACTGTCAGTAAGACATGACCTCCCTAAAGAAGTGTTAGTTTGGGAAGCCCAGATATGTCCCTTGGAGAATAGACAAGGAACCAAGTAAGAAGAGGGTGGAATCACTGTCACTACAGGTATGGTTTCCCATTGGGAAGAGGGCTAAGCAGTTGAAGGCACTGTGGGCTAGAAAATTAACAACGATAGAGTATTCTTCTTCCTCCTATCCATAAATCGGATTAAAATTAACAGCTGTAGAATATTCTTCTTCCTCCTACTCATTAATCTCAATCAATCCACCCAAAGATATCAAGATCCTGTTTTCGAAGGCAGGGTTCATCCAAAGTAAGGTCTCTCTAGTCTATGATTTTTGGTAATGGATGAGAAAGCTGGAATAAGATGTGCAATAAACATTTAGGATAACAAATAACCTCTCTCACATACACATTGTACCCAGTTCTGCATTAAGAACAGCTTGAGAGCTGGGGAAGGGCCTGTAAGAAGTTATTTTCTCTGTTCAGCTTCCCTGGTTCCCTGAGTATTAATTTGTTTTATTTACATATTGTGCTAATCCAGCAAGGCAGATTAGAGATTCTGCTTTTGTATTATCCAAAACATTGCCCAGCAGTTACCCTACCTAATCTGATACTGGTAGTCTAGCATGTACATCAGGTATGGACAAACCCAGGTCCGGGGGCTGAATGTGGCCTTTTTTTCCAGCCCCTCCTCTCTCTCACCATCATATCCTTCCTTCCTTCCCTCCTTCCCTTTTGTCTTCCCTTCCCTTTTGTCTTTTCTTCCTTCTATCTTTCCTACCTACCTCCATCCATCCATTCCCTTCCACCCTTCCTTCCTTTCATCCTTTTCTTCCTCCCTCCCCTTTTCCTTCCTCCTTTCTTCCTGGTGGATGTTTAGCTGGGAGAAGAGACAGTTAAGAGAGAATAAGACATAAAAGGGTATCCTATTGAAGAGGAAGGGCTGGGAGGGAGACTGACTTTCTGATGCTCTAGAGCAGTGGGTCCCCAACTTTTTTGGCCTACCACCCCCTTTCCAGAAAAAAAGTACTCAGTGCCCACCTAGAAATTAATTAATTATAATAGTAATAGTGTTGCAAGGGACCTCTAAAGACTATCTAGCCCAACGCCCTTCTACCTTCATGCAGCAGAAGCACAATTAAAGCATCCCTGACAGATGGCTACCCAGGCTAAATAATAGTCTCAATAATAGTAGTAGTAGTAATAACAACACTAATGAAGAAGGTTGTAAGAGACTCCAAGGGTCATCTGGTTGCTTTTGTTTTTCTCTCCCACCCACCCCCCCCCCCCCTTAGCGGTGCGTGAGCTTTCCTCAGCGGCAGCGGTGGTGACAGAGGAATTAGCCCCAGCAGCAGGCTTTTCCGCGGCCTTACTCTTCTTCTCCCTTGTCCCATGCATGGCCGCGGGGGCAGGGGCAGCAGCGGGTGGAGGGAGAAAAGCTGTGCATGAGTCGAGGGGGGGAGGAAAGGCGCGCTCCTCTCCCCTTACTCTCTCGCCCCCTGTGCGCCTTCCTCAGTGGCAGCGGTGAAGGCTGTGCATGAGGCGCATGTGGGGCGAGAGAGCATGGGGAGAAGAGCGTGTCTTTCCCTCCCCCTTTGCCTAATGCGCGGCTGTTCTGCCTCCTCCCGTCACTGCCACTGCCCCTGCAGCCGCGCATGGTACAAGGGAGAAGGAGAGCAAGGCCGCGGAAAAGCCTGCCGCTGGGGCTCCCTCCTCCTCCTCTGCCACCGCTGCCACCGAAGAAGGCTTGCCTTTCCCTCCCCCTCCCTCGTTCCTTGCGATGTTTCCTCAGTGCAGGAGGGAGCCGTGGCCATGGGCTTGTCTGTAGGGCTCCCCATTGCCCCCTTGGATTACTCCACCGCCCCCCAGGAGGCGGTGGCACCCACTTTGGGAATGACTGCTCTAGGGTGTAGAATGGGCCAAAGTTTGCCAATGCCTGATTCAGTGGATAGAACTAGCATTTAAAAGAGTTTGTCTTCTGGATAGCAAATCCTGGAATCTCTCTGCAACTATTTTTTTTTCAAGTTCTTGGCAAGATATTATTCTGGTCTGGGGGAAAGAGGACAAAAAGCAATAATGTCTTGATTAAGCAAATAGATGTCAAAGCAGAACAAAATTAAGAACATCTTCCAATACTGGAAAAGAGCACCAACCTGGAACAGAAAATAATGCTTTCGGATAGACTTTTGAAATAAATCCTATTTGAAAACCTGGTGTTCTTCACTAAAGCAATGTTAGCTCATGCACATATTCGAGTTCATATGGTCCACAAAACAATGAAGTTGTCCCATGAGTACAAGCAAAACTTCTATACCACCAACAAAAGAAAGAGAAAAATAGCTGTTAGGAAGAGTCCTCCTAGTCAGCTATATAAATATGCAGCACCACTGAAATTTTATCTTTGTGTTTTAAAATACATTATAACTGTACCCTCAATTCACTTCTGACATGATAAATAAATACCACTAAAATCCTATATCATGGAATTAAATTTATACTGCACCAAGATCAATAGAATGGAGTCATGCTTGCAACTGAATACGAAGGGGTGAAGTATCACAGTCTGGTGGTGCCTCCATTTATGGAAGTAAGGCCCATAGATTTCAACAGAACTTGATTTCAGAGAAGTGTGCTTATACTTGTGATCAAATTTACTTCATTATATTCAAAATCATCACAAGAGCAAAAAAACCTCTTAGAGGACAGTGACATGGTGAAATTTAATTAACAGTTTTAAAATGAACCTAGATTTGTTTCTATCATTTTTTCACTCTGCTTTCATAAAAAGTTGACTTGATCTATGTAGCATAGCTGTATATTAGATTTGATTACAGATTCATTTCTACAACCTCCACATGGCTTTGGTTTTAGTCACATGGCTGTAAGAAATTGATAAAATTATCCCATAAATAACAGCTATTGAAATTGTATTCAAACACATTGTCATGTTAGTCTGGATAAGGATGTAGAGCAGGGGTGCTCATTAGGTAGCTCGGGAGCTACTAGTAGATCTTTGGCCCTCTTCCAGGTGATCTTCAGGCCTCACCAGCCGGATTGGGCGTTCCTGCCATGCGTGCGTACACCCTGTGCACATGCACGCTCCTGCTGCTGGCTTCCGCTCTCGTGGTGCTTCTTTTGCCTGTGGGGCATTGCAGGAAGAAGGAAGCACGAGGCGGGGCCTCTGGAGGGAGCGCCCTGCCTCTCTCTCATCCAGAAGCAGCTGTTCAACCTCTGTTGCTGGCGAGACAGGCAGGGCGGAGCGCTCCCTCTGGATGCCCCGCCTCGTGTTTTCTCCTTCCTGCAATGCCCCGCAGGCGGAAGAAGCGCTGTGCGGGCAGAAAACAGCAGTAGGAGCACATGCGGTGGCAAGAGCGCGCGGCGGTGGTAGCGCGCAGGAGCGCACGGCAGCGGGGCCAGGTAGATCTTTTGGACTTGGTTGCTTTAAGAGTAGCTCGCATGCTGAAAAAGTGTGAGCACCCCTGATGTAGAGAGACCTTGGAGAACTGTTGAGATTAAGCAAAAGAAAGAAGTTTGTAGCATAAGCTTTTGTAGACTGGGTCTATTTCATCAGGTGCATCTCTAGTAACCATTACACGAGCGGTTCTCAACCTGTGGGTCTCCAGATGTTTTCGCCTTCAACTCCCAGAAATCCTAACACCTAGTAAAGTGGCTGGGATTTCTGGGAGATGTAGGCCAAAACACTTGGGGACCCACAGGTTGAGAATCACTGCATTAGAAAATTGCACTACTTCCCCTATGCATGACAAGACATACTCAAGATTTTGCAATATTGTAAACATATAAAGGAATGCATAAAAAAAATCAGGAGAAAACCAAATTTTGCTTTATAGATTATACCAAAGAAATGGTTGCGCCACAATATCTGATTATCTTGATGTATTATCTCTCCTCTGGACAACAAGCCACTATCAAGATATGATTTCCAGAAACAGAATAGTTTCCTGTTGGCAAGGAGTCAGACAAGACTGCATTTTATGACCCTATCTGTTTAATTTATATGCAAAACATATCATATGGAAAACAGAATTAGACTCATAAAAACTGAAAGAAGGAACTTGGAGTCACAATTGCTGAAAGCTAAGAAAGAACATGCCATGGCAGGGTTTCAGTTATATATTAAGACAAAAAGAATGACCACTGAAGATTTATAAGACTTTAAAGTACATAATGAAGACATTGTAACACTAAAAGATTTTGTATATATAAGCATAGTGAGAAATTAAACTAAAAACTGTAGTGAAGCAATCAGAAGAAGACTAAAGCCTAGAATGCCAGCTATGAAGAAACAAGATAAAATTCTCCAGTGCATAGGCACATCAGTAGATACTAAAGTCAGTATAATCATGCTGTGCTATTTTTGGATTTCTGTGCATGGGAGTGAAAACTGAATGGTGAAAAAGCTTTGAAGACATAGCAATGTTAGTGTAAAATATTGCTGTACAATAGGGTCTTGTAGCCCACACATCTACTATGGAAATGGTATTACAGGACCTAATGATGCCACCTACATTAGTAGCACTTTCACTTGCTCATCTTCTAATCTGATAAATGTCATCCTCTATCAGCAATGCCCTTCAGCATTCCATATTGGGCGGGCAGGCTGGTCTTTGCACCAGAGAGTAAATGAACATATGTCAGACATTAGAAACAAAAACAAAAAAACCAATGACAGAACACTTCACTTTTCCTGGTCATTCCACCTCAGAATAGCAATCATTAAACAAAGTAAGTACAAAGAAGGATTAGACAGAGAAACAACAACAGAATTGGCATATATCCACAAATGCCATTCCATGACAGTGGATTGAACAAAGACAATGATTTCCTGGCACACTACGTACGACACCAATTAACACCACAGCCTCATGACAGTCCTCTTAGCCAGTTCATGACATCTCCTTTCTGGTTTCTAGCCAGCAACACACTTTTCAAGAATTCCTTCCACAATTCCTACAATTAGTTACTCATCTTGGCTTTATATAATATCTTCTTTCTCCTCCAAGTGAATAGGACACCTCATCACCATAGTGTTGTTGCCAATACTGTGAACCACCCTGAGTCCCCTTCAGGGTTGAGAAAGGCAGTATACAAATACTGCAAATAAATAAATAAATACCCACAAGTTTTGCAATCTACTCTTTGACATTTCACTTTATGTAACTTAGGACTTCAATGCATGAATGAGGCAAACTGGCATTAAAGCACCTATCACATGACATTGTGTATATCCTGTGCTGGTCTGTCACCTCCTCATTCCTTGCCATTGATGAGAAACCCCAGCAATAGCCATAGGTCATACTATGCTCCTGTCACTTACCTGGAGCAATGAGGTTGTTCCGCTTTGGTGGCACTGAAGTGATATCAGGGGGCATGATTTTCCTCCATTCTCCACCTGCCCTTTGCTACTTCTGGGACAGTAATTCTTTTATTTGAAGTTTTATTTTATTTTATTTTACTAACCTTAACTGCAATTGAAAATATGTTTGTTTGTTTTTTTTTAAAGGATTTAAAAGTATTACAGAGGAATAGCGGGGGGTGGAGTTATGAAAATAAATGAATGTGCAGCTTCGGGACTACACGTCAGCAATTTGGTACATTTGTGCTAATACTGAGTTGTGAAATAGTGAGAAACTCATCCTAGTAGGTTGCCACCATCAGTGATCATGTGACTGTGTTGCAATAACAACTTTGTGCTAAAAAGTCCATAACTGATCAAAGTTTATGCCATCAATCCACACCAGGAAAATCAACAATTACATCGTATTCTACCCTAGAGTTGCCCTGGATTCATCCCTTTAGTTCCACATCTACTCTTTATATACTGGGCTGAAACTGTAATAATAACCACACATTTCCCCTGCCCAAATTTAAATTAGCAACACTTTTTTTCTTCTCTTCACCATGCCCTCCTCAGCCAAACTCAGCTATGAGTTCAATTGGGGGGAGGAGTTGTCCAAACTACCACATTGTACGTTCATACAGAAATGGAACAGACATGAGTACATTTTCCTAGTGTGAATGAGGCATCAGCTAGTCTCTAAGGTACTGTAGGTTTCCTTTGCAGAGCATGGCAGTGAGCCAGAGTTAGGGGGTCTCCTTTGGCTGTTAGCAGCTGAGGGAGGCCCCATAGTTCTCCCTGACAGGTGCAGTCTGGACAGTTAGCAGTCCTCTCTCTGCTGGCAGGAGCTAAGCCTCTAGCTCTTATGCTTCACCCACCCATGTACCTGCCTCTCAGAGTTGTGGGGACTGCTCCAAAGGGAAGACGTAGGGGCACGGTGTGTGACTACTATGCGAAGAATTATAAATGACCAAAAGTGGAACCCCAAAAAGAGGGGTGCAACCATTATGTGATGAAATACAGTAGATTGATTCAAACAAGTGAACCAGTGCCCTGTTCTCCAAGACCTGAACAAGACAGTTGGTGAATTAGAGGTCATTTATTCACAGGGTCACTGTAAATTGATATCAATTTGACAACAAATAATAAAAACAAGAAGCATAATTCTGCATCATGGAAAAATTATCCTTTTTTAAAAGAAAAAGCTCAAGTATATTCTGAAAGTTTTTTGGAAAGCCAAGCATTTGGCAGGAGAAGGGTCAGTAAAAATTGGGAATTCTGTGGAATGAGCTTGTTTTTGTGTTCTTCTGGAGAGGGCTTTGCATCATCAGTCTTCAGATAAAACTATTTGTGTTTCTTAAGAAAACTGCAGCCAAGGATTATTATATCAGGTTGTTACAAGTTTGCTCCAGACCTGAAGATAGGTAGTGGAGTGAGAGTCCAAAGGTGCTGTCATTGATGTAGTTCTGTCAGCAGCAATGTCCAGCAAGATAGGTCATACTTCTTAAGTTGGAACCTAACTAGTATGTATTTGCCCAAATATATATTTCACACACTTTCTGGCAAAATTTTGGAAGCATTTCATCAGCTGAAGAATACTACTGTGCTATCTGAGCAGTTTACATCAGTTGGTGTGGGGTCAGTTGAACTGTGAGCCCTTCCCACAATTCACAGCACTCGAAGGAATGATCATTTCTATTGATGCTCAGTATTAGAGGAGTTATCACACACCATTCTGACATCCCTCTCAAAGACTGTAAAACAGCCCATACTTTTCTGGAAAGAGGCCACACAGCTTAGGCATGCTGCATTTTCTGTTTTCCACTAGCACCAACATCTTTAAAGGCTGTCTTGGAACAATGCAAACCATTAGTTTTAGCCTAAATTCAACTGACAGTTCCTACTAGCGCAGACCAGCTGAATCAATGAAATTCATGAATTGGGCCCTTACGCCTATAATCCCCAAGTCTTTGGATACAGCACATCACACTCTAAGACTCTAGAGCAGGGGTGCTCATTAGGTAGATCGTGATCTACTGGTAGATCTCGGAGGGCGTCCTGGTAGAAGGTAGTGGGTAGGCACAGTGTAGATCTTGCTCAGGGGCTTATTATACTCACATTTAGTTGAATTCAGTTTCAAAATGTGTTTTATGGCTCTCTGAGTAGTGGGTAGGTAGATCTTTGGGACTTGGTTGTTTTATAAGTAGCTCGCATGCTAGAAAAGTGTGAGCACCCCTGCTCTAGAGGCTCTCAGCTTTGCAAATATTTAGGGCGGGCATAGGCTGAGATTCCTCTGTTTCTCAGCCACAATGCAGACTAATTGGGGGATTCTGAGAGTTGCTGCCCAAAATTTAACTTTGGGCAGCACAACATATACAGCTGTGAAGATTAACAGAACCTTAGGAAATGGGACACCAATATTGGGCCTCCAAGACATTTAAAGACAACTATATACTGTACCTTTAATAGAATCCTTGAGATTTGGAAGGACATAGCAAATGCTGCATGTCAAAATTCTAACACATCAATGGAAGGCCGATAGCATATGTCAACAGTCTCCCTTGAGTCTTTAGGTATATAGAATCATAGAACTGAAAGAAATCATATGGGCCATCCAGTCCAATCCCTTGCTATGCAGGAAAACCCAATCAAAACACTTCCGAGAGATAGCCATTCAGCCTCTGCTTTTTCTGTCTGTGCCCCTGTTCAGAAGATTTCACTTCCTGACCCTGTGATAATTGGATTTGGGGGGAGGGGATGGCTTGTTATGGAGACAACAAGCCAAATAGTTGTCCACAAGTTACAAACATCCGACTTACAAATGACTCCTTGTTAAGAACGAGGATGAGACAACAGGAAGTGACAAAAATCTGCCCCTTGGAAAGGAAATTCGCTCCTGAAAGAGTGACTCATTGAATCTTTCCCACCAATCCTTGTTGCCACATTTTTTTTCAAAATCCAATTATCACAGGGGCAGAAAGAGAGGTGAACAGGGCACAGACAGTAAAAGAAATGGTACAAAGGTGTTAACCCTTCCCTATGCTATCCAACGCATGTGTGCACACACACACACAGATATATATATATATATATATATATACACACACACACACACACACACACACAGTATATATACCTTATCCTATTTGTCATTGATCCACTCCTTTGGGCTTCATGTAAATCTACCATTTGCCAAATGATAGATCGTAGACATATACAGTACACTTAAAATGTACCTGTTCCAACTTACATATAAATTCAACTTAAGAGCAAACCTACAGAAACTACCTTATTCATAACTTGGGGACTATCTGTAATGAAGAGCCCATTACATATATTGTTTTAATTGCTGGTTAATTATGCGGCAAATGTTTGTGATATGCTATAATTTGTTTACTTGAGCCATTAATTAGTACAATTTTTGTTTCTTTGGTATTATCAGATTTATATAGCAATTATTTTATCTATTGTTTTTGTGTTATTTTTTACCTGTTAGTCGTGGTTATTAGCACTGAATATTTGCCTTTTTAATTGGAAAATGCTCTGAGTACTCTAGGGGAGATAGGGCAGGGTATTAATATATTATTATTCTTATTCTTATTAAAGCATATGTGTCAAACACAACACCTGCAGGCCAAATCCTGCCCACCATGTCATATTCTGTGACCTGAGAGTGACGTTTTGGTTGGTCCAATGCCTGGCAAAAATAGTTATAGTTGAAAAACACAGCTTGGGAGATCCAGGGTATTAATATATTTTATTCTTCTTATTAAAGCCTGGAACCCCAGGTGCCCACCATGTCATATTGGTGGCCAGGGAGCTTCCAATGCCTGGCAAAATAGTTATACAGTTAAGACTCGCTGAGCCACCAGCTGGCCAGGGAGCTTTCGCACAGTTAAGACTTGTGCACCAGCTGCGCCCGTACCTTGGGAAGTCTGATCTGGCTACGGTCATCCACACTCTTGTCACATCACGATTAGATTACTGCAACGCACTCTACATGGGGCTGCCTTTGAAGACAGTTTGGAAACTGTAACTAGTCCAACGGGTGGCAGCCAGATTACTAACAGGAGCTACTTACAGGGAGCATACCACCCCCCTGTTGTGTCAGCTTCACTGGCTGCCTGTCCACTTCTGGGCTCAATTCAAAGTGCTTGTTTTGACCTATAAAGCTCTATACGATTCTGGCCCAGCTTATTTGTCCAAACACATCTGCCTCTACGCCCCACCTCGTAATTTAAGATTATCTGGGGAGGCCCTGCTCTCACTCCCGTCAGCATCTCAAATGCGGCTGGTGGGGACAAGAGACAGGGCCTTCTCGGCTATGGCTCCCTACCAAGCAAAATACGATTGACTCCATCCCTCCTAGCATTTAGGAAAAAAGTGAAATCCTGGTTATGGGACCAGGCCTTTGCATAGTAGCAGAATGCAGCATGTGGATTAGTATAGGATTGGCAAGTTGACAAATGAAATATGGCTTCTTGTTTTTAACCTGACCTGTGGATGGAACATTGTTTTTAACTTAACTGAGTACTGAGATGTTGTTTAAATATTTTAAATGTTATTTTTATGGTTTTATATTGTATTCTAGGCATCACATTGTTGCCTTGTTAGCCGCCCTGAGTCCACCTTCAGGGGTGAGAAGGGCGGGGTAAAAGTACTGCAAATAAATAAATAAATAAATTATATTTTTTTAGTCTTACAATTGCAAACAACCCTTTGTAATTTACCATAAGGCTGACGTAGCCTGTGTGGAAATGAAGCTGGCATCCCTGCACTGGAGCAATATGGGAGAAGGACGGTTCTTGGAACATGTTCACCTACATAAACTCTCTTCAGGAACCAGAAGATTCCTCCTTTGGAAATAAAGAACAGACTCATGTCTTCATATATAACAGATTGCAACAATGGGTTGCTATGCGTATTTGGGGCTGTATGGCCATGATCCAGTAGCAATCTCTCCTGACGTTTCACCTGTATTTGTGGCCAGAATCTTCAAAAGTCTGTTGAAAATTAGGCCAGTGGAGTGTGTGTGGGTGTGGGTGTGTGTGAGTGTGTGTGTGTATAGCAAATGTCCTGGGTAGGAGAAAGAAGCCTGTTTGTTTGAAGCAAGTGTGAATGTTGCCATTAGTCAGATTGAGTAGCATTGAGTAGCCTTGCAGCTGCAAGGTCAACCAGTGGGGGTATTTGATAGAGGTTCATCTAGCATGTTGTCCCTCATAAACTCTCTTCAGGAACCAGAAGGTTCCCATTTTCAAAACAAAGAACAGGTTCATAGCTTCATATATAACAGATGGCAACAACGGGTTGCTGTGCAGTTTTTGGGGTGTATGGCCATGGGCGATGATATGATAGCTGGGTCCAGAAGCTCTGAGTGCCATGATCCAGTAGCATTCTCTCCTGATGTTTCACCTGCATCTGTGGCTGGTATCTTCAGAAGTCTGTTGGAAATAAGGCCAGTGGAGTGTGTGTGTGTGTGTGTGTGTGTGTGTGTGTGTGTGTGTGTGTGTGTGTAGGAAATGTCCAGGGTAGGAGAAAGAAGCCTGTTTGTTTGAAGCAAGTGTGAATGCTGCCGTTAGTCAGATTGAGTAGCATTTAGTAGCCTTGCAGCTGCAAGGTCAACCAGTGCGGGTATTTGATAAAGGTTCATCTAGCATGTTGTCCTTCATAAACTCTCTTAGCTGGGTCCAGAAGCTCTGAGTGCCATGATCCAGTAGCATTCTCTCCTGATGTTTCACCTGCATCTGTGGCAGGTATCTTCAGAGGTCTGTTGGAAATAAGACCAGGAGAGAGAGAGAGAGAGAGAGAGAGAGAGAGAGAGAGAGAGAGAGAGAAGAAAATGTCCAGGGTAGGAGAAAGAAGCCTGTTTGTTTGAAGCAAGTGCGAATGTTGCCGTTAGTGAGATTGAGTAGCATTGAGTAGCATTGAGTAGCCTTGCAGCTGCGAGGTCAACCAGTGGGGGTATTTGATAGAGGTGGCAACAATGTTCATCTAGCATGTTGTCCTTCATAAACTCTCTTCAGGAACCAGAAGGTTCCCATTTTCAAAACAAAGAACAGGTTCATAGCTTCATATATAACAGATGGCAACAACGGGTTGCTGTGCAGTTTTTGTGGTGTATGGCCATGGGTGGTGGTATGATAGCTGGGTCCGGAAGCTCCGAGCGCCATGATCCAGTAGCATTCTCTCCTGACGTTTCACCTGCATCTGTGGCTGGTATCTTCAGAGGTCTGTTGGAAATAAGGCCAGGAGAGAGAGAAGGAAATGTCCAGGGTAGGAGAAAGAAGCCTGTTTGTTTGAAGCAAGTGTGAATGTTGCTGATAGTGAGATTGAGTAGCATTGAGTAGCCTTGCAGCTGCGAGGTCAACCAGTGGAGGTATTTGATAGAGGTGGCAACAATGTTCATCTATTCTAGCATGTTGTCCCTCATAAACTCTCTTCAGGAACCAGAAGGTTCCCATTTTCAAAACAAAGAACAGGTTCATAGCTTCAGGGTAGGAGAAAGAAGCCTGTTTGTTTAAGCAAGTGTGAATGGCAGATTGAGTAGCATTGGGCCTTGCAGCTGTCAACCAGTATTTTAGAGGTTCATCTAGCATGTTGTCCCTCATAAATGGCCATTTTCAAAACAAAGAACAGGTGGTGGTATGATAGCTGGCCATGATCCAGTAGAAGCTCCGAGCGCCATGATCCAGTAGCATTATCTCCTGACGTTTCATCTGCATCTGTGGCTGGTATCTTCAGAGGTCTGTTGGAAATAAGGCCAGTGGAGTATATGTGTGTGTATGTGTATCTGAAATGTCCAGGATGGGAGAAAAAAAACTGTTTGAAGCCAGTGTGAATGTTGCCATTAGTAAGCTTGAGTAGCATTGCAAATGCAAGGTCAATCAGTGGGAGGTATTGGCATAGAGGTGGCAACAAAGTTCCTCAACCATGTTGTCCTTCATAAACTCTCTTCAGGAACCAGAAGGTTTCCCCTTTTGAAATAAAGAACATACATAACAGAGGGCAACAACGTGTCTTGGTCGTTTAGTCCTTGGATAAAAAGTAACGCCCTTCCAAAAGCGGGGTTTGAACGGCGAAAGGATGCCCATTCCTGAGGGAAGCGCCTCAAGCTCCACCCATCATCACACGACGTGGGTGTGTGGAGAAAAACGGGCGGGATTTTCCAAACAGCTCTTCTCCCCTTTCTAAAAAAAATCAAAACAAAACACACACACGCTTTTTCCTCCCCTTTCCCCTTCGCCTTTGTTGTTGCTGGCAGAGCAGGAGAAGAAAAGGGAAGTTTGGAAAGTGCAAGTTATCCAAGTAAAGCTGAAAGACTCAGCGAAGAGTCTGCATCCCTATCTGAAACTCTGAGGAAAGGGAGCTCTCTGGCTGAGCAGTTTCAAGCCCTCCCCTAAAGTACAAGCCCCTGAACAGCGCGCGAGGAGGCAGCCACAGAGTTTCAGATAGGGATGCAAACTCAAATGCACAACAGAGAAGTTAGGCAGCTTCTGTCACGTGGGGCCAGCACGCGGAGGTGAGGTAGAGGGGGGAGTGTGGCGCGTGAGGAGCAGGCACTTACTTGCGTTCCATTTCCCACCACGACCCCCTCGCTCTCGGCCATGTCTCCCAATCAATGGGGCTCTGAGGCCAGGTGTGGATCCCGGACAAGGCGCGCGCCGCAGTTCCTTGAAGCCCAGTCAGCTGACCCCCCAAGGCGGAAGAGCCCGTTTTGGCCACGCTCCCCGCCTCCTCCTGGGAGGTTTTCGCCTGGGCTCCCTTCTCGTGACTTTGGGAACTCGCCTCCTGCCGTTGTGCGGCTAGAAAAGGGTTTGAAGGCCCTGCTCAGCCCTTGAGAAGCCACTGAATGGCCTTAAGGAGCCACACACCCTCAGCCTTAGGTGCAAGCAAGAGCACAACCCGCTCTGAACAAAAATGACAAGAAAGGAGATTCCATCTGAATATTAGGAAGAACTTCGGCTGTGAGAGCCGTTCAGCAGTGGAACTCTCTGCCCCGGAATGTGGTGGAGGCTCCTTCTTTGAAGACTTTTAAGCAGAGGCTGGATGGCCATCTGTTGGGGGTGCTTTGAATGCAATTTTCCTGCTTCTTGGCAGGAGGTTGGACTGGATGGCCCAGGAGGTCTCTTCCAACTCTATGATACTATGATTCTATGACTTGCCACCTCATCACATTGAAAGGGGAAAGCAGGGATGTCCCTCCCTTTGCTGTCCAACACAATACCACCCTCCCTCCCCTTGCAGGATGCATAGTTTCCCAAAGGATGGACCGTCCAGAAGGCAATAGGGTGGTGTCCTTCCTCTAAAGGAGCTTCTACTCAACCAGCGAGGGACTAACAACAGCCCAAACCCTTTCCAAAGACTGCTCCCCAAAAACTATAACTTCTTTTTGGTTTGAATCACGAAATGTGCACTGATTTCAACCAACGCACATCTCAAACCCCTCCAAAGTAGTTCATTTACTGGGTTGTTGTAGGTTTTTCGGGCTGTATGGCCATGTTCTAGAACAGGGGTGCCCACACTTTTTAAGCATGCTACTTTTTTTAAAAAAAGTGAAGATCTACCTTGCGCACGCGTTCTCCATCCGCACGCCGCTCCTGCGCACCACCGCTCCTCCCACAGGGCATTGCAGAGGGCGAGGGAGCGCGAGCCGGAGCCTTCGAGGGCTTCGAAGGCTCAGAGGGCTTCGTAGGCTCTGCCTCGCGCTTCCTCGTTCCCGCTGCTGGCTCCTCCCACAGGGCATTGCAGAGAGCGAGGGAGCGCGAGGCAGATCCTTTGAAGGCTCTGCCTTGCGCTTCCTCGTTCCCGCTGCCGGCTCCTCCCGCGGGACATTGCGGGAACGGGGGAGCGTGAGGCGGACCCTTCGCAGGCTCCTATTTTGATGTATTTTGATGTTTATTTGGATGATACATCTTGGATCCACTTTAACAGAGTGATCTTGCTCACTGCAATACACCGCCAGCCAAACCAGCCGACTTCGGCGTTTTTTGGAACCTCCAGGACTTAGTACCGCCCAGAAAGGAAAGGGCTTACTGTGAGAACATACTTCACAACCATTGCATCTCATGTTTGTATTCTAATGCATTGGATTATTTTCGCACAAGCCTACTAAGAACATTTGATATTTATCTGATTGGCCCTGATTCCTTTCTATGACTGCATGTCTGCATTCGAACTCTACTCAGAACTGGACGGGACTGTGCATATGAAACGCTGGGCAAGTTTACTATCGGTTGTGTTTCTTACTGTCTGATACTATTTGTGTAATGGGATAATACTTTTACTGTAATGATTTGATGTGTTTTCTACTTGAATATTGAACCATATGTGAGAATATGTTTACTACAATATTTAATATGTTTTTACTCATATATTGAAGAATATGGAAAACTTTTCTCGATAGATATAATAGCAATTTAGCTCATTCTTAGTGGTGGATATATTATTCTCCCTTACAGTGTTTTCTCAAACTTTTTCGTGTTTGGAAAGGTACCTAACGGACAGAGGAGGCCGAGAGCCAGTCAGTTCTGCCACAAGCTGCAGTAGACATTGCAGGTCTTGCTCTGCTCACATCTGCTGCTCCTAGTGCACAGCAGAATGTGTTTGTGTGGATGGCAGCCAGGACCAGGCCAAACAATGAGTGTGTAGAAGTGGGATGCTTGGAAACAGACATGTGTCTGTGACTCATAGCCTACAGTGAGCCTGAATTACCCTGCTGCCTCCATGTATACTGAAAGACAAGGATCTTTTGCCAGCTTTGAAGTGAAATTTGGCTGCCAGTCTTATCTCCTTCAGCATGTGCAATGAGTGAAGCTGTCTCTCATCTCATGTAACAAAATGTCTTGGTCCAACCTGACTCCTTCTCAGAAGAAAAAAAATAGCTACACCTGTCAGTTCACTTATTGTGTGGTGAAAGAAGACCAACCCATTCCAACTGAAAGGTCTAGGGCTGCTGGGAATCCAACATCTCCTGTGTAAGCTAATGGTTGTCAACCTGTTATCCTTCGGGTAGTGATGGGCTACAGATCCTGTTGATTGTAGCCTATGTTGGCTAAGGATGGTGGGTGTTGCAGTCCCATAGTATCTGGAGAAGTACATGTTGCCTACCTCTCCCATAAACAAAAGCACTACCAAAGAAGAAACAGTCTGGATCCAGTTGGATTTAAATGTTGTACAATTCAGAAGTCCTATATTGAGGCATTTTAAAAAAACCTTTGAATTCTGGCATTTTCAAATAGATCACTCTACCATTCTTACTTCCTGCATTCCTCATCCTCTGCATATCTAGTAGTTTATCATACTGTGAGCCACAGAGCACATCTTAACTTTTATTTAAACTTTATGTACTGTATCTATTTGGTGCAGTCACTTTGTAATGGCTGGAATTATTTTTCAAAATGTTTATACTATCCTGCTCCTTAACAAGACAGACATGCAGATAAAGAAATATCTTTAATATGCATCATAAGACTCGCAGAATTTCTGCAGATATCTTAACAACCAAAATTCCACTCAAGTCCACCTTTTCTCTGTTGCAGGCACACCACCACCATTATTTTCTGGTTAATGGTGACCAGGAGGAGTGGCACAGAGGCATCCAGCTGTTTTCTTGTATGTGCCTTCAAGTTGCCTGTCGATTTATTTCAATCCCACGACTCAATGGCAAGCCTTGCCTGAATATGCTGTGATAGGTTCACTTTAAGGTCATCATTGGTTGAAAATCACTTGAAGGCACACATAGCTACAATGATGCAAAAACCTGAACATATTGTATTAACTCAGTAGTAGCATCCAGATGAAGAAACGTAACTATTGGGCATTGTGATCATACTCTGTAAGGTTTTAATATACACATTTCAGTAGAAAATGGATGATAAAATTGGGACACTCTTGTAACAATCCCAAAATCATAGCAGTACCTAACCAGTACCATGGCATGTTCTGCTAAACACAGTTCTTCCTTCATTAGTCTGCAGTGTACTGTCATGCTGTTTGAAAGTTTATATTTCAAAAATCAAGAATAGGTAATAGTATCTATTTGATCTCTAAATAGGCCTCATTCTATTTATTTAAGGGTGTAACTTGTGCATATTGCACATTGTTTCAGCATTTGGTTTGGGAATTAAATTAAGCAAAAGAGTTGTCTTGTACATACATTTACATTGGGATAGATAAGTGTAGTCTTCCAAATATGGTTGGATTGAAGCTACCATCAGCCTTGGGATCCTAAGCACGTTATCATGTCCAGTAATACTTTCTTGCCTCTAAACTCCACCAGTGTTCACATTCTGACATATTGAGTATTCATGCCAAGTTTGGTCCAGATCCATAATTATTTGAGTCCACAGTGCTCTCTGGATGCAGGTGAACTACAACTCCAAAATTCAAGGTCAATGCCTACCAAATCCTTCCAGTATTTTCTGTTGGTCATGGGAGTTCTGTGTGCTAAGTTTGGTTCAATGCTATCATTGGTGGAGTTCAGATTGCTTTTTGGTTGTTGGTTAACTATAAATCCCAGCAACTACAACTCCCAAATGACAAAATCAACCCCCAACCCCATCAGTATTCAAATTT
The DNA here is from genome assembly GCA_030556195.1 of Anolis apletophallus. Lineage (NCBI taxonomy): Eukaryota > Metazoa > Chordata > Lepidosauria > Squamata > Anolidae > Anolis > Anolis apletophallus. Next base: position 136,854,087 of record JARBWK010000004.1, on the reverse strand, counting down.
AGACGTATCGGGTATTTGTGACAAGTTTGTTCCAGTGAATGAAAATACATCCTGCATATCAGATATTTTCGTTATGATTCATAACAGTAGCAAAATTACAGTTATGAAGTAGTAACGAAAATAATTGTATGGTTGGGGGTCACCAAAACATCAGGAACTGTATTAAGGGGTCACGGCATTAGGAAGGTTGAGAAACACTGCTCTAAACATTAAAGTGGGGATAATAGACAAAGGTTTTGCCTTCACTCACAATGCACGACTAATCCAAAGTTTGGCATATCTGCATACACACCAATTACCCCACCAAAATACATTTAAAAAAACAAAATTGTGAATGCACTCTTTGTTTTAAAGGAGAATCACAGTTGGTGGATAGTTACAAGATAGTTGTTGCTTTGATGGTACACGGCTTCTGAAGCTGGAAGATGTGTGTGTCCATTGATTAAATTATCTTTCATGGATATGTCTAATCCCATGTTAACTCCATCTCGGCTAATAGCCATCATCACATCTTCTAGCAGTGAATTCCAAAAATTAATTGCACACTGTGTGAATAATTGCTTCCTCTTGTCAGTCCTGAATGTTCGACCAATCAATCCTTTGGGTGACCCCTTGGTACTATGGGAGAAGAACACATCTCTATTCACTTTTTCCTTAACACAAATAATTATATACACCTCATTTCACATGTTCCTGGGATCAAACCTGCATGTTCATGTCTGCTTGTTACAATGTTTCACTCATGTCATTGCTCAATTGTACTCCTCCTGCCTGTTGCAATCTTCAAAGTTGATACTCTTTCCCAAAACAATATGGTTTTCTGGCAGTGCCTGAGCTATAGGCCAAGATTAAGTAACAGAGGAAATGACTTGAGGGCCAGGGGAATTTTGTTAGAGCAGGAAGCTCTTATCATTTGTTGAGATCCCTTTCATGTCAGTTAACGTCTGTAATTGAAATATCTCACCAATGATAGCATGGCAAGTATTACAGGAGGTGCATAGATGGGGGCACTTATTCACTTGCAGTCACTATGAAAATGTGATCTACATCTTTGTTGGGCAACATCAGAGTAACTAGGTTCTGAGAGGAATCTATAATGAAAAGAGCATGACATCTGTGGTAGCAGAGACTAGTAAACAGCCCTATTTCTCTAGTCTAAGGCTTTCCTGCCGATACTGTCAAACTGATAGTATTGACAGAAAGATCTTTTGAACAGAGCAACAGATACTATCAATGAATTACACTCACATTAGGTTGCAGTCAGATTGGGCTTTTTCTTACTCCTTGGAAATCTTAAGGATCTGTTTTGCATTTATTTTAAATGTATATAGTCTTCACAAGTTTATATCTATACTGTGAAATAATAAGAATAAGGTTCAAAAGCAACATACTTGATCTTCTTCTCCCGTGCTGTCTTCTTAAGTGAGTGTCAGGACACTATTTCAGACTTCTGGGAAAAGAAGAGTTCATTAGCAATGGTTATGATGAATTAATTGTGAATTTATTGCCTCCTCACCCACAAAAACAGGCCCTAAAACAATGCATTTTAGCACCAAGTCACTGTTACTGTCTTTAGATACCAACAAGAGCAATTTGATCTGTTTGGAAATGACTCCTGTGCTGAATCATGTGACTAAAGGTGGAAGTTATTAGTCCCTTGGTAACAGCCCACCCGACCTCACTTTTGGATCCTTCAGTGTAGGAAGCACAATCTTGTTGACAATATCTTGTTTGAGCATTGGGGTCTTCCAAACCTCTGGCACAATTGCACATTCTTGGTCTCCTATTCTGACTTGCTCATTTAGCCTGATTTCTGGCTTTCTTCTTGATCTTGTCTCCTGCTGCCTATAGGCCAGGCCTTAAAAATATAGGTCCTCCTAAATTGGAAAGAAAGAGAAAAGGAAACAAATCACTTTCTATAACAGATGGGCATTTTATACTTGGGTACTAAAGTACAAAGTAGCTAATGAGAAGAAGCCCTCTGTGTCATGCTTCCATGGATCCCTGGGAATTTGTCAAAGATAGCTGTCTGAAGACAAGCTAAGAAGCAGACAGGCCTAGATCTCATTCTGTTCAAAATAGCAAACCAAGTTTAAGGAAGCTTTGTAACATAAAGTGAAAAACCTTGTAGGCTCTTGTGGGATTTGGCCTCTGTTGGGCTGGGAGCTGGTACCAGAAAGCACACTGGGATCTCTCATTGAGCCACAACAGCATACAGAATAAAGTGCTGTCTGTTAGTACCTGAGACACAATTTTTGGATCTCCAGCACCTTGCAAAAGTGTAGCCTTTGGGTGCTTTTTAAAAACACAACAGCACAAACATTTCAAAAGAGTTTTTAAAACCAGTTTTAACTATTTCATGCCAAAATGCCATATATGAAACATAAGACAATATGCCCACAAAGTTTTATGGCCCTGAAATAAACTGGGTTTTTTTACTCATTTGAAATTTACTTAAAAACTGTACTGTTGTGTTTCTTAAAAGTAACTATCACTTTTAATTACTTTTGTTGAAAAATATTTTAAAGTGTTACACAAAACATACTTTTCACATTCATGCCATTGTTGCCTCAACACCTACACAATAGTACAAGTCATCACTTGAATCATACCATTTAGTGAGGCCACAGTTTAAACTATAGAAGTTAAAAAAACAATTACTGTTACCTTGCAAAAGAGTGAAGTTAATCCATCATCAAGATGCAATCATACTGTAATGCAATGTAGAGCAAACAAATGATTTGCAGGAGTGGGAAGCCTGTTTAGCACAGAATCCCCTTTACAATATGTCTGAAAGGATTAAGAGAGGCTGTGTAGGTATGATGTAAACAGTATTTTGTTTGCATTTGCATAATCCTGGATCTAGAAGAGCACTCCTCACAGGCTGTGCAGATTCCACACTTGTTAACAGCAGCCTCCTGCACATGGAGCACAGGAGAACTTCATGTGGAATCTGAAACTGAAGGCTTTAAAAAAAATGCCCAGGAAAAGCTAATCTCAGAAAAAATGGTTGAGTTTTTGAAATTCCATGTTGTGTGTAATATTGAATATAAACTTTGTATCCTATGAAGCCATACTCCGAAATAAATGGTTATTAATGTTCCTTTTTTCTTTCTTAGTACATAGAAAATGCATATTAATTTTTCCCCTATATCCCCGCCTCTTCCCAAATTGTATCTATAATTTATCTACACATGAGAGATCACAAACAAATGATCTTTTAAGCGTAAACTGGTAACTATTTCTTTTAATGTTTATAATATGTGTTCCTTTAAAATACATGATGGAATTAAAGTGTTTCTATTTCTTCTCATCTTTCCTGTACATTTGCAGTGCATTTTTCACTTGCATTGTATATTCTATGGCAATCTTTTGGGCACTGGCACAAAAATACATTGACGGGACACTGAGCCTGCCTTGGAAACCTACTCACTCAATTCACAACTAATTGGAATAACATATTCCCATGTAAATGGGAACTCAGTGAGACTTCCCTCTTAGTAGACATGCAGAGAATTGTACAGTGAAGTTTTCCTTTTTGTTTATGTCAAGCTGAGATGAGCCTGTGTTACTGCTAGGCAGAAAACAGCCCTAACCGGGTGCAACCCACAAAATGCAGGCTACATGTTCTTGCAGGCCCAGATTACCGGTTTGTGGTGCCCTAGGCCACACTCTGGAAGTGCCGCCCCCGGGGGGCGGGGCCGCTTGCGGGGGGCGCGGTTGCTTGTGGGAAGCGGGGCCTCTTGCGGGCATGCGCGAGTGGTGCGGCATCCTCCGCCATGTTCCTGGGTGCCGCAGCGGCTGCCCGGGAACTCCCCTTCCTTCCTCTTCCTTCTCCGAGGAGGAGGAAGGAAGGGAAACCCCCGGGCAGCTGCTGCAGCACCCAGGAATGCCATGTCGGTGGGGCTGGGTGACATCAGGCATGGCGGCAAGGAGGAAGAGGCGGAGCAAAGCCGTGTCAGAGGTCCTAGGGGCGGGACTTCGCTCTGCCTCCTCCTCGCTCGCGGCGTCCTCAGCCATGTTACTGGGTGTCGCAGCGGCCGCCCGGGAACTTCCCTTCCTTCCTCTTCCTTCTCTGAGGAGGAGGAGGGAAAGGAAACCCCCAGGCAGCTGCTGCCTGTGGGGCTGGGTGAGGTCAGGCGCGGCAGCGAGGAGGAAGAGGCAGAGCGAAGCCACGTCAGAGGCCCTAGGGGCAGGACTTCCCTCCGCCTCTTCGTCGCTCGCCCCGGGCACCCCTCCTTCCTTGAGTGAAGGAAGGAGGGAGGGGCAGACGCGAGCGAGGAGGAGGTGGAGGGAAGTCGCATCAGAGGCTGTAGGGCCTATGGCGCTCCGCGCGCAGGCGCAGAAGCGCCCAAAGATTGAACTTTTAAAAAAAAATTGGGGGGTTCGGACCTGCCGCCCCCCCCCCCCCATGGCTGCCATTCTAGGCCATGGTCTAGGGTGGCCTTATGGATAATCCGGGCCTGTGTTCTTGACCTTAGGAATAGGCTATACATGAAGGGTGCCAATATGTAGGAAACAAGGTTCTTCAGAAGCAGAACTGAAGTTTAATTTTCTCCAAGACAGGCCACATCTGGGCAGGAAAGACCAAGGAGGAGATGAGGCAGCAGGTGTGAGAGGCAAATGAAAAGCAGGAAGGGAGACAGAGGGCCAGTTTTGTGACACTACTAGAGTATAGAAAGAACTGCCTGGTGCAGTCAAAATTAAGAGTTGCTATTTACCTCTCAGAGTAGAGAAAAAGTGACTTTCCTCTGTTTCTGCCTCCATCTTATATACCTTGTATTGGAAGGTGAAATGCAAAACCAGTTCAGTTTTAGATCAGAAGTGTTCACAGGTCAGCAGTGGTGTGCAAGACTGTTATCTTTCTTTCTATAGGCAGCACAAAGCAGCAGTCTCCTCAATCAGAGCAGGCCTTGAAGCTATACAGCAGGAAATCATGTGAGATAGGCTATCCTGGATCACCCGACTCTCAAACTTAGGAGGATTGTGACTGCAGTGTCTATGTCCTGGCTGGAAATAAATAGAAAGTACTCACATGGTCAATCAGCTGCTCTCTTGTTCTTGGTTGCAACAGCATTTAAAACCATGCTTAAAAGTGTATTTGGTATTGCAGAAAGAGTGAAAGTGAAGACATTCCTGACTTTTTCTACAGGCAAGGCAGCTTGGCAAATTTCAACATGACAAAGAACAAAATAGCAAGTTGACGACACATGCACCTAAAATTATTTTAGATGAAAACAAATATTTATATATCTCTAAAACAGAGACAGTTCATGAATTTTGAACAAAACATTTTTATAGAGACTTAACAGTTAATACATATGAGATAAGTTAAAATAAACATTGGGTGTTGTAAGTTAAGATAGACATTGGGTGTTGTGTAGTTTCCGGGCTGTAAACATTATTTGTAAGCATACTTATCAGTGTTCCAAACTGCTATGATTTTCCTAGAAGAAATATTAATCACAAGAAGAGGGAGAGAAAGATTAGCTTGCTGTTCATAAAAACTACACAAAAGTACACCATTTTTTAAAAGAGCATTTAAATATGTTCATCTATTCAAACCAACTTATGTGAAATAATGATGGCAATCAGTCTTGGTTTTATACTTTAAAATTGGTAATTTTTTGTTGTGATAAGAGCAACTGTACTAAGATGTTATATCGATCTCCTGGACATTTTATTTTCAGAAATAGAAGAGTAGGAGATCTAACAATCCCAAAGTTCTCAACACTGACCAAATATTTAATATGCCACAAGAAGTCTGACTTGGCCATGGTGGTCCACGCTCTTGTTACACCCCAAAATAGATTACTGTAACACATTCTACATGGGGCTGCCTTTGAAGACTGCCCAGAAGCTTCAACTAGTCCAACGGTTGGCAGCCAGGTGTCTCACCAGAGCGACGTATGGGGAATATACATCTCCTTTGTTATGCCAACTCCAATGGCTACCGATCAGCTTCCGAGCACAATTCAAAATGCTGGTTTTAACCTTTAAAGCCCTAAACGGTTCTGGCCCAGACTACCTGTCCCAACCATCACTAACTCCTGTCACGAACCATCAATAAATTTAAGATCTTCAGGAGAGGCCCTTCTCTTGATCCCACCACTATCGCAAATGCGGTTGATGGAGGTGAGAGGCCAGATATAGGAAATAAATAAATAAATAAATAAGATGTCTGTGCATTAAATATTGAAAGCAAGAGTGGGAATTATGCAGCTCTCCATAAATGGTTGGACTGCAAGCCTCAGCAGCTCCAGTTAGCATTGCCAACAATGAAAACACTGGAAGTGTTCAACAACACATAGAGGATATCCTGATTCCCACCCTGATGTTGAGGTTTCTGTGAGGCCTTGCATCTCAGTATAAGTTACTAATATGAGTCTCCTCAATTGGCTTCTGCAGGCGATTGGTAATTCTGATATATCTCTGCATCAGAGATATTCAAGATCATTCAATCACTCTTGACAGATGCAAAAAAAAAGCCCACTGTTAGAACAGGTTCTCCATTACAGATGTGTATAAGCCTCTGACTTATATATACCTTCTTTCTTTCTGTCAGGAAGAACAATAATATAGAAACTCAATATTGTAGAAGAGCATTCTAACTTGTTTAGGTGAAACTAGTTCTTATATTTATTGAGAAAATTGTTGTCTCAGTGATCTGAAGTCTGAGAAAAACTATGGTTTCTCTTCATTTTTTCTTAATTTCTGGAACAGAGAAACACAATTGAGCAAATGAATTAGACATTAGACAACTATGTAATACAAAAGAGGGAAGATAAACTAATAAACTGTGTGTGTGTGTGTGTTTTCTTTACAGAACTTCATTTGCCTTAATCCATTTGGCATTGGCTAAGAAATTACAAACAACGAACAACACCGACAACCACCTGTATGAATTCAGAGTTTATCCAATGCCTAGTGGGCAGGTGCATCTAGTCTAACATTTACACTGTACATCTCATGTTTTTGAATGTTGGTTTGAGGGCATGATTACTCTTCTCTCTCATCACATTTAGCAGGGTAACCAAAGGACACTGCCACTTTCTACAACGGTATCCTTATTTTGGCAAAACAGGGACTCTTGCGGACTTGTCTTTGCAAGCTGATATTCTAGAGAGCAATCATCTGGCCATTTTGTTCATTTGTCACTGTCAACCATTCCATTTGATAGCAAAATAGGTGGTCACTTTGCCAATCACTTTGGAAGTAAAATGGGGTCACTCGTATAAAAATAAACATAAGCAGAGGCTCCTGAGTTATATCAAAAGGTGTTTTAAACTTCAAAAACGTAACTAACAGCCTTGGAATGTAGTCAAGGATCAAACATGCTGGTGGCAATCTTATTTGTCTTCTTTATCTATTCATTGTGTTACTGGGGACTCACATATGCTCATCAGGACTTCTCCATCACCAGCCAAGTCACCAATCTTCTTCTAGGTTGTAGTAGAACCAGGGATACTCCCAGGGGGAAACCATCATAGAGGCAGAGATAAAACTCTCTGCATAGCCAGCTTGGCATGAAATGTAACAGGAGGGCTTGAGCCCCAATCTCCACGATTAGAGGGCGGATCCCTCAAAACTATCTGGCAAAATAGACTTCTATGTAGGTGAGTCTTCTCAGACATTATCAATCATAAGTGCCATATTGATTAAACACTAAGAAAAATTAATACAGCTATTGTTATTGAGACCTCTCAGGAATAATAAAGGCTGCCTTCATTCTAACCAACGTATTCCTACTTGGGAGCAAGCTACATTGAACACACTGAGGGCACTTTTAAATACAAATTCTGCTTGTAAGAGCATTCACATTTCAGGATGTTTGAATGATAATAGATTGGAATGGTAATTTGTCCTTCCCCAGCAAGGAGGCAACATTAATTACAATTGAGCGCCTCCACACCCACCTTTAAGATAGTTATAGAATCTGTGATATAAGCTATGAAGATGCACTGATTAGTTGGGGCCAAGACAGCATCTATAATCAAAGTGTTCCATTATTCCTTCTGAGAACTTTGGAAATGACTTTTTTAAATGAATGCATTTCTAATACTCCTATTAGTATTTAAAGGGTAACTCGTTGCAATCTCATCTAATAGTATTTAAAATATTGCATTGCTTGCTACTGCTTCATTATTTTTTTCTAGGCTTCTAATTGAGGCGGGGGGATTGGCTTGATAAGTTAATGGCCTAGAACAGTGTTTCCCAACCTGTGTGCCAGGGCACACTAGTGTGCCGTTAGTGATCATCAGGTGTGCCGTGGGAAATTGGAACCTCCAATACCCTTACTTATTAAAGGAGTGCCGCTACGTCACAGTACAAAATGCACAATTAATCATACGCAAAAAACACATTCAAAGTACCCAATCCTTTTGGAGAAAATCAAAAGTCTTACATAAGGTAGTTACAGTATGTCACCACAGAGAGCGGAGGAGTTGCGAACCAGGAAGTATCAAGTTCACGGAGCGCTCCTCTGCGGAAAACTCGTGATATTTGATGAAATCACGGAAGTGAGTGCAAAAAACAAAGTGTATCCTCACGGTGTTATCCAATGTCAGTTCCAGGATCCGCACAATAACACAGTCAGTTTGCAGACAATTTCAAGAAGCAGCACCATAATCATAGCAACAAGATAGAAAATCACATAGATAATCACATATATTCAAACTGCCAGGGGCTGAAGATAGATGTGGCGATGGAATGGAAAGCTGGCATGGGCAAACTTGGACCTTCCAGGTGTTTTGGACTTCAACTCCCACCATTCAGGCCTTTTTCCTCCCCCCCCCCAGCCACTTAAGCAGGAAAGGGCCTCAGGCTGTTAGGAATGGTGAGAGTTCAAGTCCAAAGCACCCAGAGGGCCAAAGTTTTCCCATGACTGACAGCTGTTGTGTCTTTCTGCCATTCCTGCCAGGACATCTATGTTGTGTTCATCGAAACAAGCTCAGGTTTCACACTGAGTGTATAAATACATTTAAAAACATATTGACTATATGTATTACTGTGTTAGAGTGTCATTTTGTGTCATTTGGTTGGTGGTGTGCCCCCGAATTTTGTAAATGTAAAAAATGTGCCGCGGCTCAAAAAAGGTTGAAAAACACTGGCCTAGAACATGCAATTTCTAAATGCCTCTAAAGATGTCACCAACCTCCTTTAAAAGTAATTCCTAGAAGTAACTTGAATGTGTTAGTAATTACACCAACAAAATAACTGCATACGACGGGGGACTAGTTCAATCACTCTCCATATTCATAAAGGTTCACTGCAGTCCAAACACTGGTTATGAGTCAAAAGCTTATTTTGCTGCAAAAAAAATGCCACTTAGAATTCTGCTTAGTAAAGCACAGAGGTAGGTTGACTTTAGTTTGATATGTTCTACTTTGATAATTACTAGAATATCAAAATATCCATGTGTTTTGAATTGATAAAGTGTACTCCAGATTCCTTATGAGTTGAGATATAACTAAACTGTGTTAAATGATCTTGTGCTTCCCCTGTTGTAAGAAAGCATGGGAACAGCATTAACTTAATGAAGCATTTTGTCTCCAAAGGCAAAGATGGGTCCTCCTCCATTGCTCATGTAAAAACCAGCTGAACCAGATTTTAAACCCTTCCAAGGGGCTCAAGAGAAAGCTTAAGAAAACCTTGAGTCATATATATTTATTTTGAAAAGGGAATGTTTATTTTATCCTGTTAATTCTAACACAGTGTTTAAATTTACATTACAGTTCTTCACTCATCTAAAAATAACTTACTGAAATTCACTTTAAAAATCCTACATACTCATTTGTTCCTTTCCTCCAGCTCTTTTAACAATTATAGATGGATTTTAAAAGAGAAACAAAAGAGAAAAAACAAAAGAGAGGAAAGCATACATAAGACATCCAATTGGTTTTCATCATAGTGTAGCAACCCAGTTCTCTTTTGTGCCTGGGGGCTGGGGGTATGCCTTTGCCAAAGCCTTACAAGCTTTTGCCAAGCCATTATTTTGGATTACTACGGACTCTTTCTTTGGATTGAAGTTTTCAATATTTTCATAGACAATTACCTTTTCACTTGTTCTTTATTATTCAATAAATAGTTAGCTGATTACTGTCTCTGTGTGTGTGATTAAGGGGCCGGCCGAGTCCTTGCATCGTGACAGTTGGCCGAGCTACTCCCACGAACCCCTTTTCACACCACGGGATGCAGGAAACGGACAGCGGGCCGGCGCAATGGCTCAGTTAACCGCGACTCAAGTGGCCGAGATGCAGCAGGAACTGGGAGAGCTGCGAGCCAGAGCTGGTCGACATCCTTCGGTGGCTACCTCGCCCCAGTTCGGTGGAAACCCGCTCAAGTCAATGTGTTCATTGGACCCAATGTGATACCTGGAGCTCCGCCCATGGAGTTCACTACTGAACGAGCCAAGGTGGGCTTTGTCTACATGTTACTGGGAAGGGACAGCGGGGCAGCCTGGGCCACCACGCAGATACAGGCCGTGGCATCCCCAAGTGGCCACGTTGGCGCGTTCCTGGAGGCCATCATGACTACTTGGGCACCCCGTGAATACCGAGCTGGCGGAAAGAGAGCTGGATCGCTTGTCAATGAGACATGCCTTTGTCCCAGTACATCTCCCGGTTCCGCGTGCTGGCAGCCAAGTGGATTGGAACCCCGCTGCCCCTGCGGTGCAGTACATGAAAGGTCTGTCGCAGGAGATGCAGCAGGAGATCCCCTGAGAGGGCCACCGCCTGCAGACCTGGAGGAGGCGTCACCGTGAGCATCCGGTGGAGCTGGATTGCAGACCTGAAACGATGGGACAAAAGGTTCCGGGAGAGATCGGGTGCTCAAGCAAACGGGGCCAACCCTTTCCCCGTTTCTAGCCATTCGCACAGACCCCTCAGCCTTTGATGAACTGGAGCCCATGCAGCTAGGGCATGTGAGACCTAAAGTGGACGCTGCGAGAAAGCTCGATGCCAGCGGTTGAATTTGTGTTGGTACTGTGGGGAGCCGGACACTTTTCCAGAAATGCCCCAGAAACGCGGCAAGACCCCGGGCCTCTGCAGCGTTGAGAGGCCCCAAGAGAGGCTGAAGAAGTGATCCAGACGGCGAGGGGAGGGGGTCGGCCGAGTTTAAGAGGGTCTCGCTAACTCGGTCGCAGTCACTACCCTCCCTCAGAACCCCAGACTGGACAATTGTTCCTGGTGATGGTCTCCTCTGGTCGCAAGAGAAGGGGCCGATGATGGTGCATGCCATGATCGACTCGGGGGCCACCAACAATTTCATCGATGCAGACTATGCCAAGTCTGCCGGATTACAGTTTCACGATCTCAAGGAGTCCAAAGGCATCCAGACCATTGATGGGAGAACCCTGAAAGCCGGGGCCGTGACTCAATACACCGCCCCTACCAAGATGTGGACCATCTCCCACAAAGAGGACATTTCTTTCCTTGTAACCAAGTTGTCCGATTTTCCGGGTGATCCCTGGGAATCGTCTGGCTGACGCTTCACGACCCCAGATCTCCCTGGGCAAAAGACAGTTGCAGTTTTCCTCTGAACATTGCCAGGGACATTGTATGACAGCCTCGGGCTTGCCAGGCTCAAGAGGTAGAACAAGCCGCTACCTTGCCCAAAAAAGTATGCAGGTTTTTGGGATGTTTCAGCGAGAAGGAGGGCGGAACGCTTGCCTCTCCCCATCGACCCTACGATTGTGCTATTGAATTGGAGCAGTCAGGGCTATCCCGCGTGGGAGACTCTACCCTCTCTCGAACCAGAGCAACAGGCTCTCAGAGTTTTTGGATGAGTCTGCAAAAGGCTACATCCGGCCCTCTAGTTTTGACCGAGCGCCGCATCCTGTTGTCAGAAGAAATCGGGGAGTTGCGGCTCTGCAATGACTATCGGGAGCTCAACAAGATCACGATTCGGAACCCTACCCCCTGCCCATTGTCCCCGAACTGTTGAGCAGATCGGGTGCCAAGGTATTCACCAAACTGGACCTGAGGGGCTTATAATCTAGTGCGGATTCAGCAAGGAGACGAATGGAAAACCGCATTCCAGACCAAGTGGGAAGATTTTGATACAGAGTTATGGGATTCAGTTTGTGCAATGCTCCCGCTTGTTTCCAACATTTCATGAATGACATTTTTTTGGGACCTGGTGGATCGTTATCTAGCAGTGTATTTGGACGACCTGCTGATTTTTTCTCTGACCAGGCGACCCGACCGCCATGTGAAGGAAGTGCTAGAGACTGGAGAGACCACGGTCTCTATGCCAGCTTCTGGAGAAATGCGGCGTTTGATCTCCTCATGAGTCGATTTCCTGGGCTGATCTCTCCCACGGGCATAGCCATGGATGATACCAGGTCCAAGCTGTGGCAGACTGGGCGGCTCCTGCCAGCAAAAAGACATTCAAAGATTCCTGGGCTTTGCAAACTACTACAGAAAGTTCATTCCTGACTTTGCCAAGTGGGCGAAGCCCCCATCACTCAGTGTTTGCGTTGGAAAGGTGCCGGTTCCGGTGGACATCAGAGGTGGACGTGGGGTTCCGAAGCTGAAGCAGCTGTTCACCACGCAGCCGCTTCTGCAGCATCCCAACCCCGCACTTTTTCATCGGTGCAAGCTGATGCCTCGGATGTAGCAGTGGGAGCGATCCTGCTACAGCCGCAGGAGACGAACCTTTTGCCCATGCTGATACCTCGGCAGCTGACGGCGCGGAAAAGAACTATACCATTTGGGAGAAGGAGCTCCTGGCCATTAAGGTAGCTTTTGAGGTTTGAGACATCTGCTTGAAGGGACCAAATTTCCGGTGAAGTTCACACCGACCCACTGGAACTTCTGAGCACTTGAAGACTCAGCGCAATTGAACCAGAGGCAACAGAGATGGTCCCTGCTTTGAGAGATTCAATTTCCGCATTCACTATGTGACCCCCTAAACAGACCAAACAAGCCGATGCATTGTCTCGGAAGCCTGAGTATGTCAGCGGTGGAAAAGGGGCTTCCGAGGCACGGCTGCTGAAAGCAGAGAACTTTACGCCACTGGCGCAGCCTCCAGCCGCCCCGGTGGTCAACCCAGCTCGAGGGGGACAAGAGACCTCTGAGTGACCGGATCTGCTCGACAAAAGGGGACCTTTGAGTGCAAGAACAGTTGACCAGAGGGTGCAATCCCTTTCCAAGTCAAGAATGGGGTACTCTACTACCGCGAGTGTGTTTATGTTTCCGGCCCGAGAGAGGATATTCTCAGACTTTGCCATGATAGCGGGCGCGGGACACTTTGACTGTTCAAGACTCTACAGTTGGTGCCTCGCGGACTTCTGGGTGGCTCAAAGTGAGGAGGACGAGGGGAGTCGTCAGCACTTGCCCTGTAAACAACGGGCCAAGGGCGGGGCAAGCCGGTCGGGTTGCTCCAGGCCGCCTCGGCCCTTCCGCTCCTTGGAAGATGATTTGACGATTTCATCACCGACCTGCCAAAGTCCAAGGGGTTCACCAATCACTGGTCGGTGGGACTGTCTCACCAAGATGGGTCACTTCATTCCATGTAGGGGTGCCTACTGCTAAAGAGACTGCTGATATGTTTGTGTGCAACATGTTTCGCTTGCATGGACTTCCCACAGAGTTTGGTGACGGATCGAGGGCACCCAATTCACTTCCCAGTTCTGGCGGGCCGTTCAGAAGTTGCTGGAAATTGAGGCTTTCGGATGTCTACGGCTCATCACTCCCAGACCGACGGGCAGACCGAGCGGGTTAACGCCACGTTGGAGCAGTATCCTGCGGTGCTATGTAAACTATCAGCAGAACAACTGGGTCCTTGTTGTCTTTGGCAGAGTTTGCCCACAACAATGCGACGCAAAATCCATCAAAGAGACTCCTTTCTTTGCCAACTATGGTCACCATCAGGTTCTACCCTCCTGTAGACCAGTCCGGAGATGTGCCAGCGGCGGAGGATTAGCTACAGGAGCTGACAATGCAAGAGATGCTGCGCTCTCAGCTGGACCAGGCAAAGCGGATTACAATCGGATGGCTGATCGGCGGCACCAGGAGGGTCCAGAGATTCAAGTGGCCACAAAGTCTGGCTGTCTACCAAGAATTTGCCTACGCAGAGACCTAGCCGCAAACTGGATGTGAGATTTTGGTCCCTACATGGTGTTGGAGAGTGTGGGACCTGTTGCTTTCAAACTACAACAGCCCGATCGGACATGAACTCCACCCTGTTTTTCACCGTTCCCTGCTGTGGTCGGCGAGAGAGGGGGTGCGGACTGATGTGACTGCAGCCGCCACCCCTCCTGTGATGCGCGATGGAGAGGAGGAGTTCGAGGTGCAGGCCATACTGGATGCCCGCATCAGATGGAGTATTTGATTGACTGGAAGGTTTTGGGCCGGGCGCTCTTGCTCCGGCCCGCGATAGTTCACGCCCGGACATTGTTGCCCGGTTTCTCCGCAATTATCCCGACAAGCCTAAGCCTCGAGGGAGGCCTCGAGGGGAGCCTGAGGGGAGATAATTAGCAACCCAGTTCTCTTTTTGTGCCCTGGGGCAGGGGGGCAGCACCGGGGTCCCACTTGTATTACAGCCAGCCGCAGCTGATGAGGAAATGGAGGAAGGGGTTAATGAGTTAGCTGGGCCTTCCTCTCCCCACCGAAACTTGGCTTGGGATGATGGATGGCCGGACGACTACGATAACTGGGAAGGTCAGACTGATTCAGAAAGTGTTGATAGTGACAATTGTTATGAGTAGTCAGGTGGCTGGGCCCGCAGGAAGAATCAGGAAACAGTGGAGGATGAGCCCATGGAAGCTGAAAGGAGTCTGGCTCTCATGAAGATAGTGAACCAGGTGCTGGGGAGGCAAGGACGGGGCTTCAATAGGAGAGAGAGCATCGAGTCCAGCAGGGAGGGGTTGGCACTGCAGCCTCGGGAAAGTGCCAGAGAAGCCCGAGATCCCGTAGCACAGATTGGCAGAAGCCTAGGCCGCCGGGGACCTCGCCAAGGGGATTAAGTATAGGATCATGGGAATGGATCCCCAGTAGCCTCGGTCACTTCTATTCTAAGAGGAGTGAAAGCGAGCAGTGAACCACGGAGCCAAGTTGCCGGCTTCCGTGTCTTAGGCAAGAGATTTCTTATGGGTCCTGTTTGAACTTTGTCTTGTTCCTTGATCCGCATTGCTTGAAGCCTTTGCCAAGCCTTTTGCCAAGCCTTTACCAAGCTTTTGCCACAGCCATTATTTTGGATTACTACGAACTCTTTCTTTGGATTGAACTTTTCAATATTTTTATGGACAATTACCTTTTCACTTGTTCTTTATTATTCAATAAATAGTTAACTGATTACCATCTCTGTGTGTGTGATTAAGGGGCCCGAGTCCTTGCATCGTGACACATTATCACCAAATCATCCTCAAAAGCCTTCACCTTAAACTGGTTATTTTGTTTATCTTTATTCTATAGAGATACATTTTCCTGTCTGATGTCTCTGAATAAAGTCTTAATGCCAAAATATAAAGCAAGGTGAAAATGGGACTTCCCTTGCCCAGTTGTGCTATTGCTATTCACCCAAAGCTGGCTCTTTGAACTGATTACATTGTCTTTACAGCCATATAAGATTTTCACTAAGGTTAATTATCTCAAATACTTCAAATATGCAATTCAAGGGATATTATCAAAGGCTTTCTTTACACCAAATCAAATTTGTAACTGCAGTTGTGGACACCTCTCTTTCATGCCTGGGCATTGATCTTATCTTTTTGTTTCCAGACTCTTCCCATAATTATATTATCCATTCTCAGCACTCTACTTGTTTCTTGCTCTTATCTCTGTATCCCATCCCTTTCTCACACACATTTCCTGTGCAGTTTATTTCTCATGTGTAGATGCTATGCACCATGAGGGCAGCATGCCATACACGGTCTTTCTTACTCTTACATTATTTCCTATCATGCCAGTCAGCTCACTTGCAGCTGACCACAAAGGAGATGTTGTTCATTTAGAATTGCAAGGAAATTGTGAGTACAAAAGAGATAACATAGCCAATGAAAATACATTCTCATGTTATTATCTGGAGATGCTTGCCAAGAAACATCAGTGTTCATTTTGAGGAAAGTGCCTTTACTTTCTTCTTCTTCTTCTTCTTATTATTATTGGGAGAGAAAAGTATAATCAATTTAAGCAGTGTTGAAGCATGGGTTCCAAACTTTCAGTAGGGAATGTCAGCATATGTCTTCAGAATACACCGCAGGGTGCCATTTCTTCAATCACCTAATAGTAGAGCCCTGCCTGTTTCCCATTGTGCTTCCTGTGTTTTGGTAGAAAGAGAGATGGTAAATTAACAGTATGTGTTACCAATGAACATGAAAATTAATATCCCAATCAAATTCTTAATTACTTCAGATGTCATTGTGGTGCGCCAGCCAAGGCAAGTCCCTCGTCCCCCTGCCGAGTAGCAATAGCAACCTCCTTAGCAGCAGTTTTCTAGCTGATGTTGCTCAGGCTTTTACCCCATAGCCTTGAAAGCACCAATGAGCCCCTTTTCTCCCCTAACTTTTACCTTGAGAAATGTATCACAAGTACTTTAGTAAGTGAATAGTTATATCATCAGCAAACACACACCCCAAAAAATTAATCAAAAACAGTATTTTGGTTTTGACAAGCATAGCGAAACATGCACCCATGGTAAATATGTTGATGCCATTATGTTATAAGTTATGAAGTATATGTATAGCCAGTGACTTGGTGAAATATAGTGAGGATACGAGGAGACCTTCTGAGGCATTCATCATATGCAATACGAAAATATGGAACTGTTGTAGATTGAAAAGGATGACAAGAACCTTAATATCTGTCTTCTGTGTGAATGGCTTTCTATGTTGCTTTCACCTGTTGGACACTGGATAGAGGAAAGGTTTGAAACAGAGACTTACAGCTCAAGTTGGTGGTGCCAAGGCCACTGTAATGATCTTCTGTACAAGAATGGTCAGCCATCCCACCCCACTCCCCAAAGCCTAAATAAAAATGCCATTTTCCAGGGTGAGAAGATTGTGATAATCTTGCTTGCTTTGTAAGATGAGGGCCACACTGTCTACACATAGAAAGATTATGATAACAGAGGAAGGGTTTGGCCAAGTTCAACCAAGATAAGCTCAACACAAACTCCCAGCAGTCTTAACCCACATAGTCCAATAGTGAACACTTGATGCTGAAGTCATGGGCTGTGCAAGATCTTAGAGGCATGGTGTGGAGACATTCCCCTAAAACCCCTACAAGTATGAAGACTTTATGGGCTACCATAAGGATCAAAGATTTGGAAGTCAAGCATTATAAGGAGGAGGAGCTTGTATGTTTAACTTGGAGAAAAGAAAACTGAGAATGGACATGAGAGCCATCTCCACCATATTTACTTGAATAATGCTCACCTTAGATTCGCATGATATGGTCATCTTAGTACTGAGCCAAAACAAAAGGGGAAGCTCCCTCATGACTGCACTGGGCAGGGTGTTATCAATATGCTGATCCCAAATATATTTCTACATACCTTCAAAAAGAGCTTCAGCTTATGATAGCCTGTCTCCTCTGAATGAATGCCTAGAGCAGGTAATGGGCTGGATGAGGGAAAACAAATTGAAACTGAATCCAGACAAAACAGATGTGCTTACAATCAAGGGGATGGAGGTGTGTCAACCAGTTCTGGATGGGTTACACCCCCTAAAAGACTGTGCTTGTAGCTTGGGATTACTCCTGGAAATGTCTCCAAGTGTCAGCCCAGGTACGGTAGATGTGACAGCCAAGACTGCTCACTATCAGATTCAGCTGATCCGGCAGCTGTGCCCCTTCCTAGACTTGGAGGATCTGAAGATGGTAGTGCATGCACTGGTAACATCAAGGTTGGACTTCTGCAATGTACTTTACATTGGGCTTCCTTGTACCAAGTTCGGAAACCCAGCTGGTTCAAAATACAGCTACCAGATTGGTTACAGGAGCATATTACACCTATACTAAAGTCACTCCACTGGCTGCTAATTAGTTTCCAGACAAAGTACAAGGTGTGGTTTTGACCTTTAAAGTCCTACATGGTTTGTGTCCAGGTTACCTAAAGGATTGCCTTCTCCCATACAATCCGCCAAGAATACTTATAGGTCTTGTGGGGATGTCTGCTCCAACCAGCCAGAACCCAACCAGCAGTCACCACCCAGAGGACTTTTCATGAGCCACCCCAAGGCTGTGAAACTTTGACAGCAGCTGTCAGAATTTTTAAAACCATGTAATAATAATTTTATTTTGTACCCTTGTCCTATCTCCCAATGAGACTCATGGCGGTAAATACCTATCTCTTCCAGTAGGCCCATCCAGACCATTTTTAAACATTAATTTTAAGTTTTTTGTTTGATCTCTGTTCTGTGTGTTTTGGTATATATTTTGTGAGACACGTTTAGTGTGTAACTTTTATGGAGGTATGTTTTATTTGTGTATTTGTAGTGTTTTTTGCTGTGTATTTTAATTGTTTTGTAACCTGCCTCGGAGCCATGAGCCAAGTTTCACCTGACATTAAGTCCAGTTGTGTCTGACTCTGGGGGTTGGTGCTCATCATCATTTCTAAGCCAAAGAGCTGGCATTGTCCATAGATGCCTCAAAAGTCATATGGCCAGCATGAGCACCACATTATCTTCCTGCCTGAGTGGTACCTATTGAGTCTACTCATATTTGCATATTTTAAGACTGCTGGTTTGACAGAACTGGGATCTAATAGCTTCCAGATTAGAACCACCAACCTTTCGGTCACCAAGTTCAGAAGCTCAGCAGTTTAACCCGCTGCACCACTGGGGGGTGGGTAAAATAAAATGTATTTTATTATTTGATACACATCAAAATTAGTGCACAGCAAACAAGATCACTATGCTGTCTTTTTGTTGGATCACCATCCACTGAAGTGTCTAGGACT